>CM076579.1:1321764566-1322083884 GCA_034641835.2 Pinus albicaulis | reverse complement strand
AGGGTGCGAGATGACTTTAAAAGGGAACTGATTTTAGGCTAGTAAAGAGATAGGTATGTTTGATTTTTGATTTTTGGGTTTTAGCTGGAGAAATGGGAAAAACAAATTTTGGGTCCGGGGATAAGGTCAGACCTTTGCAGATTTCGAGTTGGGGCGAGGTAGGTGATTGTCTTGATGCTTTTAATTGGATATACGGACAGATCAGACCGACGAGGAGCTGAAGAGGGCAAAGAAGAACTTGGATCCTCTTCAAACAGTCGAAAACATATAGAACTAAATGAATTCAAAGGCAGAGCACGGTAAACGATGGATTCAACCTCATCTACTCATCCAATTTAGTTTAGAAGCATATGAAAGGAATGGAATACATTAAACATGAAAAAATTACAGTAAACAGAGAGAAAACACCATCAAGAACAAAACACCACAAGGATCCCAACAAGTGCCGCAAAACCTCTGATCTTTCCTTAGCCAAAATATGAAAATATGTACAATGGTGCCAAAAGTCTCCCAAGAGTCCAACCTCTCCAACCTCTAAAAATGATTGAGAAATTACATCATATATATCATCCTAACCCCTTCCCACACCTCCAGGGGTCGAATTCCTCCTTCAGGGGTCAGTTTCAACCAAATTCTAATCAAGGAACTAAAATCTAGGCAGCTAACAACTTGCCTCTAAAAGAGTGGAAACTGATTCATTTACATGATTTTCACTTTTTTGAGAGTGAATCTTCTATAATAGGTAAAAATGAGCCAAATTTACATGCCAACCATCAATTTACATCATGAAAACCCAAAAATTTCATCCACAAGCAAAACTGGTCCAAACTGGCCGAAAATCTGAGCTGGAAGTTGAAAATTCAGCCAAAAATTTAAGTGGGTCGCATGCCTTTCAGCCCGATTTTGAAGTACTTCCCGGCATCCAAATTGAGCTCATGATAGCTCGTTGGAAAGCCCTGGATGTTGGCTATCCAACCCAAGTAGAATTTACCAATTTGGAGCTCATTTAACCCTCCAAAACCTCATTATCCCAGAAGTACTTCCTGCTAGTGCAAAAGGTGGCAGCAAGGTGGTTTTCATGGTGTTTTTGAGCTTTTTGACCATCCAGAATCTGATGAAATGCTTCGGAAATGCCTAAGGATGCATAACTTATCATGAAAAATCCTAAAAATGCAAAGATTTCCTTCAGCAAGTGTCCCAAAAAAAAGTGAGCATATGAGTGCGAGACCCGCTTAACTGAAAAACCTGTTTTTGAGAGTAAAAATTTCAAAATGACAAAAATTTCTCCGAATTTGCTCAAATTCGGAGCGAAGACCCTCCATCATGTATCATGCCCAGCCAACGAAGCCTTGGCCAAAATCCGGAGTGGATCAGGCCTTTTCCGCCGTTTTAGTGCTCTCCTGGTGCATGCAGCTCCTGTGGTGAAAACACTGTCTCGGTTGTATGATGTGTTGTTGTCAGTCATGGTGTTGCAATGTGTATGTTCAGCTTGTTGAAAATGAGAAATGAGACCTTGGTGTCTTTGTCTCCAATCGCCAAATGTGTGCCAAAGGGAAATGAGGGATTAAGAACCCCTATAAGTGAGATAGGAATGGGATATGTTGATGGGGGGTAGTTTTTAAGGACAGGAGTGAAATGAAATGGCAACATATCAGTGAGTCAAGTGGAATCAAGGACAAAGAAACAACCTTTGAATGTTATGGAGATTAGGCTTTTGTCAATGGAGGAATGTAGTAGTAAATAATAGGGTTTGGGATTTCACATGGGAACCAAAAGTATAAAGGGATATGAGGATAATGAATATGGGGAAGGGACGACGATATGATCACATGGTAGTGACAGCAGTGGTAGAATGAGTGTGAGGGCAGTGAGACCTTGACAATATATGCAGAGGTATATATTTAACCATACAAGGTGGGAAAATCTTCACAAAACCATCCATATGTATTTAAAACCCTAAGGAATAAATCTGCCATGAATATAGGGCTTCACCTCTCCATTCAAATAAATTAATTTCCCCACTTCAAGACACCACAACCATATTTAAAATCTACTGAGCAATGATTTAAAACCTGTTTGGAAGCAGCTGGAGTTGATTCGAATCGAAACTGGGCGCAAAACACAATTTTCTGAGTGCTGATTTAAGTGGGTCGCACCCCCCAAGTGGGTCTCACCCGTTCAATTTTACACTGGCTGAAACACTCAAGTGGGTCGCACCCCTCAAGTGGGTCGCATTTCCCTCTTGCCACATAGTGCATTTTGCAGGAAGCTTTTGGAGGCCTTCCCGGTGTCCAAATCGGGCGTGTGATAGGTCGTTGGAAAGATCTTGGAGTCTAATTTCCAACACAAGTGGAATTATTCAATTTCGATTTCATTTACTCTGTCAAAAATCAAATCTCCCAACACTTGTAAAAATGAGCAGAATGAGGCTGCCTCAAGGCAGAGCGCTGTTGCAGTCAACTTTTGAAGGTCTTCCTCAACTCCAAATTGAGCTCATGATAGCTCATTGGAAATATATTTGTGTCTAGTTATCATTTGACTCATCATGCAAGTCATTTAGCCAACCATGCTAGGAGAAATCTTGATTTTCCCAAGGTCACTTCATAGGTGCATTCAATTCTCCTAAGGCAACGGTATTTTTGATATTTCTCTAAAACCATGATACCTGTGTAAAAAGTGAAAGAGGTTTTTCTTCCTTAGGATGTTGTGGACAAAAAAATCTCTCCGTTTTCCAAAATTTATCTTTTATTGCTCTGAAACATCTTTTGAGTGAAACTTATCCCGATGTGTGAAACAAGGGATTTTGTCGAAATGAAGCGAAATGAAGGGGATAAGGGGCTTCTAAATTATTGGGGAAATTTTTGGAAGTAGGGAGGGATGTTAGGAAGTAGGGGGAAGTGGAATCACAGAGATTGAGTGAGGGGAAGGGGTCCAAAAGGGCAAAACACAGGCCTAGCCTAGAAAATTGCCAAGTTGTGGCTAGAAACTAGGGTTTGTGCAAAAATGAGGAATTTGGGGGATCTCAGTGATGGGAAGTGTTTAATAAGGTACATTAATGATAGGGGAAGGTGTATGAACATCAGGATACAAGTTTTTCCGATGATTTTACCGTCCAAGAGAAATTACCTCCAAAACCTTAGGTGAGGGAAATGGACCTTACCAAGGCACAACTGAAGCATGAACGAGGTGTAAAATGACTCTTTGGAACTTTACATGATGATGAAAACCCTCTGAATGATGGTACACTCAGCTTAATGGTGACATGAACCGACATTTGGACAACTTTGACAGGAGTAAAAGCAACCCCTAGACCTAATGCCTAGTGACCAAATTTTGCTTGAAGATTCATTGAAATGACAAAATTTGACCTTGACACCTTAAAATCACTTTATAAGAGCATTTTTGATCACTGGAGGAAGGGGGCAATGGAATAAAAAACTCAAACTGAAATGCATGACTGAAAACTGATGACTTGACGACACAAATTGAATCTCACTCAACTAAAAACTAACTCGATACTTAAACACAACCGACAAACTGGAAATATGCTCAAAGTAGAGCTTATTCAATACAACCTACTCTAATTGTGCTTTACACCACCCGATCAAGTGAAATGGAACAGCCAATGCAACCATGTAAGCATGCTGGCTGCTGTTTGATTTCTTCCCACATGCTTGCTTATGAACAACGAGAAATAACTACTGAAAGGAAACTCCCATGGAAACTTTGAACCAAGTGGACTGCTGATAAACTTGCAAAGCATAAATTGACTGGATGACTGCAAGAATACTGCGAATGGATCTTCATAAACATAGCTCTGGTCCAGATAATCTCCATACCTTGATCTTAAAATTTTCCTCACATCTGCGGTGCTTTTCTTTGGTGATTGCAGCAAGCTGTCAAAAGGATCCTGAAATTCATGAAAAACCAAACTCTGTTGCTGATTCCAGACAGAACAAAAGTCTCCTTCATCAATCTCCTCATATGAATGGAAATCTTGACATGTGCTATGCAATGAACAATCTGTTAAACAAGACAATGAAGGTGACCTTTGAATAAGATTATCATCAACATTCTTTTTGGGCACATGGTTAGCTAATGGAGCAGAATTTTTATAACAAACATCATCCAACACACGAGCAATAGGATCATCAAAAACTTGAGAAGACTGCTGCACTGTATCCCTTGAAACTGTATGACATCCTACTGGTTGTTCCTCTTTTCCTTGAGACATATTATGAATATTCTACCTTATAAACTGAAATGATTCGAAACAAAAGGGTATAGAATTTTCCTGCATCATCAAATCATGTATTTCATCTTCCACACCTTCATCTGTAATCTGACCTTCAATTGCATTGGATGGCTGCAAATCTGATGCTACAAGCTGGTCATCTGAAGATTTACTATGCAATTTATCTCTCAAAAACTGAAATGATTCAAAACAAAATGGTACGGAGTCACCTTGTATCATTTGATCACATGTACCAGCTTCCATGTCCTCATCTGCAACTTGAAAATCAATGGCTTTCGAGGGCTGCAAGTCTGAATATGAGAATTTTTCGTTGCCCTCAAGACGATCCAGATCAAGACTTGTTGACATTTGATTTTTGATTGCATGGTAGTTGTCTCTGATGAACTGAAATGACTCAAAACAAAAAGGCAAAGATCCTTCACTTACTTCAAAATTTGCCTCACTTTCCTCATCATTGCCATAGCTGATATGCATCGGTTGATCACTGTACTCGAGCTGCTGAAAGTGAACTTCCTCCTCGCACAAACTAGCTACTGATTTGTCTGCAAGATTATCTTCTGTTTGGAGAACATAATCATCATCATACTGATCAAACTGAGGCAATTCATCAGTATAAAACACATCATCAAACATACACATCATATCAACAGCTCTCTCTTCTTCACAATGATCTATAAAACAATCACTATGACAACTGAGATCAGAAACAAAATGTTTTGGATCAGCAACTTGTTCTTGAATGTCATTTTCATTTTTTGCAGTCATTTTCCGCACCATCTCTTCTACTGTGTTTACGAAAAGATCAAGCTTGTCCTCTGAAGGTGTCAGCTGCTCTGAAACATTCTTCTTTTCTTCTTCCTTCAACCTTGCCCTCAAGATTAGAAAATGAGCCTCTACATTCACTGCCTTGTTCTGCATCTCGTGAAGTGTTGCAATATTCTTTTCTCTCAGCTGAAACTCCATTTCCGGATCAAAGGCACCTGGGTAGTGCAAGAGAGCAGATCTAGGAGAAGGTCTTATATCAAATGGCATCGAATAATAAACTTGGCTAAATCTAGCATAAAATTGTTGTATTGTCTCCCTTGGCAGTCTTTTCAGCTGATTATACTCTTCTATAATCAACAAAAAGTTTTGTCTGATCATCCACCTATCGAGGAAAACTGTGACGAACTGCTGGAAATCTGAGATGCTCGCATCAGGCAGGGCTTTAAACCAACTCTTCACTTGGCCTTGCAAAGAAAGAGCAAAAAGTCTGATACTAACATCTTCATCATCAACTTCAAAAAGATCTAGAAAAGTCTCAACATTCTTCACATGTTGCTCAGCGTTGACATTGTTACATTCACCGTCAAATCTTGGTAGATATAGGTCATAATTTGCAGGAACAACATGAAGAACAGAAGGTAAAACAAGAGGTTTATACCGATCTGGAATTTTACAAGGTGTAGGGGCATGTACAAGAGCTGTGGGATCAGTTTTGTTTTCTGGCTCATCACTCTGAAGAAAGTCATCATAATATGTGGGAAAAGTAAGGAGACCAGGATCAAAGGGAAACTCAACATTTACACTCTTTGAATTGGTCGAGTAAAGATTTTGATCACCTTTCTCATACAACAAACTCTGAAAAACTTTCAAGATAGCTTCAAGACCAGCAAAGAAGTAATTTACAAGAAAGCAGATTAGATCCTGAATACCATTCCACTTTAAATACCTGAACTTTGTGTAAGATCCTTCCATTTTCTCAGAGAAAGAGTCAGTCCTCCAGAATTTGAATTGGAGACTCTACAGGAGTCACCAGGTGAATGATTTCAACCTTCTTATGTCTGATCATTGTCCACCATCGACCATCAGACCTGAACTCGATACATGTACTGGGGAAATTTACAAGTTAGATGCTACGATTACAAGTTAAACCGGAGATCGACTGAAGCAGTGTTTATCTACTTCGCTGATGCATAGCAACAGCGTTTCGAAGGCTACCTGGTGTGACTTCAGACTCCGTCTATAACAAGAAAACGTTTTGAGTTTCTCCCCAGTATGGTCGCCACTATGTTAGCGCTCAAATCTACCTCCGGCTGAAATGAGATAAAACTCAAGGCTACATCAAACCACGCTTAGCCTCGTAGCTATCCCTACGAGGACAGGAGAGGGCTCTCTCCGTCAATCTCGATAAAATGAACAATAGGGTGCGAGATGACTTTAAAAGGGAACTGATTTTAGGCTAGTAAAGAGATAGGTATGTTTGATTTTTGATTTTTGGGTTTTAGCTGGAGAAATGGGAAAAACAAATTTTGGGTCCGGGGATAAGGTCAGACCTTTGCAGATTTCGAGTTGGGGCGAGGTAGGTGATTGTCTTGATGCTTTTAATTGGATATACGGATAGATCAGACCGACGAGGAGCTGAAGAGGGCAAAGAAGAACTTGGATCCTCTTCAAACAGTCGAAAACATATAGAACTAAATGAATTCAAAGGCAGAGCACGGTAAACGATGGATTCAACCTCATCTACTCATTCAATTTAGTTCAGAAGCATATGAAAGGAATGGCATACATTAAACATGAAGAACTTACAGTAAACAGAGAGAAAACACCATCAAGAGCAAAACACCACAAGGATCCCAACAAGTGCCGCAAAACCTCTGATCTTTCCTTAGCCAAAATATGAAAAAATATGTACAATGGTGCCAAAAGTCTCCCAAGAGTCCAACCTCTCCAACCTCTGAAAATGATTGAGAAATTACATCATATAGAGAATCCTAACCCCTTCCCATGCCTCTAGGGGTCGAATTCCTTCTTCAGGGATCAGTTTCAACCAAATTCTAATCAAGGAACTAAAATCTAGGCAGCTAACAACTTGCCTCTAAAAGAGTGGAAACTGATTCATTTACATGATTTTCACCTTTTTGAGAGTGAATCTTCTAGAATAGATAAAAATAAGCCAAAGTTACATGCCAAACATAAATTTACATCATGAAAACCCAAAAATTTCATCCACAAGCAAAACTGGTCCAAACTGGCCGAAAATCTGAGCTGGAAGTTGAAAATTCAGCCAAATTTTAAGTGGGTCGCATGCCTGAGCCAAGTGGGTCACATGCCTTTCAGCCCGATTTGGAAGTACTTCCCGGCATCCAAATTGAGCTCATGATATCTCGTTGGAAAGCCCTGGATGTTAGCTATCCAACCCAAGTGGAATTTCCCAATTTGGAGCTCATTTGACCCTCCAAAACCTCATTCTCCCAAAAGTACTTCCTGCTGGTGCAAAAGGTGGCAGCAAGGTGGTTTTCATGGTGTTTTTGAGCTTTTTGACCATCCAGAATCTGATGAAATGCTTCGGAAATGCCTGAGGATGCATAAATTATCATGAAAAATCCAAAAATGCAAAGATTTCCTTCAGCAAGTGTCCCAAAAAAAAGTGAGCATATGAGTGCGAGACCCGCTTAACTGAAAAACCTGTTTTTAGACCAAAAAAATTTCAAAATGACAAAATTTTCTCCGAATTTGCTCAAATTCGGAGCGAAGACCCTCCATCATGTATCTTGCTCAGCCAATGAAGCCTTGGCCAAAATCCGGAGTGGATCAAGCCTTTTCCACCGTTTTAGTGCTCTCCTGGTGCATGGAGCTCCTGTGGTGAAAACACTGTCTCGGTTGTATGATGTGTTGTTGTCAGTCATGGTGTTGCAATGTGTATGTTCAGCTTGTTGAAAATGAGAAATGGGACCTTGGTGTCTTTGTCTCCAATCGACAAATGCGTGCCAAAGGGGAATGAGGGAATGAGAACCCCTATAAGTGAGATAGGAATGGGATATGGTGATGGGGGGTAGTTTCTAAGGACAGGAGTGAAATGAAATGGCGACATATCAGTGAGTCAAGTGGAATCAAGGACAAAGAAACAACCTTTGAATGTTATGGAGATTAGGCTTGTGTCAATGGAGGAATGTAGTAGTAAATAATAGGGTTTGGGATTTCACATGGGAACCAAAAGTATAAAGGGATATGAGGATAATGAATATGGGGAAGGGACGACGATATGATCACATGGTAGTGACAGCAGTGGTAGAATGAGTGTGAGGGCAGTGAGACCTTGAAAATAAATGCAGAGGTATATATATCATCCATACAAGGTGGGAAAATCTTCACAAAACCATCAATATGTATTTAAAACCCTAAGGAATAAATCCGCCATGAATATAGGGTTTCACCTCTCCATTCAAATAAATTAATTTCCCCACTTCAAGACACCACAACCATATTTAAAATCTACTGAGCAATGATTTAAAACCTGTTTGGAAGCAGCTGGAGTTGATTCGAATCGAAACTGGGCGCAAAACACAATTTTCTGAGTGCTGATTTAAGTGGGTCGCACCCCCCAAGTGGGTCTCACCCGTTCAATTTTACACTGGCTGAAACACTCAAGTGGGTCGCACCCCTCAAGTGGGTCGCATTTCCCTCTTGCCACATAGTGCATTTTGCAGGAAGCTTTTGGAGGCCTTCCCGGTGTCCAAATCGGGCGTGTGATAGGTCGTTGGAAAGCTCTTGGAGTCTAATTTCCAAAAAAAAGTGGAATTATGCAATTTGGATTTCATTTACCCTAATAAAAATTAAATCTCCCAACACTAGTCAAAATGAGCAGAATGAGGCTGCCTCAAGGCAGAGCGCTGTTGCAGTAAACTTTTAAAGATCTTCCTCAACTCAAAATTGAGCTCATGATAGCTCATTGGAAATTTCTTTGTGTCTAGTTATCATTTGACTCATCAAGCAAGTCATTTGGCCAAACATGCTAGGAGAAAACTTGATTTTCCCAAGGTCACTTCAGAGGTGCATTCAATTCTCCTGAGGCAACGGTATTTTTGACATTTCTCCAAAACCATTATACCTGTGTAAAAAGTGAAGGAGGTTTTTATTCCTTGGGATGTTTTTGACAAAAACCTCTCTCAGTTTCCCAAAATTCATCTTTGATTTCTCTGGAACCTCTTTTTAGTGAAACTTATCCCGATGTGTGAGACAAGGGATTTTGTCGAAATGAAGCGAAATGAAGGGGATAGGGGGCTTCTAAATTCTTGGGGAAATTTTTGGAAGTAGGGAGGGATGTTAGGAAGTAGGGGAAAGTGGAATCTCAGAGATTGAGTGAGGGGAAGGGGTCCAAAAGGGAAAAACACAAGCCTAGCCTAGAAAATTGCCAAGTTGTGGCAAGAAACTAGGGTTTGTGCAAAAATGAGGAATTTGGGGGATCTCAGTGATGGGAAGTGTTTAATAAGGTACATTAATGATAGGGGAAGGTGTATGAACATCAGGATACAAGTTTTTCCGATGATTTTACCGTCCAAGAGAAATTACCTCCAAAACCCTAGGTGAGGGAAATGGACCTTACCAAGGCACAACTGAAGCATGAACGAGGTGTAAAATGACTCTTTGGAACCTTACATGATGATGAAAACCCTCTGAATGATGGTACACTCAGCTTAATGGTGACATGAACCGACATTTGGACAACTTTGACAGGAGTAAAAGCAACCCCTAGACCTAATGCCTAGTGACCAAATTTTGCTTGAAGATTCATTGAAATGACAAAATTTGACCTTGACACCTTAAAATCACTTTATAAGAGCATTTTTGATCACTGGAGGAAGGCTGCAAAGGCTGACACTAACAGATTCCATACAAATGAGATGCATAATGCCAAAGCCATATCAATTTATTGAGCCATACCAACTCTCTCTCTCTCTCTCTCTCTCTGTATATATATATATATATATATATATATATATATATATATATATGATACTATGATTTCATACAAGAATTATTCTCACCATATATACATCTATGATTCCATACATATGAGATGCATAGACAACCATATTCTATAGTTTCGAGACAAACCGTAAAACACTAAGATGAAAATCATGTGTTGAGAAAAGGATGTCATATAGAGTTGATATATAACAAAAGGTAATGCATGCAACTATTTAAAACATAAAGATAACAAATATAACCATACCAGAGGGATGATATTCACACCGTGATATGCATAATACATATAACTTAACTTCATCAACGAATCCTCTTCTGAAATAAAGGTAAGTGAACACTTTAATGGAGATATAGACTCTGCATAATTCATGTAAAATTTCTTGTTACTCATTCCTATTAGGTTACATCTCTATCTATACATAAACAATCCCATAAACATAGTTATATACCACCGATGGAATATAATGAAGATGCCAGAACAATACCATATGTAATTTTTACAATATTGATTCATGAGATGAGTGTTCTACCCCAATGTGAATCATGAGCCACCATTGCAATATCCTAATTCAAATTATGTTCCATGAAGCTAGTGCGATTTCACAATGTAATTCTCGAGTCATTGATAAAATATCCCAATGCAAATTGAGTGCCATGAGACCAGTGCAATATCCCGATGTAAATTTAGAGCCATCAATGGATTATCCGAATACAAACTATATGCCATGAGACAAGTACAATTTATTAATGTAAATCATGAACCATCAGTGCCATATAACAATAAAATCATCATTAGTATTAATTAATCTCGAATTTTTTTTTAATTAATTAATTTATTAGTATTTAGTTGAAGGGAAATAAAATTCAAAATTTCCATTATAAAATATGTTTCTCGAACCCTCTTATAATTAATTTCCCAAATAATTATTTTTTCCATTTCAAAATATTATTTTAGGTATTAAGTGTGTTCTAGGGGACTAAGGATTTCACTTTGGCAAAATTCGTCCATACACTACCCAAATTTAACATTCCCCCTAAGTTATGGAGGAATATATATTTGCGTTATAAGCGTCATCTAGGATGTTTCATCATAGCTATATCATAATGAATCAATACTGAATATAACTCAATCATAAAAAAGACAAACAACTTCATCATCAATAAGACCCATCTCATTCAATCTCATGAAAGAAGACGTATCCATAACCAAAGCGGAGATCATCCCTCCAAATCCTACTAGTATTGAACAATATATTAATAAGACATAAATGTAATCTTATCTTATCAACTTCCAATAACCAATATTGTAGTTCGTTATTTTCATTAGGACATATCTCATTTCATAAAACATACATCCATTGAAAAATGTTGAATCTAAAGAAGAAGAAGAATATTGACATCATAAGGTAGCCCAGCTAAAAAAAAACAACAATGGATATCTTAGCTCAATTCAAAACAACATCAGAGTGCCCTACTCAACATGGGACCACATTTAGGATCCCAAGTTAAAATAGAATATTTTTTAGTGAGGAGCCAATGCAACAACTCGTGTATCTTTACCAATGAGAAAACAAAGGCTACCACATGTAACCTACAAATAATAAGAGGGATGTCACTTACCTTATGAGCTAAGGATTAGATCTATCCCACTTCATGGTTATAATAGGAGGGATACCACTTACAATAAATGTTAATTATTTTTCCTATCCTATTATCAATTGATCTTCCCAACATGATCCTAAAGAGTGAAGCGGCAAGAAACTTGCATCTCAATCTTGAGTGGGATGCAACTTACTATATTTGTTAAGGATCCTACCTAACTCAAGTAGGAAACATCCATTGGCCAGATCAGTGGTAAATATAGATTCCAAATAGAATCTACTCTATGAAATCGAGAGTTCCCTTAAATATAGTCACTCTAAGGCTTAATTCCTCAACCTGGGAACTCAAACATGGAATAAGTGCTTATCTGATTGTCCTCGATTAGCCTCAACCCTTACCAAGGATGGTCAAATCCATCAATAAATTTTTCTCTTTGAAGATAAGAAACATATCAAGTTCTCTTATCTGATACGAGTTCAACAATTCTTTATTTTCTTTTCATATAGGAAATCAAAAGTGAGAGAAAATTATATGGCATAAAGTGAAAATTACCATGTTTATCCATTTTTCCTCTCACATGGAGAGGAAAAAACCATAAGCTTAATATCATACCATATATCCAAAAACCATAAGCTTAATATTATACCATACATCAACATTCTCTCAATTCATGAAGATTTATTTGTCCCATCTATGACTAGACTATGTCTAACTCAAAATGCATATAGAGATCCATAAATCTAGCACATCATACAAGTTATTATAAATTAGAGGTGGATCCTAATACGGCATGGGAAAAATCATTAAACTTACCAAATAATTTTTATCTCATAAAATAAATAATCAAAAGAATACTTTCAATAAAATTTGTCGTTCATTAATTAATGTATAGAAGAATTCAATCATTATGGAATCATAGGAAATCTAATCATCCACTCCAAATGAATATTAGATGTTGGGATCTCATCATGGGTCTCTCCCTTTAAGTGGGAAGACTTTTAAAATCAATATATCATCCTTCTTGTCATATTTCATACATCAAAAAAACTTTCAAATCATGGAATCTGACTATATATACATATATACATAATTTTCATGACAAGTCACCATCATTTCTTTCATCTATAAGTCCTCAATAATCCATCAAGGGTTGATTTCATACAATATACAATATCAAATCACCAAACATAACATCTTTAATTTAAGGAATCCACTTTCCCTATTGTGAAAATAACTATATTGTTAAGTCATCCTAGCATCTATGACTTATGAAAGTTTTATAAAAAAATAATCAAAGAGATGTTTAGTAGATATCGAATATCAAATTATTACCAACAAAACTACCATATTTATTGAAATCATTATCACCAGTATCAAATTAGTATATGTCAAAGTAATATTAATTGTTACTAATTGACTCACCCACATATGTATGTGATTAACAAGAATGTCTATCAAGAATTTACTAAGTGTGACATTCTTGTCATATCTCATGGCTTGAATGGACATATCAATATTAAAATTTAGACACCTTTATAGCATATGCACTTTGAAACAGGTTCGTATCATATTCCCTTTCCTTTATTAGCTTCCTATTTCTTAGATAATCTCTTTACACCATTTAGTATCCTTATGGTCTTCAAGAAGGATCTACATATCACATCTTCATCTAGAAGTTAGAAGTATTCACATATCTATATAGGAGGGATACGTAATAATCAAACCAATTAAAATAGAAAAAAATGTTATAACGAAATAACATAAGTATAGAAAGGTACTTATCTTTAGTAAGTGTTGAAGGAAGATATAAACTCCCTCTTGAACATATTACCAAGAGTTTTCAGAAGAAATGAAATCATTTGAAGAATCCATATTACAATCCCTTAGCTTCTTAATCATGAGATATCATAGCTCATCAACCATATATCAAAAATATCATGAAGAGGGGATATGCCTCAGTTACTAATAGCCAAATCAAACATAATATTCCTTAGAATGAATTGAGGGTCCACTAAATCTGAAACCTATGTTGGAAAACATTTTACTTATCATGTTAGGGATTCAAGCCTTCAAGCCTTTATCATATTCAAGAAAATGTTCCAAGCACACTTTAGGGTCTATTCAAAAACCTAACCTTGCATTATCTACCAAATCCTAACTCCTCGAGAATGGTTTCCTTGTGTTTCCAACTAATGGTGGAATTATTTTCGATCTCTACCATCTTTTAATGTATTTTATCCTTTGGTTTCTTGACCAGGGTGATCTTTAATGAATTTTATTCAGCCCAAGTTTGATACAATCTTAATTTTTTTCAAGGATACATCATTAATTTCTTTTGATAATTACATTTCATCATTTTAATACTAAATTCATCCCTTATAATCTAAGAATATCAAAATAATTATCTAGAAATAAGAATGGAATCATCATAGTATAAAAAAATAAGAGAACACAAGAATAAAAAATACATAAGGGACAATGAGTTTTTGGTCAGATACCAGGGAAAACCCCCACAAGGGGGAAAACCCTTCCAAATTATTCTTATTAATTTATATTGTAATTGAAAGTTCAATAGAGAAATACAATCTAAAATTTCATCATTCTACTCAGGCCTATATAATACTTGTTCACAACTTTATTTTCGAACAAGTTACATTGATAATACCATATCAATAAAATTTCCATACTGCCATTAGTGTTACAATGCACAAATACTAACATTGCTCTGAAATGCAACTCTGTCATTCTTATATTTGTGTTTCCAATTGTGCCAAGGTTTGATGTCTAAATCATCGAGTACTACTACTATAAAGCCAATCATAACCATATTGTTGTGACAATGTGATTGCATACAACAAATAATAATATAGATGCTAATTCCATATATATAACTATGATGTCATACTTGAGTACTTAGTCCTTCCATACATATGACTATGATTCCATACAATAGTGATGTCTATCATATATGTATCGGGATTCCATATATCTAAGATGCATAGACCACCATATTCTATAGTGTGAAGACAAATTTTATAAATTTAAGAGGTTGATCATTTTTATGAAGAGGATGTCATACACCGAGGAACAATTATAATGCAAAGAGATGACTGAAAAACATATCATATAGATGCTCTACAAACTATGATATACATATTACATATAAGTGAACTTCATCAAAAAATCCTCTACATAGATAAGAGTGAGATCTACTCTTTGAAAGAGATATAGATGTTACATAATCCCTGTATAATGTCTTTCTATTCATTCCCATTAGGTGTCTACTCTCACTATACATATATAATACCATAAATACAATTTTGTACCACTAATTTAATATAGCATAGATGCAATACCATTGCCATATACTAATGTGAATCTTGAGTCATGAGAACAATGTGATATCCCAATGTGAATCATAAGCCATCATTGCGATATCATAATGAAAATTCTATGGCATGAGACTGGTGTGATATACCATTGTAAATTTTGAGTCATGAGAAAAATGGGATATCCCAATGTGGATCCTAAGCCACCATTGCAATATCCTAATGCAAATTTTATGCCATGCGTTGAGTGTGATATATCAATGTAAATCTTCAGCCATTAGTGCAATATCACAATGAAAATTCAGTTCCATAAGAAAAATGCGATATACCGGTGTAAATTTTGAGCCAATTTTCTGAAATGCCAATGGAAATTATGTATCATGAGACCAATTTTTTATCCCATTGTAAATACTGAGCCATCAATGTGATATCTCTATTTAAATTTAGTTACATGGAACTAGTGTGATATCTCGATGAAAATTTTGTGCCAACCACAAAAAATATGAAAGTTTTAGATCATAGAGACTTTGTACTTGTGTAAGTGATAGAATAAAAACTTCATATCAGGTGAGTTAGTTTCCTTAGTTAGCATTGTTGGCTTCATGGGACCTAGATCCAGGTTAAAAGTGACTGTGTATTCCAACAAAAACCACTATTATCATCCCGTTCAGAATCTATCTACTTTCACATGTGGAAGTCTCACCCGAGGGAATATAGGGGGATGATAGAGCCATGTTTTTCCATCTAGAGGGATAGAGGATTGTGGTTTTAGGGATATTAATTCTTATCAACTCTTCAGAGATAAAATCTATCAATACTATATGCATTGTTCAACACAACTGTTGAACTCACTACATACTATGTAATATTATTTAGTTATGCATTAAATAAATTAAATAACCATAAACCAAACTGTGCTATTTAATTATATATCTAAACCCTTATTGAGAATAGACACCTGTAAACAGAAAAAAAAAATTAAACACATCAATATAACTCATATCTTCTAACCAGTTCCTTCATTAATAGCCATATCTTTCTCATACATTAAATTTCACCCTACGCACACAAATATGCAGGTATGTGCACAAAAATACAAACTTATTAGGGTATCCATACACACAACTATAGGAGCCTTTTCTCTAAGCCAAAACATAGAATCTAACTCAAAATAGTATTACATCCAAATTCCTTCATCCAATTATACTTAACTGCCCATGACTTCTATCTAGACTCCTTATATAGAGTTTTTAGTTACAATACCATGGGCCAAAACCATGGGTGAAGTCCAAAGTTCAGAAAATATCTCATTCCATTACATAATAAGGGGATTTTACCAACACCAAATCCCCTGTGACTCCAAATAGACTCTATGTTGCACTCCTTGTTCTGCAAAGTCTTTCCTTGCTACTTTTCTTTGAGGGGATCCCATCTCCAATAGGCCCCCAACACAAAAATTTTACTCGTCTTGAATCACAAAGCTACTGTGCCATCTATCTTTGCTTTAATGCCACTCAAGGCATCCTTTAGCTCGGAAACTACTTTTCAAACTCCTTAATCTCTTTGAGGAGTGTCTTTGAAGCCTTATTATATTATTTATTCTCTAATACCTGTTGCGTCTATCTCTAAGTAGCTAAAAATTCCAACGTGACTCATAATCCTGTTCCTGTAAGAATTTACCCTCTTGGAGATGAATAAGGCACTCCATTGGTGCTAAGATCTTAGTAGTGACCTTAATATGATCCAACTGTTCGAGCTTCTCATGCACTCCAGCCTCTAACATTTTCGCATGTGGGTCCTTCTGTAGTGAGGCCCATACATAAAGAACTTCCACAAAGATATGTGCACACTCCTATATGATGGACTCAACCTATTCTGGCGTGTATTTTATCTTATTTGTGCTACTCCCAGACTTCTAGTGAATTGGTAGGCTACAATTGCATATGTAGCTCAAATATATTCATTTGCATTTCCAAGCACACTTAGTCAAAATTGGCATTGGAGTCCTTAACTGTAGTGGAAAACTTCACCACTTTCTCCTATGGTGTAGCTGCAGCCTGAATATGGAGCTCGGGTAGCTTGGTGCATGCTTTAGAGATGACCTCCTCCAACCTTTGTCATTGTGTTGCTTCATCCATGCACTATTGGACAAAAGGATATTTTTCCTCAGGTATGCTCTATAATTAATTCATAACATCCTGAATCAATAGGAGGGCCCACTACTCCCTTATCTTTAGTTATTCATCAATTCCTTGGAGAATCTCATGTAAATCATGCAGTTGCATCACAATGAGATTTAACTATGTGTTATGCCAGAGGGCCACCTGCCCTAGCTACTCTTCCATGTCAAAACTTAGTGTTCCTGTAGGGATACAAATTGTGTGGGTATCGTATGTCAGCACCAACTCGTGCGTATTTGTGCTCATTCTATCTTGTGCTCCACCTGGTTGAACCACACTCGTTTGCAATCCACTCACGCTCAACTGAACAGTGCTCGTATCCACCTGCAAGTATTGCAAGTTGTTGTGAACATCTGCTAGAACTTTCTTATATTTCTCTTCAATAGTACCCCATAACTGCTCAGTGGCATTCTTCAGAGTATCCCCAATTTCATCAAGGTCCCCTTCATTAAGGACCATGGCTTTTGGGTTAGCGGACTTATCAGACTATGAATTATTCCACATGCCATCCTTCAATGGTTTCCTTCACTTGGTGGTAAAGGAGGAGGATGTATATGTTTGTAGATCACTGCCAATAATATCATCCCCTCCTATTTCAAGAATATCTATAGCAGGTTCTGTCTTAATCACAAATGTGACCTTCATTTCCTTTTGTCCTATTGTCTTAGTGGGCTTCACCCAACTTGTTTCTACCTTCTCTGTTCCTTCAGGTAGCAGAGTACCAATCCCTTGGCCATTGACCAATTATGACTTCCATATCTTCTTCCTCAGACAGGTATGATAGTTCACACCAGAACCCCATGGGGTCCTTCTTTTCCTAAATATGTATATGATGGAAGTCCAATTTGAACTATGATACTTGGTGTATTGCTCCATAATGATTGGTGATAACTGGGGCTTTTGGTTAATAATTTTCCGCAAGCTCGTCTCAAATCTTACCCAAAAAAATTTATTAGCCATAACCCCTGATGGCTTTACCGAATGCCATAGTCAAGCATATCTGGTTGCTCCACATAGATTGGGGTCCATGGTGTTGAACTGTGAATCCTCAAGTTCTCACCACTCCATAAATGCAACGAGAAGTAGAAGCCACGCGGAGTGGAACTTCTTTCCTTCTTCTTATGTTGCTCCACTATCGGCTAGTAATTCAACACATAAGTATCCTACACAGTTATAAACTACGCCCTCAGCGCACTATGTAGGTAAAGTGATGACAGGCGCAAAAGCCTCCTCTCCGCGACTTTTACTCATAATCTTCCCTACAAGAATATGTGCAACGAAGCATACAGTTCTATACAAAATGAAGTTAATTAGATAATCTTGGGGTTCTTTAGTTAGATCATACTCATTCTTCATCTTATCTGCGAGCTGCTTATCTTGGATTTTACCCACAAAGGCCTTTGCGGGGTCTGACCCAAGGCAAGTAAGGGCCGTAATTATTCTTATGAGAGTCTTCGTAATGGATATCTTCTTCCCCAACCATAAACAATCATCATGTACTAACTCCAACAATTG
This sequence comes from Pinus albicaulis, assembly GCA_034641835.2. Classification (NCBI taxonomy): domain Eukaryota; kingdom Viridiplantae; phylum Streptophyta; class Pinopsida; order Pinales; family Pinaceae; genus Pinus; species Pinus albicaulis. The sequence continues at coordinate 1,322,065,252 of CM076579.1, read as the reverse complement.
GCGCACACAAATATTTTTGATAGTAGTGTGACCAAAGTGTGGTACATACAACATCTTGAGTATCCCGACCTCCTGGATACCCTTCACTCATTTCATTGCCCCCAATCACATTATTCCTCTTTTGTAGGTATCTTGCTGTAGATATCTACTGGGCTCAAGCTATGGGTATTTGTTTCAATCATTAAAATCCCAATCTTCCATCCTAAGCTGAGGCACCTTGGTCGGCAACTCTCCTTCCATTGACACCTCATCTGGAATCAATTGTGTAAACACCTCTTACTTCACTGTGTTGGGACCTTTCACTGGTTTCTTACCCTCCATATTCTAAGGTGAAATACAGGACGAAGCCCGAGGATAGGGTCAACCTCCTTAGGATCAATATCTTCTAGGATTTGTTCTTCCTCATCATCATTTGATTCTATCTCCATGGCCTTTTTCTACTGATCCTCGCCTCCCTTACTCTGTTGTTTCTACGGGTTTTTATTATAGGGAATCTTCCTGATGATTGGTTTCTTAGGCTTTGGGTACAATGATTCACCCACACTCGCCTACCTTCTAGGTGACCTCAGTCCTCTGGCTATTACTACCGATGAGACCATCATCATTTGATATACCCTTGACCACATTCTGTTACTAGAGGTGAGCCCTGCCACAATCAATTCTTCTCTTAACATTGCAAAATCATACTCCGTCATGCAACAACTCACTAAACTCTCTTATAGATAGTAGCTCTTACTTCTAACAATTGGCACACAAACTATTCGAATGGGGAGCGAAATCCTTTCTCTATAGAAAATTTTGAATTCAAATCACATAATCGCCTTTAGATACTCATAATAAATGTTGATTTCAAGGTAGATCATCCCAGATATGCCCATTAATTGCATCCCTCCTGCACCTTTTAATGGCCAAGAATTTCCCAATCAATTTTGACTGCTCCAAGGGTCATATTTTGGATGAACTCCACAATTCTCACCCCCTCAGTGAAATCCTACATCCCTCAGTGCAGTAACCTCTAGCTACCTGTTCCTTCAGACTATCTTGTAGTACTTCAACTTATATGAAGCCATCCTTCAATAGAATCGTTTTGTGTCTAGTCATGTTGGTACCTACAAATCTCCTCCCCCAAAAAAATCTTTTTGGTCAGGTATGTCCAATCAGGTTGTGTCAACATCCTTGGTTCCATGATAATGCGAAGTAGTCCTGCTTCCACAACTTGAAGAGCCTCATTAATGTATTCCAAACCATCATAAAAGTTATAAGTTAACAAGAAACCATCTATCATCTCATCCCAATCAATAGTTACACTACAAATTTCTTTTTAAAGGTATCATTTTTGAGGTATTTTAGCCAAAGAATTAAAAAACCTGTGCACCCACTTTGTTTGAGGTTCGGCGCCCCAAAATGTAATCCAGTGAGCTAAGGGCCCAGAAGGATCCTTCTAAAATCATACATCTCCATGATATTCATATCAACCTGACCAAATCTTAGCCTTATCATATTGAAAAGATCATTTCATCTTTTTAAGCCTACCCTATGCATGCCCCACCATCGGGCTGAAGTAGACCCCAATTCGAAGTCCAAAGCTTCATATCTCTGGTCCTTAGACACCTTCTTCTCAAATTCATACAAAAATAAGACAACATTCCCTATTCCATTATAAAAAGGTGAGTTACATGCTTCTGACCTAACACAACAAAGAGATCTGGTAACCTTGTTACATTGTTTAGTGGTTACTTCATGTAAATGATTTTTGGAATTCTCGAGCTCTTCATTAGAATATAAAACGAATCAATTATCATGCTCCAAAAAAATTCTACCATTTGCGGTGGGATTGATTTAGTCTTCATCTGGCGCAATAAGCTTATATATCTAATCAATCTCAGGATCCCTATACTCATGTTGGATAGGCTCTGTATAGCACACTCCTTTATATGGATCTGTTGGCACAATAAATTAGGTACAATTTTTTTCAAAGATCATATACCTCTTCTTTAGGTTCATTATAACATTATTTTTGTAAGCTCATCAAAATCCCAACAGCGCAAGATATGGATTACTCTCATCAACGATCTCAATCACTTCAAGGTTGACCAACACACAAGCTCCATCGATATCTATGCTAATTCCAGAAAATATCCCAATAGGAATGATATTCTATTGATTTTCCATTGTTAGCTAAATTGGTGACCATTGTAGCTTAGGGCTTCCCATCTGCTCCCATGTCTAATTTGGAAAAACGTTGGCATATGATCCTAGATCCATAATGACTTGATCCATCTCATAATATCTAATTTTTTCAGTCAACCACATCTCTTGGCTAGTTCTCTTATTGTTCTTGTAGACATTGTTTATTCCACGTTGTTCTAGATGCATCCTTTCCTTGCCAACGCAGTTATCTATCAGCTCCTGCAATGTAATATTCCAAATTAGGAAAAATAGGAAAATAGAACATATAACTGGAAATTGCAGTGAAATATCAACACATCAAATAAGAGCATATCATAGATCCATTTTATAAGCCAATATAGCTGAAATTTACAAGAGGTTGAGGAAAAATACACTGAAGCTAGGAAAAACAAGCCTCTAAGGACCCAATACAAGAAATATAAAGAACAACTGCTATATAAGAATGTTGGAGGCTAAGACAACACAGCTTTTAGAGGGGGTAACTGTTGAAGTAGATGAAATTAGATGGATCTGATGATACAGTGCTTAGAAAATGTCATGATCAGAGATATAGCCCTTTTAGCACAATTCCAAGACAACCCAGAAAGGGTTTTCGAAAATACACAAAATACAAAAATGGAAAAATGTATCCCTAGGGATGAATAACACTCTAAAACTAAATAAATAATAGGATGTGCCTAATCTAATATGGAAATGGTTGATATTCCTCCAATAGATCTCACGGATGAAGGGCTTCTCCCCTCACTGGAAATCTAACCCAAAAACTTGGGCACTAAGCCCTCTACTGTAACTTCCCAATAATGAAGTTCCTGAAGGAGACTGTGTTGTAGATGATGAAAGAAACTTGGCCTAATTCCAAATGAAAAAATAATACTCAACGACCCTCCTTGCTAGCCTCTTGAATGAATGGATACTCCCTTCACTATAAAACAAGCTCAGAACTGGATCTATCAATCGTCCACTGCTACTGCCCTACAAAACAACACAATCTTGAAGGATATTATGTTTTGGATAATGTTTGAAGCTTGTCCCAATATCAGATGGTGGAAATATAGCTGAATGAACCTCTCCTGATTGGGCACTTCAAGTCCCCCAAGGATGAGGGTGGGATTTCCACTCGGAAACACCCTTGTGCTAAACAACATGCAGACTCCACTAAACAGCTAAAGTGTGTAGAAACCCATGAAAGACCACGACATAAAAATGATTCATAATGTCTTATATGGCTTTCACCCCCTAAATTATATGCTTTTTGAGGCCCCTCACTCTGGGTCGCACACATTAAGGAGACTACTCTCATGAAGACTCCCTCCTACTAACACTGCGATGTCCCTCAATAAATCTCCACTACCTCCATACCAACATTGTTTATTTGGTCAAACTTGACCCCATCCACATGATCCAACCTCTATTCACACCTAAGAGTGCTTTATCTAGCCGATAAGATTATCCACATTCACATTGGAAGTGATTTTATTCCTACTAAGGAGATTTATGGGTCTCCTTACCCTGTTATTCATATATCTAAATGACAAAAAAATATATATATATTCCAACTAGGTGAAAGCTAATTAGGAATATTAAAAACCTCCCTTCAAAAATGTTTCTTTTCTTCAAGAAATTGTAAGGATGAATGCTGAAAAATATCTTCTCCTTCCCCTATGGAACCCACATCTAATAGGCCCCTCCACTGAATCATAATTTCTCCAACCAATCTGTTGCTTAGCTTCTCTTCCCAAGTGTTGTGGTTATTGGGTTTGTGTTATATTATTTTCACGACTAGTCATGTGCGGGGGGGTGATAGACCCCCCTGTACATTGCGTCGGGCATAGTAGGGGGGTCACAGAGGGGGCAGCAGCCTCCCCTATCAAAGTCTGGGGCAACGCCCTGGGAAATTTTCTTTTGGTCCTTATTTTCCGGTGGGCGGACCCACCCATGGTTTTGTGCATGGGTTTGCGCATGGTTTTGTGGCATGATGGTTTTCAGCCCTTGGTATTTTGTAGATCTGGTCAAGGGAACTACGGTTATGTTCTAACCCAGGGTTAATGGATTGGTGTTTATGTATGCTTCGACATGTATATATATGTGTTGTAATGCTAAAAGGAATATAATGAAAAATCAAGTTGGTCATCCCAATTTGGAATCCAAGGGAAAATCTCTGTGTATATGTGTTTTATGTTTTATGCTCTTTATATTTTATATTTTATGTTTTTAAGATTTGTTTGCAGATAATTTCTGTACAGGGTTAAAACCTACGTCTGGTATTGGAGTTGTTTCGGCTTCAAGGGGATGCCTTTGCTGCTCAGGGGTTTTTTTCTCGGGCCTGAGGTAGACCCTGTTCAGTGGGAAATCTGCAGGATCGATTGTTGCTGTGAAAGAAGATGGCAAGCAGTGGGAAAATAGAGATCGAGAAATTTAATGGTCAGAGTTTTGAGTTGTGGGAGCTCAAGATGGAGGATCTGTTAGTGGATAAATATTAGTGGATTGTGGTAGATCTAGGTACTAAACCAACGACAATGTCAGATGAAGACTGGAAGAAGCTGGATCAGAAGGCAAAGAGCACAATACAGTTGTGTGTCTCAGATTCAGTATTATTGAATGTATCTAGGGAAGCTACGACGAAGACCTTGTGGGACAAGCTAGGGACTTTGTACTAATCTAAGTCTCTGGTGAATAAATTTTTCATGCGGAAAAATATGTATAACCTGAGGATGAAGGATGGAGACTCGGTGACAGAGCATCTAAACGCCTTCAATACTATGGTAAGCCAGCTATCATCTGTTGATATTAAAATCTCAGATGAAGATAAGTGCATCAATTTTTTGTGTTCTCTACCAGATTCGTGGGACATTATGGTCATTGCAATAGGTAGCAATACAACTACCTTGAATTTTTATGACATTTTCTCAGCCTTGCTGTCAGAGGAAATGAGACAGAGAAATATGTAGGGTCAGAATGGAGATGCCTTATCTATATGAGGAAGGTCCCAAAACAGAAGAAAGAATAAGGTTTCAAGTGGGAGATCTAAATCTCCTGGAAATTTTGTAAAGGTGTGTTGGAAATGCAGAAAGGAAGGGAACTACAAAAAGGACTGCAGATCTAAAGCTCCTGAGAAAGGAAAGGGATCTGATGATGCTCCTTCCGCAGAGACAAAAGCCACCTCGAATGAAGGTGGGGATGTTTATTTCGCTTCTTCTTCAAATACACATGTAGATCATGTGTCACAGTTGATTAACTCAGGTGAATCCTTTCATTTCACTACCCATATGGAGTGGTTCTACGAGTATGAGAAATATGATGGCGGTGATGTCTTCCTAGGGGATGATAGGAAGGCCAGAATTGTCAGAGATGGAAAATTCAAGCTGAAGCTACAAGGTGAAAGGATTAGAACACTTCCTGGTGTTTTGCACATTCCTGCATTGGCTAGAAATCTGATTTCTCTAAGCATGATGGATGATGCAGGTGTAAAAACAGTGTTCGAGAAACATGTCTGTAAGATGGTTCGGGGAGAACTAGTATTAATGCGAGGAGTTTGGATTGGAACTCTGTACAAGCTTTAGGGCAGCACTGTTGTTGATGGGTGCAACAGTTCTGTGTTTCCCGAAAGTGGAGTGGAAAATCTAGCCGTCTCTGGAGAAAAGACCATGCTATGGCATCAAAGGCTTGGACATATTGGAGAGAAGGGCCTTCGGATACTACATGGAAATTGTATGGTAGAAGGTATGTCTAATAGCTCTCTGGATTTTTATTTCTATGAACATTGTGTATATGGGAAGCAGAATTGGGTGAGTTTTCTTTTTGGTGCTAAGAGGGCAAACAAGATATTAGAGCTTGTGCACAGTGATGTGTTTGGACCTGTGTCAGTTCCATCACTGGGTAAGTCTATGTATTATGTTTCATTCGTAGATGACTTCTCAAGGAATACATGGATATATTTCTTAAGGAAGAAATCTCAAGTATTTGACAAATTTTAGGAATTTAAGGCTCTGGTGGAAAACCAGACAGAGAAGAAGATAAAGGTGTTGAGGACAGATAATGGTGGAGAGTTCTGCAAGAAGGAATTTGAAGAAATTTGTAAGAAGTGTGGTATAGCACGGCAGAATACTACTCCATACACACCTCAACAAAATGGAGCTGCAGAAATAATGAACATAATGCTGATGGAAAAGGCAAGAAGCATGCTCAGTGGTATTGGGTTAGGACAAGAATTCTTGGCAGAGGCAGTGGAGACGACATGTTACTTGGTTAGCAAATCACCTTCATCACCGTTGGAGGATAAGACTCCACATGAGGTATGGATTGGTAAGAAACCCTCTCTTTCACATCTGAGGGTATTTGGATGTGATGCATATGTACATGTCCCAAAGGAGAAAAGGATCAAGTTGGATAATAAATTTGAAAGGTGCATCTTTATTGGGTATAAGGATGGTTTAAAGGGTTACAATCTTTGGAACCCGGAAACAAGGAAGGTTGTGTATAGCCGAGATGTAGTGTTTAGAGAGGTGAAAGATTTTTTTAAACATGAGATCCTACCAAAGGAACCTGAGAAGATAGAGTTTGAGCTAAAGGAGGATGAATCAGACTCTACAACAGAAGAAGACTTAGAAGAGGAAGAGCCACAAACTCCAGCTGTGAGAAGATCAGTTCGGGAAAGAAGATAACCAGAAAGGTATAGTCAATCTGCTTTCTATTCAAATTTTTCTTTAACTATAACTTATGATGATCCCAGGGCTATCATAGAGTCAGTAGATTCAGAGGATGGAAAACTCTAGAATGAGGCCTTGGCTGAGAAAATAGCATCCTTGCATAAAAGTGAGGCATGGGATCTGGTGGAGTTGCCAGCTAGAAGGAATCCCATCAAGAGAAAATGGGTGTTTAAGAAGAAGATGAATGTAGAAGGCAAGGTGGAGAAATAAAAAACCCGGTTGGTAGCAAAAGGTTATTCCCAGGTGCTGAGAATTGATTTTGGTGATATTTTTTCTCCTATTACCAAAGTTACTTCTATTAGATTAATTTTATCTGTTGCTACTTCATTTGATTTTGAGGTAGAACAGATGGATGTGAAGACAAAATTTCTTCATGGGGAGCTGGAAGAGGATATGTACATGAAACAACCTAAAGGCTTTATGGTGAAGGGGTAGAAAGAGCTGGTATGCAGGTTAAATAAGTCTCTGTATGGGTTAAAACAGTCACCAAGGATGTGGTATCAGAAATTTGATACCCATATACGGGGACTGGGCTTCACCAGAAGCAAGGAGGATCACTTTGTTTATTTTAAATTAATTGGTGACTGTGTTATTTATTTGGTCTTGTATGTGGATGATATGTTGTTGATTGGAAATGACAAAGAAATTATCCAAGATTTGAAGACCCAACTATTCTCCAAATTCGACATGAAGGATCTTGGTGCTACAAACTATATTTTGGGCATGGAAATTAAGAGAGATCGGGCAAGGAGGAATCTCTGGTTAAACCAAAGGAAGTATGTTGAGACTATATTCTAGAGGTTCAATATTTAGGATAGTAAACTGGTGAATGTTCTGATTCCTATAGTAGTAAAGTTGTTTGCTTAATAGTGTCCCAAGACACAAGAAGCGGAGGAGGATATGTCCCGTGTTCCATATGCAAGTGCAGTGGGTAGTCTGATGTATGCAATGGTATGTACAAGACCAGACATATCACATGCAATGGGAGTATTGAGTAGGTTTATGTCAAACCCAGGGAAGGAGCATTGGAAAACAGTGAATCAGGTTTTCATATTTTTGCGTGGCACTAGTGATTATGGCTTGTGCTACTAGGGAAGACCAGGATTGGAAAGAATGTTGGACATTCGGGGTTTTGTTGATGTAGACTGGGCTGGAGATATAGACCAGAGAAGAGCTACAAGTGGATATGTGTTTAGCCTATTTGGAGGTGTAGTCAGTTGGATGAGTAAAATACAGTCTATAGTGGCTCTTTCAACTACAAAGGCATAATACATGGCAGCCAATCATGCAAGCAAGGAAGCAGTTTGGTTGCAGTGATTGTGTTCAAGTATGGGGTTGGTGCATCAAGCTATAAGGATAGACTGTGATAGCCAAAGTGTAATTTTCTTGGGTAAGAACCCTTCTTATCATTCAAAGACAAAGCACATTGATGTTCAATATCACTTTGTGAGATATATGGTTGAGGCTAAAATGGTGTTGCTGGTAAAGGTGGACAATTTGAATAATGTTGCAGATGCATTGAAGAAGTCTATGAGCACTCATAAGTTCTCTTGGTGTAGAGAAACAATGGTTGTTGCAAAGCAGGGCTAATGACTCAGCTCTCCTCTGGCCCCCTGCAGAAAGAAAATAAGAAGTGGGAGAATGTTGGGTTTTTGTTATATTATTTCCAGGACTAGTCATGTGTGGGGGGGGGGGGGCATAGCGGCGTCACAGGGGGGGCGGCAGCCCCACCTGTCGGGGTCTAGGGTAGCACCTCATGAATTTTTTTTTTTTGGTCGTTATTTTCTGGTGGGCAGACCTGCCCATGGTTTTGTGCATGGTTTTGCACATGGTTTTGGGGCATGATGGTTTTCGGCCCCTGGTATTTCGTAGATCCGATCAAGGGAACTACGGTTATGTTCTAATATATGGTTAATGGATTGGGGTTTATGTATGCTTCGACATGTATATATATGTGTTGTAACACTAAAAGGAATATAATGAAAAAACAAGTTGGTCATCCCGATTTGGGATCTAGGAGAAAATCTTTGTGTATATCTATTTTATGTTTTATTCTCTCGCTATTGTTAAATTTCTTTTTTTAATATTTTCTTGCAGATATTTTCTGTAGAGGGTTAAAAAATACACAGGTTAGCCCCATCATGAGGAATTAGGAGATCCACAGTGTCAACTATGTATTGTCTAATGTCTGAAGCATGGGACATGAAAAAATGTTGGAGATCTTACTCCCAATGAAAACCTCCAATCCATGTGTCATTCATCCAACCATTCCAATAATAATGATTAAAACATCATCCATATATGGAATCAAAATCGTAAATACATTGATTTCCATATGAATTACTGGAGGGTGACAATATTCCCTCAAATGAAACCAATGTAGTTCTTCTCCTTGCTGCCCCAGAACATAATGTGGAAAGTAGCTTCCCAACCACTTTATTGCTGCCCCTCTCTGCTCACCATCCTGGGGGTGGTAACTAATGTTTGGTGTGAACTGATTACACCCAAAATAAGATACCATCTCCCCAAAACCTCATAGGAATTGGCCATTCCCATCACTGATTGTAGCTCAAAGAAGACCATGAAGTTTAAAGAGAGGTTTTCCCTCTTGTGGAGAAATGTATTGTAAATTAATGGAAAAGGAATGAAAATAATTGGTTAGTTGGTCAATAAGTACAAAGAAAAAATCCTTACCATGCATTGTTGGCAAGCTGATGAAGAGGTCCACAGACGAGCCTTCACATCTTTCTACCGGAAATGTAAGTGGTTGTAACAACCTTGCATGATGGTTGTTTTCCTCCTCATTCTCCAAGAAAACCACACATCTTCTGATATGCTGGATCACGTCCTCCTTGAGACCCTCCCATGAGAATCTCTCTACAATGGCCTGATAGGTCCCAAGAAAATCTTGGTGACCAGAAATGAGTGAGTAATGTGCTACATGTAGAATCTTCTTCTTAAGGTTGTAGTCTCTAGTCAAGAAGATCTGAACCTGGTGATAGATGCCTCCACCCATCACTTTATACTTCTCAGTTGTCACATGTCCATCAATCACTTCACATGTGAAGTGATCCTTGGAATGCTCCACCAATAGCTGGGAATCCCAATAAGGATCTATACCAAGGAATGACAGCGATGCTAGCCTGTGTGATAAGGCACCTGTTACTTTACTGCTCCCCTCTTTTACATGCTTAATTCCATCACATGTCGAGGTACTTATTCCTACCTTTGTTGCCTCCCTTTAAGCTGCTTCTACTCAAGTAAGGGTTGGATTTTATGGATATTATTCCTCACTTGGAAGCTACTTCCCATCCAAAAATTCCTAATTTTGGCCCATGTATGCATGAATGCCAAAAACCCTCTACAATATAAGGAAGACTCCTTCCTATGTGGAAGTATATTCTGACTCTCAGAGGCCATGGAGTAGCCCTTTGCACCATGACTATGCCATAATCCACTCCTGAAACATCCCCTCTCAATGCAATATGCTTGGTGAGAGTTGGTAATATTGATTCCAGTAGAATATCCATATCCCCCTTGAGCCTACCCAAGACTCTCTAGGTTGTTCTATACTCACCCAATGATCCCATGTCAGCCATATCTATGAATGGTACAACCTGTTTTGAGAAATATTTAACCAACTCCTGGTTTGAGGGCCTTCCTAGTGGAATGCCTCCAAATAATACAAAATTGTGGGTCAGAGTCAATTGCATAACTGAGTGGACTGATGTGTCCTTGCTCCCAGTGTGAAAATAAGGCTCTATCCTCTGTGCAGAGGCTACCTGAGGTGGATAAGTGTGCATGATCTTGATCATCTAATGCTTACCACTTTTCTTATCTACCCATTAAATCTAAAAAGTCTCCCAATATGTGGTGACTTTCCCCAATGTAATTAACCATTGCACACCCCATATCACATTGGTGTCAGGAATGTCAACCACGAATAAGTGATCAGTCAAAGTATATGTCCCCAAGTTTACTGGCAATGCCAAGACAGACTTCATATACTGCATGGTTCTAGATGCTGGGAGAAAAACTAAAAATCCCTCAAAATCATCAATGGTTATTTCTCTACTCCGTACTAACTGAGCATCAATAAATTTGTGGTGGCCCCACTGTTAATCAACATTGATACTATCTGATCCTTAATTTTTCCTCAGACTCTCAAAGTCATATACTTGGGTACTCCCTACAAGGATACAAGAGCCCCTCCAACTGAAGAAAATTCCGCATTCCCACCTCCTGGTGGTGGTGGATCCTCCCCTTCTTCCTCCTCCTCACTATTAGATAATACCTCTATATAGTGTGTCTTCCCTGCAACAGACTGATGCCCTGGTGCCCATGGTTCTTGGCATGTGAAGCAAAGCTTCCTTCTCCTCAATTCTCTTTGGACATCATCACTAATAGGCCCTTTATTCTAGTTTTCCTTTGGAGGAAGTACCTTCATGTATTTCTCTTTTGACTGAAAGTGTTGCCTTCGCTAAAATGGAGAACTTGCTCTTGGAAAAGCATACTGTAGATATCTATCCCTCTCAATAGAATCTTGGAGAGTAGTTGGTTTAGTATATTTGACCAACCCATGCAGAGGCTCTGTTAGCCCATCAATGAACATATAAGCCCTCCTAGATGTAGGTAAATCTAGAACCATTACAGAATGTTTTATAAATTCATAGATACAGGTCTCTGGATTACCTGACTACTTGAGCTTGGTTATCCAATAAATGGTGCCTCTTGGTCTCTTTGATTAAACCTCTCTACTAACCTTTGGGTGAACTCTGAATATGTAGTCACATTGGCATGCCCCAATGTAGAAAGACGATGAAACCACCAATCATGGGACCCACCTTAAAGGTGCAACACTGCTATTTTGATTGATTCCATCTCTTGTACTTGGTTTAGCTTGAAGTATATGTCTAGCTTCTCCACCCAAGACTTGGCTATGCACTTATATGGCCCATCAAAAGCAAGTAAAAAGAATCTACCCATAGTCCATTATGGATCATTGTTTTGTATGAATCCTCCACTTCTGTTGTTATGTTGGGGTCTCCTGTTGTCCTTGATCTAAAAAAAATCTTGAAATTTCAAGTTATCTTGGAATCTCTGAGATTGAGACTCATACTCTAGAAAATATTCTTCAAGAGTCTCTTGGTCTTAGGGTCCTCCACCTCCATTTCCTACTACTAGGAAAGTAGGCATAGTGGAGCGTTGGGAGATTTTCTACATTACCGATTGTTAACACCTATGGTGTGAAATTTCAAAGCTTTGTCCATGTAGAAACCATCTAGGGGATTCTTTGTGTTTCTCCATCCTCATCTCCTTTATTTCTTGGGCAATATCCTACATGGTTTGGAGAAGAAGCTTGGGAAACTCGCTTTCATACACCTCTCCTGATATTGGAGTTTTTTCTTTGTCTCCTTTCGGGTGTGTATAATCATACCCTCGGTTTCTATTAAGATACCTCTTTCCCCTCTCTGTGAGAGGCTTTTCTTCTTCTGATGACATAGATGTTGTACTACACATGTTGAGCCAACATTATGCTTTGATACCACTCTAATATTCCAAATTAGGAAAAACAAGAATATAGAACATATAGTAGGAAAATGTAGTGAAATATCAATGCATAAATAAGAGCACATCATAGAGCCATTTTATTAGCCAATATAGAAGAAAATGTATACAACAGCTTCAGGAAAAATACACTCAAGCTAGGCAAAATAAGCCTCTAAAAACCCAATAGATGAAACGTGAAGAACAACTGTTATATAAGAATGTCAGAGGCTAAGAAAACGTAGTTTTTGTAGGGGGTAACTACTGTTGTATATTAAATTACATGGATATGCTAATATAGTGTTTAGAAAATGATGGGATGAGGGATCTAGGTCTTCTAGCACAATTTTAAGACAACTGAGAAAGGGTTTCTGGAAATAAAATAACACAAAATGCCAAAATGAAGCCCTAGGGATAAATAACACTCTGTAACTAGATAACTGATAGGAGGTGGCTGATATGATATGGAAATGGCTGATATTCCTTCAATAGATCTACTAGATGAAGGGATGCTCCCCTCACTATAAATCTAACCCAAAAACTTGGGCACTAAGCCCTCTACTGCAACTTCCCTGCGAAATAACAAACTTTATGAAGGATACTACACTATAGATTATGGAAGAAAATTTTCCTAATGCCAGATGAAAAAATAATACTCAAGGACCCTCCTTGCTAGCCTCCTGGATGAAGGGCTTCTCCCTTCACTAGAAAACAAGCTCAGAACTATTTCTGAAGGATACTGCACTATAGATGATGGAATAAAATTTGCCTAATTCCAGATGAAAAAATAATACTAAAGGACCCTCCTTTCTAGCATCCTGGATGAAGGGCTTCTCCATTCACTAGAAAACAAGATCAGAACTAGATCTATCAATCCTCCACTACTACTTCCCTACAAAACAACACAATCTTGAAGGAGACTGCACTGTGGATAATGGTTGAAGCTTGGCATGATGCTGGACAGTGGAAATAAAACTCAGTGAAACTATCCTAAGTGGCCACTTGAAGTCCCCCGAGGATGAGGGTGGGATTTTCGCTCGGAAACACCCTTGTGCTAAAAAATGTAGTAGACTCCGCTAAAAAATTGAAGTCTGCAAAACGTCATGAAATACATAGACATAAACAATATTTAGAATGCCTTCAATGGCTTCCATCCCCTTCCTTATATGATTTGTGAGGCTGCTCGCCCTTAGTCCCACACATTAAAGAGGCTACTCTTGTAGAGACTCCCTCCTAATAACATTGTGTTGTCCCTCAATAAATCTCCACTACCTCCATAGCAATGATATTGATTTCGTCAAACTTGACCCCATCCACATGCTTCAGCCTCTATTCACACTAAGAGTGCTTTATCCAGTTGATAAGATGATCCACATTCACATTGGAAGTGATTTTATTCCTACTAAGGATATTTATGGGTCTCCCTACCCTCTTATTCATCTATCTAAATGATAAAAACAAAAATTAAAATTCCAACTAGCTGAAAGATAATTAGGAATATTACATGCAGCCCTCCTACAACCCTCTAGTCCCTTAGCTATTTCATAAATATCTGCAAGAAGGATGCCAAGGTAGACTGATCGAATTCCTTTACTTCGAAATTCTCTTTAAGCTTATCCTCTAATGGAAACAACTATCTCTTTGGGGTATTCAGTGAGGATTTAGGGGTCATAAATGAGTTCCTTGATTCAATGAATGTTTCTTTCTCATGTCGTACATTAAATCCAACATTCGTATCTTCATATTTCCTTACCCAGGTATCGATCATAAGCTTTTTTCCTTTTTTACAGTCTCCTCTAATATTCACACCACTGCCCATTATTATGTTAACACTTGGATCTGCATGGCACGAATAAACCCTCATGATTTGTATATTTTGAGTTGGCTTTCGGTTGTGCTTCTCCTCCAATTTAGCTAACAAAATGGGATGATATTTGATTTCATGACCAAATTCTTGACAATTATTACAAGAAGCCGTAGTAGGATTATGACAGTCCCTATCAAAATGTCTAGATTTTTCGAAATTATAACATATCATCTGGCCTTGTCCATGACCTCTGCCTCCTCCTAGGCCACACCCTAGGCCTAGGAAACCTCCTCGCACAGTAAAAAAAACAAAGCTTCGCGGCCTTCTACCTGAATTTGATATGCATTGGGACTATTATGCATCACCAAATCATAGCTTTTACAATGTTTCTCATCATCGATCCAAGCTTCAATGTACTATAAAATCCATTATTCAAATATTCCATATAAAGAGGGAATCATTCTTTATAGTGACCCTCTCTTTCACACTTGATACAACAGGCTTCTAACCTTATATCAGAGTAAGCATCGCTCTCCTTCTTTAGATCCTAGAGCTCCATATGCAAGCTCTCCAATTGAGTATGAATCTATTGCACCCATGTGCTTGTACCGACTATCAACTTCATTTCTATCTCCAATGCTTTAGCCTTAGTAGAAACCTTTTGTTCTGAGAATGGTAAGTTGGGATGAGGAAAAAACTAAACAATAAACCATTCTCTATGCTTCTTATCCGGAATATTGAAACTAACTTGGCTCAAGAACATCTCAAATCATTGATCTACCTCCCATACAATCTTAGTAGTCAGCTTCTTAATCTCCTTGATCTCTGTGATACATTGGAACTGTGACTTTGGTTATTGTAATTCATCATTTAGCATGGTCTTTCTCTCAGCGAAAGAAGCATTTGCATTCATCGTAACATATTTCATGTACCAAGACAATTATCTATGTTGCAACGTGGTAATAAACTGCACTTTCTTAATTTTTTCATCAGTAACATTCTTCGAACTCTAGATAGCTTCTACCACAAACTAGAATTTTTTAGGATTATATGTTCCCTTGAACACGGGTATCTTTGGGGATTGGGCCATGGTGAATGGGGGATGTAGAGGTGTAGATGGAGGTGGAGGAAGACAATGGAATTGAGTAACGATGGGGGTGGAAGGATGGGGGATCTCCTCAGTGTTTTTTTGATACTCAAATCTTATAATTCTTTGGGTAGCAGGGGTGCTTTCTCTAGACCAAAACAATAGACTATATTAATTTTCAACGTAGGTCCCTCAACTGGTCCTAAACGTTTTTCCACTTTGCGTAGCACCAGGTTCTCTTTCTTCACATATAAATCTCAACACATTTGTAGTACACCATTTTCAAACAATAACATTTTAATCCAGAACTTTTGTGAATTTAGGTACTTACCTATGAGGCCTCTTAAAAACTTACACTTTGCTTCACTATAAGAAACTAACATGTTGATGTCTTAATTCATTGTGTTTGAAGAGGATTTACATTCAGAGGGAGAGACCCTTGATGATATCCAATAAATTTTTATTTATCTGAAAAAAATAATTATGAGTCCAATGGTTGCAAAATGAAACAAGTCTTCTAGACATCAATTAATGAACATTTGATGTTGTAAATGATATGTATTTTCTTATTAATGAGCTAATGATTTCTTTCATGACATGACTAGATCCACCTCTTGTGTAGAAGTTTTTTATGGCATATTGGATTGCATTGGTTGATTATTATTGTTTGGTCTGGATTTATGCAAGAACACAAAAAAATACACATATAACTAGAAACACATAAATGCAGTGGAAATAATGCTTCATTTTATTAGTAAAAAATGACAAAAATATGCCTTAATATAAATGAACAGCTGGAGCGTTGGTAGGCTTATCTATGAGAAGAGATGTTGTGGCTATATGTCATTGAAGTATGTTACATTGAGGCTTGGAGGCCTATTATAAATATCATGGAAATGCGCGGGCGAGGGCACTAGTAGCGTATCTCTGAGAAGAGATGTGATGGCCACATGCCCTTCCACTGTGTTACAATGAGGCCTGCAGGCATATTTATTGTTGAGAAATACTTTAAAACCCTAAATATCCAAAAACCTAACCATAGGAGATGAAGCGCCAAAACTATGGGCCCCATTTGGGTAAATTAGTGTTTCAACTTCCTGGGGACGTAAATTTGGAATACGGTCTCTGTTTGACACACACCATACCTCGTTATAAAGATCTGTGTAAGGACTTCATCTTTCAATGTGAGAAACATTATCCCATGCACCCATGTTTCTCTCGGCTTTCCCAAAGGACGTCGTTTAGGGCCTCAATATGGCTCTGAAAGTTTAAGAGCCGAAAAACTGATAAAAATAGTAAGTTGTGTCAAAACTAAAAAATTGAAAGAACTGATGGTGGGGGTTCGAATGGAATTGGTGGGTGGCCACAAATATCCACCTCCATCATTAGAGCCTCCAAACGGCTCTAGAATTTTAGTACCCAAAAACCTGCTAAAAATAGTAAGTTGTGCTACAAGTGAAGAACTGAAAGAACTGATAGTGTGGGTCCAAATGGACTAGGTGGGTGGCCACCAATATCCACCTGCATCATTCCTTCCTCCCTAGGAAGAAATTTTTCACATTGTGTTAAGTTCCTCCATGAGAGGAAAATTCTGCTGAACTTGGTATTGGATTTGTCCATGATGTCGTGGACGTGATGGATGCATTCAATAAATTTGGTTGCCTCGGATAGTGAATGTGTGGATTCTTTCGATGTAATCACATGAGGTATGACACTATCAGGTAGCGGTGCGCCGGGGGTCACATCTATGGTGTGCTTGTCCTGACAGTGTTGAGGAGCCTGTGTGGGTGAGAAGAAAATGTCCTCGTATTCCTCCATGACTTTGCCCATCTGTTGTAGCCCTGCAGGGGAGCGTTGTTTTGAGGTTGTGGTCACAATATTCTTGTTTACCCATGACCGGATTGTAAGGAAAATAGATTTCCTGGTTTGGGAAACAATATTACTGTGTCGTTTTGCAATAGTTAAGGAGATGGCAGGAGGCATTACTACCTCTGTTATCTTGTACAATTTATTTCCCAAAGTAATAACAAGAGAAGGAGGCTTGGAATCATACACAGTATGTCACCTCCACAAGTATGGTTGCCCCAATAATACATCAGTTGCATCAAGAGGAGCAACATCACACAATACCTCGTCCATGAATGGATTGATGCTATATGGAAGGTGGCACTGTTGGCGGACGCAGAGATCTATCCCTGTGTGAAGCCACCCGATAGTATACAATTGCAGGTGTGCTATGGTCAGTAGGACAAGCTGCTTCATGACCTCTACTAAAATGAGGTTCCTTTTCCTTTTTCTATCAACAAGAAAATGAAATGGAGAAACCTTCACTCACATGTGTGGATGGAAGAGGTGCTCACCCTCCTCTAGATCCTCGAAATCCTCCCTCTACAGATTGGTGGTGGAAACAATGGCACTAGGATCTACATTAATGATCTACTTCCCTTTGTATTTTTCCTTCTCTAGTTTTGACTCAGGATCAGAACATGCATTTGATTCAGGTGCCTTTAGTGTGGCCACCAATGATTTTTTGGCCCAACACTCGTTTGTGTTGTGAGTGGGGCTATTACGAAATTCACACCACTTCCCTGTGTCCTTATTTGGATTTTTGGTCTTGTTCTGAGTCACCCCGCTTTTTCCTTGCACCTTGTTCTGTGGTTTAGGGGTGCCTTTCCCTAGCTTTAGATTCACAAATCCAAAGTCTCACTTTTGTTTTCTTAAATTTTTTCCTGATCTTAGCAGCATAGCGATATGCCATGCCAAGCGAGGTAATGTCAAGGAACTCCATTTCCTCTTGAATTTTTCTGTACAGACAATTGTGGTACTTGAGCACTAAATGTCTCTCTGAATATTTAATACCAAAATTTTTTCCCAAGTGGTGCACCCTAGTATTTCACCAAGAGTGTTGCAACTCCTAGGCGCTGCGCACTTTTTGGTGTTGTTGTCGGGGAGGTGTCTAGTAGATATTTTAATTTTTTTTTTTAGCCTTATTTTCTTCTTTCTTTTCTTTTCATGTCAATTCAAAAATATTGAAAAAGTATAGGAAAGATCTAATTTTTGTGCCTCGTAGAACTACGAATACTCAAAGACAAACCTTACCTAAAACCCCCAAATCACCTCCTAGCCACCTTTTATTGTTCCTCAGTGGCAGTCATATTGAACCCCCTTTAGGAGAGCCTTCTGAATATTTTGAGGATCATATTGGGGAATAATAAGAGGACCTTGTTTCAACTGAGGGACCTACTTCACCTATCTTAACCAAAACTGGGACCGAGAGAGCCTTTCCCATAAGAGAGGCAGGTGGGGACACTAGGATGAAAAACATTAGCCCCTCATCTCTTCCACACTTCCATGGACTTACCTCTGAGGACCTTGACACATTCATGTTCGAATTTTATGTTGTGTGTAGGACTTATGACTACACCTCTGATGATCAGAGGTTGAGGCTATTCCCATCCACCCTTAGGGATGCAACCTTACGTTGGTTCATTGGTCTTCCTGGGGATACCATCACTACCTGGGCACATATGAAAGAGACCTTGATCAGTAAGTACAAATACTACTATAGGTCCAACGAAACTAAGTATGATATATTTAGGATGACTCTAGGGCCTATCCCTAGTGGATTATGAAGAGAGGTTTCAATTGAACAATAATAGAGCCAACTATACTCTTGATCCTGACTCACTGAAACTTGTACTTATTCGAGGGATTAGTGAGGATATGATAGAAACCTTGAATATGTTATCAAGAGGATATATCTACCAACAACTCTATGAAACAATCAAAACTGTCTTCCAAAACCATTCTAGGGCATTTAGGAAGAAGGGCAGAGCTAGCCAAAGTATATCCAATACCCCTTCCTCTTCCACCTTCGTAAAACATTATATTGGAAACATGATAGAGGACTTCAAGAGTTACATGATGCACACCTTTGATTTCTAAATGGACACAATGCAAGTCAAAAGGAAGCAAGAGGAAGCATAGAGAGCCCTAGCCATATTTTTTCCTAGATGTACTAGGAAACACCCAAGAAATGGATGTCCACTGAATGTCATAGAGGTTTTCTTAGGCTTTGAAGAGAATCATGCCATAGAAAAGTGTCCCTCCTTACTTGGACTTAAATTTTTATATCAAGGTGGGGAAAAAATTCCATATCAACTCTGTTTCATCAACTATAGAAGGCCTCAGGGCCCTCAGCCATACCAACAGGGTATGCAAGGTGCAATTCACTCTTACTATTACAAAAATTAGAGTGCACCTATACAACCTTGGTACACCCGCACTCCCTCATCCTGGTCTACGCCTCCTACTTGGCCTTCCAACCCTTCATATCATCCTCAACCACTAAACCAACCATTTTAGCAATACGTTCATCAACAGCCTCAGTGGAACAATCCATCCCAAGGGTGGAGGCCTCAACATAATCAACTATTTACTCTAATGCCTCCACCCCAACCTCAACCTTAGCTTACTAATGCTGCTCCACCTAGGCTACCTATACTTGCACAACCCAACTTGAACCTGAACAACAGACAGGCACATCAGACTCCTAGTGGAGAAACATCCCATCTAGGTTATGTTATGGAGCTACAACAAGTTAACCTCAGGTTAGGAAGAGTACTCCCAGAGAACCATCCCCCATCTCCACCTATAGAGGTTTACGACGAAAAGGAAGAAGATAACACTAAGATCCAACAACCTCCTTTTCCTGAGCTCTTGATCCACCCTAGTTAGCACACCCCAGAGGAGAGTGAACTTCTAGGAGAGTTGGAAAATTTGTGTGTAAAGATACCACTTCTTTAGGACATTAAGGATGTCCCTATATACAGTAGGCTCATCAAAGAAAATTGCTTCAAGAAACCTAGAGGGAGGAACAGAGATACCCCCACCATCAATGTGGTAGGACAACTGTCTGAGCTAATGCTGGGGAAGGTGATATTTCCAAAATACCTGGACCCTGGTAGTTGAGTTGTTGATGTACATGTATATGGTTTCATTGTCCCCAACACTCTGATTTATTTAGGAGCTGCCATCAATACCATGACCAAGGACACTATGTTGAAACTTAATCTCCAATGGACTTTGAGGAAAACCATAACAATTATGCAACTTGCATATCGGTCCATAGTAACTTAGGAAGGAATTTATAAGGATGTTATGGTTACCATTGACTCTTCAGAGTATCATACATATTTCCTATCCTACATCCAAAAACTAAGTTTAATGGTTATCCTCTCATCTTAGGGAGACCTTGGTTAGCCATTGCAAACTCTTATATTAGTTGTCAGGCCAGAAACATAACTAGAAAAAATGGGCCCTTGTCTAAACAGATAGTGTTATATCCTCCAACCCAGCCTTCCATTGATAATGATCTCCGAATATGGTTGGAGGATGAAGAAGATGAGTTATATAACACTACCCCTATGTGTACCATCGATGATATCCTTAGAGGAGGGCAACTTGATGAAGATGAACTCATCTGCCATGCCATTCAAACCCAATCCTCCACTAACACTCATGTCGAAACTCTAGTCAAAGAGTTTGAAATCCAACCATGGATGAAAATGCAATCAGTTGAGACAACCTCTAAAACCACCAAGGTTATCGAGTTTGGCCCATCCAGATCTCTGGAAATCAACCCAAACCTCTCAAATGAAGAAGAGAAGCAACTATGCCAACTTTTGAAAGAAAATCATGAAGAATTTTCTTGGGATTACAAGGACATGAAAGGGGTGCATCCTTCAGTATACAGACATCACATTTACATCAAAGAAGGATGCAAGCCTCTGAGACAACACCAAAGAAGAATGAACCTGGCTCTAAAGGACATAGTCAATGCAAAGTTGCAGAAGATATTGGATGTGGTGTTCATATATCCTATATCGATAGTGATTGGGTATCTCCTCTTATACTAGTCCCAAAGAAGAATGGGAAGCGGAAAATTTGTGTTGATTATCGAGAACTTAACAAGGCCACCAAGAAAGACACTTTCCCTTTGCGATTTATAGAGCAAGTCCAAGTTGGCCTTGTAGGGAAGAATTTATTTTCATTACTAGATGGGTTCAATGGGTACAACCAGATTCAAATCAGCCCTGAAGACCAGGAGTAGACTAATTTCACCTTCCCTTTGGGTACCTTTTCTTATAAAGTCCTACCCTTTGGGTTATGCAATGCCCCAACCACCTTCGATAGAGTTGTCTTGAGGATATTTTGTGATTTAGTCCATGACTCTCTCGAAATTTACACCAGGATGATTTCACACCATATGGGGATGAGTTATAGGAATATCTCTCCAATTTGGATAAAGTATTAAGAAGGTGTATTGAGATGTATCTCTCCTTGAGCCAATAAATGTGTGAATTCCTTAAGAAATTAGGGATTGTATTAGGACATTCCATATCCCAAGTAGGAATACAGGTAGACCCGAAGGAAATCAATATCATCAAAATGGTACCTGCTCCTCAAAAGCATAAATATGTCAGGAGTTTCATATAATTAGATGGTTAATATAGAAGGTTCATCAAATATTTCTACAGGATGGCTTCCCCATTATTTGGGTTATTAGAAAAATATTCTGATTTTATTTGCTCCAGTGCTTGTCAAACGGCTTTTGAGCTCATTAATAAGTAGTTGACTACTGCCCCCATCCTCTGAGGTCCAAATTGGAATCTTCCTTTCCACATTCACACTTATGCATGCGACAAAGCTACAGGGGAAAAATTAGGACAATTAGAGGACCAAATACCTTATTCCATTTATTTCATCAGCCATAATTTGTCGAAACCCGAGCTAAATTATATTGTTACTGAGAAGAAGATGTTGGCCATTGTCCATGCATTGAACAAATTCAATCATTATGTCACTTGATATCAGAACTTTTTTCATAATGTCCATGCAGCCATCAAGTATTTAATGAAAAAAATAGATGTTAATGCTAGAATAATTAGATGGTTGTTACTTTTGCAGCAATTTGATTTGACTATTGTTGATAAACCTGGAAAGGAAAATGTTGTTGCAGATTTTTTGTCCAGGTTAGTTCTCCCTATAGGTGAAGAAGGAATGGTGGAAGACCAACTGCTAGATGAGCACCTCTTTTCCATATCAGCTGTATCATCTCCATTTACATTCATTTTTTTTTTATAATTAACTCCTTCTACAGATGGACTAATATCGTCACATTTTGATGAACCTCTTCATCAACATATTTTTTTGTACCTTTAATTATCCTGATCTTAATCGCACTCTAATGAAAATTAATGCTCTCTTTATAGAATCTCACCTTGGATTCTATAATGGGATATTCTTCCCTAATTAATTTTCCATGAAAGGTTGTGTACTATAGTTACCTTCCTCATAACTATAATTACTATTCCTTAATCATATCAATACTCAAGAATATTATTAACTTATTACCTCTTCAAAGTTATGTCTTGGTATTTATATATAATATATCATACTTTTATTTATTTTGATCTATAAATGAGACTTAACTTAACTACCTGAGGTTTGAGCCTTTTATTAGAGTCTTATTATACATATTATAATATTACTTTAAAGGTAGTAAATCATGATTCACAAGTGCCTTACCCCATCATTATATTTTCCTACCATGCAATAAGCTTAATACACTCTTTAATATTTAATTGTTATTTTTTAGGCCACATGAACTTATCCCTTTCCCAATGTGGATCCTCGAAATGATAACTATCATTACCACGTTTTCCTTTACGGTAGTATAATTTATTTATACGTTTAATCAATTCTAATAAAGGGTTAGGACCCTTAATATGACTTCCATTCCTTGACTTAAATATATTTATACTTATGATGTTCTATATCCTATTAGAACTTGGAAATTAATTATATCACTTTGGTTAAAAGTTATCATCAGGGTTCAACACTTGTGCACTAACATTTAGTTTTTCTTAAAAAATTCCTCAACGTACACTCTATCTGAAACATTTTCTGATATGATGGGATGACAATGTTTTAAAAAGGCCTGCTAACTTTGGCGTTCGACTAAGGATAATGAAATTTTGAACACTTTAATTTATTATATTGTATAATACCTTCCCTAATTTCACATATTTTATTTACCAGCACGTATTAATATTGGCATCCATTGTTTAAGAACTAAGCCACGTATCCTTGTAATTACGAGCATGGATTTCTTGTTTCATACTCCTGTCATCATGGCATGTCGGAAAACTTCACGGGATATCTCTCACCGATATTCTAGTCTTAAGTAATTTATCCACCATGTCAGGCTAAATAATTACCAAGACTCTCGCAAGCCTGCACGTAATTGAGAACAGTTTCCAAGACCCTTTTGTATTTATGTGAACAATTTTGGTTTCAATGCTACCCAAACCAAAACGCACCTACCACTGTACCAATTTCTTCTTGGGATTATTTCATATTAAATTTGATGTACCCATCTAGCAGTCCTCGAACTCTACCTATCTATCGCCGGGAAAACGCATCTCCTACCCAATGTTGGACAAGTGGATGTTGCTGATTAATCCAGAATTAAGGTTGAGATTCTCATAAAAAGTCAGTAATTGAACTATGTTCTACTTTTCTCTCATTGTTGTTGGTTAGATGAATTACCAAATATTTTATCTCGCCATTCCATTTCGCCTTTCTATCCACTACAAGACATATAGCTATGGACAGAGTGAGTGCCGAAAATGGTATGACAGAGAGCTCAACGCTTACGCGCAGAAGCTCTCTCCCTAATTCTTTCAGAGATGATGACTTCCTCCAGGTATTTTTTATTCATTTTTCTTCTACATTTCCTGAAATTATTTCACAATTAGTGAATAGGTATCTATTTGGTATTAACTGGCTTTCTGTAATTTCCCAGAGAGCATGGTGTAACTCTGCCTATTTCTGGAATGATATTCGAGTATTAATTTCTTTCATCTTGCCTTTCTCTAAATTCCACCTTTAGAATTGATGATTTCATTCCTATTTTGAATTTTTTGGAAATGAATGTGCTGTGACATATGTCCATATGGCTCTGAAAAGGTAGTAAACACACTTCTTAATACTATCTTCACAATCTCGTTTTTTTTACATGATTCTAAACATGATCATACCTCTCAAACTTCCGTTGTCGGGTTAATCCATGAAATTTTATTTCAATACACGAATTTGGTTTGGAAGAATTTTTTTGAGTTGGGAATCTATCAGGAACAAGTTCTGACCCATGAAAATTCAAAGTATGAGAGGATTTTAGTTCACTTCTACTAGTTTTATTTCTGTCCTAGGATTTTACTTGTGTAATATCTTCGTCTGTCACTTTCTTCTTACAATGTTTCTAGTTATGCAGACTCAGAATAGACTACATGCAGCCTTCCTCGGTGGTTATCGTAACATCCCTATAACCCTAGTAAATTAATGTTCAATCTTTTAATAGAAAATGATTTAAACTAAAAAGTTTTTCTTATCGAATTTTGTCGAAGAGTATAGTTTTTCCTCATTGGAATTGTTTCGCCCACTAAGTAATAAAAGTTCCCATTTGATGTCATGAATTAATTGGTAGAAATATTTGACAGGTTTCCTTTCCAAATTTAGTTTTTCTTTCAACAGAGATTCTTAACCTCAGAATCTTGCTTCAACTAATTGAGTTTAAGTATTATCTATTGTTGGGTTGTACGACTATTCTTACTAGTAATGTTCTATTCACTTGTTCAATCATACATTCTAGAATAGTGTCATTTATATTTTTATGGGTGAAAAATTTGAAGGAATTTATGCGAATAACAATTAATTTCATTCCAATGTACAAGCTACTAGAGATTTTTTCTGTTCTACTATTCTCTCATACAAATATTCAAAACTAGTTCCTCAAATTTTGATGGTAGTGCGAGTACTAACCTCTTCTATCTTCTATGCACAAATACCTCTTGGGATCTAAATCAATGAGGTAGTTAACCTCCATATTTTTATGTTTAATTTCTTTGGTAGTTGTATGTATCTTAATCGATACTATTTCTCAATATTAAATTCCATTTATGTCATATACAGGTATGGACGATAGTCATTTGCTTTTGTACTTGAATTTCTTCCTCTGTACCTAAATTTTGGTTCATAATACGTGGACCTTGTATGTTATATAGGTTGGTCGAGTTCATCATGGGTTTCCTTCTATGCCTCCAATGCATACATTTTCCCTGAAGTTTTTATTAAATTTTCTTTTATAAAAGAATAGAGGGTTCTTTGTATAACTGTTTTTATCTTTTTACAGTTGTACATAATTATGAGGATGTACTATATGGACTGTTATATTATAAGTGTTTAAACACTTACTATGTACATTTTTTTCTTCGCAAATAAACTATTATTTCCATTTCCACTTAAAGTAGACTTCAAATTTCATGTATGACTACATGTAAATCAGGAGTAATTCTTTTCAGTGTAAAATCAGCTGTCAACAAAAATAGTATGACAGTAAGTGACATTTACTGTACTATGTGGTTTATTCTAGGAACTCTTTCCTTTCAATTTAATTATTTGAAATCTACATGATATTTTCTTTTCTTTCAAATTGCGTACTATTGAAATTTCAACAGAATATGTTCTTTACAACTATACTTTCAATTTCATATTTCGTATAAAAATACAATTCAGATATATGCATGTATATAGTCTCTGTCTATTAAGTCTAGTTATGCTTCATCTTTCTCTAAATAGTACATAATTTATGTAACTCTATAGTACAAAATATCTTTTGTTATAAAGTATCTACATTTATCCACAATGTATATTCGTTTCTATTTAGAATTTATTTCACAAGAAATTGTACCTTTGATTACTGAATACTTAGAACAATTGATGTAAGGAAATTTCAGTTTCCTGTGAGGTACCTAACCTCAGATCTAGACCCAATACTGGGTTGTAGACATTCTGAGAGTTGGTCCTCTATCGGGCATGTCGGTACGATAATACAGAATAACTATTTTCCTTATAATTAATTTTGTTAAATGTACAAACCACCAAAATATAACTCTAACTCATCTAAATTCCACTGTATAAACTTATAATCATATACATGATTTCATATAGATTCAACTACTTTACCTTCTCAGTAACTTATAATAGAATTAAAATACAATTCAAAAACAAATTAAATTAATTGTGCATACCACTTAAGGTAGACTAGTTGACTCCTAACCTTAGAGCTCTTTCTCCATAGCTCACCCCCGAGTAGAGATCCTTTGCTCCAGTGATAGAAAACCTCTTGTCTGTCAAGAATATGATTATATAATCTTTCTTTCCCATAAACCCGTTTCCCTTAACTGCGTCCAGTTAAATCAGGATGTTGCTTTCCTGTGTGCGTAGGCTTTCCCTTTGTTTCTTCCATAAAGGTGCTTTTAAAGCTAGCTTTTCTGCTTTTTAGCTTTATTCCACCTCCTCTCAGTAATTTCCTCTTTACTGGGGCAAATTTTTAGATTTTTATCTCCAATCTAATTTTAATATTTAATTTAATCCTTCCAAGGATTTTAGAAGTCTCGGAAAGTCTTACAACCTTATCCATCCTCATGGATTTGGTTTTCAGATCTCTAATCATAATCTAGTCTTTGCACATTAAACTATATTATATTTTATTAATTTTAATTTAATAAAATATATCCACAATCAATATGTTCCTTGGGGTCCACTTTGACCCTTAGAGTCTTTAACTGCTTAATTTTAAAAGCATAAATTTAGGGACATTACATATTCCCCCTCTAAAATTGAACACCGTCCTCGGTGTTACCAATTTTTATGTTGATTTCTCAAGTCGGGATGAAGATTCCTCCTTCATATTTTCCTCTGGCTCCGAGGAGTTTCTTCAGAGTACAAATACCTTCCTCTGTCTTTACTCTACTCACTACTATACTCTGGAGTTTGATTTTCTTCCTGCTTCAGTATAAGAAGTATATCTGGAAGAATATTTTATTCCTATTTCTGCCTATCCACAGTTCATATCAATTCATATGAGTAGTATCATATATATATATATATTAGAAATAATGATAACAATATTATGAACTTTAATATTTTCAATAAATTCACTTGTTAGTAAAGCCCTTTAGGATTTACAATAGTATAGTGAAATTTTAGCACAACTATCATTCCATGTATTTCGACGAGACTTCCTCCTCCTGCACACATGGTTTTGTTTGAATTTCTTGGTTATTTCTCTGCACGTCTTCTGACCTTGACTCCTTTTTTCGAAGTTGTATAATTCCTGTTACACTTTGCTTCAAAAACAAATACATTTTCATTAGAAATTCATGAATTTAGAAAACCAACTTTGTCATATCCAGAGGTTATGCTTACCTTTTTCCAATTCATACATGCACTTGATGTACTTAATATTTGATTGATTTTCTCAATCGATTCAGATGGTGATAACCATGATCAATTTCAACTTTAATATTATCTTATCTATAACACAATTTCCAATTTCCACTTGAACTTTTCATTAAGTGTATCAGTTATTACCTTACATCTCAAAACTTCATATTATTTTACAGTTTCGATATTGGACACATTGACCATTTTTTTTCTGATGTCAATTTCTAATTCAACCCATTGGTAAGCGAACCAATTTCAATTTATTTATTCAATCAACTTCCTTTTTCAATTATGAAATAGGAATAGGATACAATTTTATTTTATTTTATTTTTTATTTTTTTTATTTTTATCTTTTTTTTCTGATACTTAGGTTTCATTGTCTCTTACCAACCTTTTCCACACAAGATTTTTCATTACTCTTTCCACATACCAGGTCAACCATTTTCTATTTTAAATCATTGAATTTTATTTGAGTCATCGGTATCTTCTATCCAAGGACATCTATGGTATTTTCCTAAAATTTCTACTATAATGGGGTCATATTAATAATGTACCCTTTGTTTTTGAAATTATCAGTTCCTTTTGATTTGAAATATCTATCCATTTTTCAATATTTTGCAATTTTTCTTGGAGGTTTCTCCTGTTTTACTATTTCTCTCATTCTATTTGCCTCAATTATTCCCAATCAGAAATTTTATTACTTGAATATTCTTCAAAGTTGTAGGTACATTCCTCTTTTAAAACATCTAAAATCTCCTTTTTTTCCCTTTTTCTTTTTTGAAGTGTATTTAAAACTTATTAAGGAGAAACAAACACCTAATTTACTTAATATTTTCTAGATTTTTGAAGAATTTCTACTTCAACCTTAGTTTTTCTAGATTCAAAACCCCTTCTTACTTTATTTGTAACTTCTTTACTACCTGTAGAATACATTTCAGCAGAACTTTGATACGTACTTAGTATAATTCTGATCGTGTCAAAAATTTTCTTCAATCATATGCTATAACCTCTAATGCTTCTACCCAAGCCTTAGTATCACATACAAATTTTCAGATTGGGTTAAAATATGAAAAAATGAGTAGTTTAAGTCTTTTAACTATTCAAGCTATTTTGACCATTTTCTGGTCTATTAGTTTTTCCTCTCCTTGTGGCTGTGGAAATATTTTTGTATAGGTGAAGTTTAAAAATCTCTTTACCCATCTCTTCTATTATTTTTCAATATCCATGGTTAATTTTATGGTGGAAGTATCAGGACTACAACTAAATTCATGCTTACTTGAGATTTTTCTCCATCCACTACTCCTCCTCCGTCTTACTTTACACAACTTAGCAATTCAGATTTTTATAAAATTCCTTTTTGTTAAGTTTATTATGTAATTTATGTCTTCCATATTTTTATAGAATTGTAAGAAAATTCTGAGCTATTCTTTATATTTTGTTTTACTTAACACATCAAGAAGGAAAACATTATCCATCACATCCCTTAGAACTTTTAGTTCATACTTTCTGTATATTGTTTATTTCTCAATTTACCATGAGAACTCAACCTTTGTAACATTGCCACAACTCTCCTTATAATTGATCTACTAAGTTAGAAGCATACATGAACCATTGGCACTTGTTTTCATACTTTCATATTTTACTTTACAATTTCAAATTTTATACTTCCTTTAGAAGCCAAAATTCTGTATAATCCTCCCTGTCTACCTCATAAGAGGAAGTCTTAGTTAAATTTTTTCTGGAATTCACCTTGTAACTCCTTATTCCTCTTAGACTGTTTTCTAGGGAATCATCTTCCTTAGAATATTCTGAGTACTTTACGGTTCCCCTTCTATGATTTCCAGAACCTTCACCTTCATGACTATTCTGGGAGGTCAATTCTCTTATTAAACTACCTTGATCTTCACTAGCTAAAGGTAGCCTTTCGTTGTGGTTTTTCAGTTGCATTCGATGCATCATATCCATCAATGGAGCATTTGGATATGTTCAATTTTCTTCACACCCAGATCCCCATACAGGTCATCCTCTTTACTCATGGTTTGCAGTTGTATGGTTCAGCACTGTTTCACTGTACATGAATTTAAACATTAGTGAAAATTAAATTTAACAAAAAATTACAGCAACATAAATGTTTTGGTGTGAACACACATTTTTTCCTTGTGTTTTAACATGGGCTCTGATACCATTTGTGACATCTCCATTTTAACAACAATTTTATTTTTTATTTTTTATTTTTTTTCTTATTTTTTAATTAATTCCTTTTACAGATGGACTATTATCATCACATTCTGATGAACCTCTTCATCAACGTATTTTTATGTACCTTTAGTTATCCTGATCTTAACGCACTCTAATGCAGATTAATGCTCAATTTATAGAATCTCACCTTGGATTATAGAATGGGATATTCTTCCTAATTAATTATCCATGAAAGGTTCTTTACTGTATTTACCTTCCTCATAAATATAATTACTATTCCTTAATCATATCAATACTCAAGAACCTTATTAATTTATTACCTCTTCAAATTTATGCCTTTGTATTTATATATAATATATCATACTTTTATTTATTTTGATCTATAAATGAGACTTAATTCAACTACCTAAGGTTTGAGCCTTTTATTAGAGTCTTAATATACATATTATAATAATACTCCAAAGGTAGTACATCATGATTCACAAGTGTCTTGCCCCATCGTTATATTTTCCTACCATGGAATAAGCTTAATACCCTCTTTAATATTTAATTGGAATCGTTTAGGCCACATGAACTTATCCCTTTCCCAATGTGGATCCTCCAAATGCTAACTATCACTACGAAGTTTGACTTTACGGTGGTATAATTTAAATATATGTGTAGCCAATTCAGATAAAGGGTTAGGACCCTTAATACCACTTGCATTCGTTGACTTAAATATATGTATACTTCTGATGTTCTATATCCTATTAGAAATTAGAAATTAATTATATCACTTTGGTTAAAATTTATCATCAAGGTTCAACACTTGTGCACCAATGTTTAGTTTTTCTGAAACAATTCCTCAACATACACTGTATCTGGAACATTTTCTGATATGTCAGGATGACAGTGTTTTAGAAAGGCCTCCTAACTTTGGCATTCGACTTAGGATAATGAAATTTTCAACACTTTAATTTATTGTATTGTATAATACCTGCCCAAATTTCACATATTTTATTTACCAGCAAGTATTAATATTGGCAACCATTGTTTAAGAACTAAGCCATATATCCTTGTAATTACGAGAATCAATTTCTTTTTTCATACTCTTGTCATCATGGCATGTTGGAAAAATTCATGGGAAATCTCTCATGGATCTTCTCATCTTAATGAATTTTTCCATCGTTTCAGGTTGAATAATTACCAAGACTCTCGCAAGCTTGCATGTAATTGAGAACAGTTTCCAAGACCCTTTTGTATTTATGTGAACAATTTTGGTTTTAATGCTACGCAAACCCAAATGCGCATACCACTATACCAATTTCTTCTTGGGATTATTTCATATTAACTTTGATGTACCCATCTAGAAGTCCTTGAGCTCTACCCACCTATCCGTGGGAAAAATCATCTCCTACCCGATCTTGGACAACTTGACGGCACTGATTTATCTAGAACTAGGGTTGACATTCTCATAAAAGGTTAGTAATTGAATTGTGTTCTACTTTTCACTCGTTGTTGTTGGTAAGATGAATTTCCAACTGGTTTATCTCTCCATTCCATTTCTCCTTTCTATCCACTACAAGACTTATAGCTATGGATATAGTGAGCGCCGACAACGGTATGACAAAGAGCTCAATGCTTACATGCAGAAGCTCTCTCCCTAACTCTTTAAAACCCTACGACTTCCTCCTGGTATTTATTATTAGTTTTTCTTCTACGTTTCCTAAAATTATTTCACAATTATTGAATAGGTATCTATTTGGTGTTATCTGGCTTTCTATGATTTCCCAAAGAGCATGGTTTAACTCTGCCTATTTCTGGAACGATATTCGAGTACATATTTATTTTATCTCACCTTCCTCTATAGTCCACCTTCGGACTTGATGATTTCATTCCTATTTCGAATATATTGGAAACGAATGTGTTGTGACATATGTCCATATAGCTCTGACAAGGTAGGAAAGGTATATGTTAATACTGTCTTCACAATCTTGTTGTTTTTCCATGATTGTAAACATGCCCATACCTCTCAGACTTTTACTATCAGGTTTATCGATTAAAATTTTTATTTCAATACATAGATTTGGTTTAGAAGATTTTTTTTGAGTTGGTAATATCTTGGGAACAAGTTCGAACCCGTGAAAATTCACAGTATGAGAGGATTGTATTTCACATAGATACTACTCCTATTTCTGTCTCAGGATTTTATTTGGGTAATATCTCCATTTGTCACTTTCTTCTTACAATGTTTCTAGTTATCCAGACTCATAATGGACCACCTACAACCTTCCTCGGTAGTTATGATGACATCCCTATAACCCCAGCAAGTTCATATTCTCTATTTTAATAAACATCGATTTACACTAAAAAGATTTTCTTATCGAATTTTGTCGTCGAGTATAGTTTTTCCTCATTGGAATCATTTCACCCACTAAGTAATAAAAGTTTCCATTTCATGTCGTGACTTAATTGGTAGAAATATTTGATAGGTTTCCTTCACCAATTTATTTTTTCTTTCAACAAAGATTCTTGACATTAGAATTTCATTTCAACTAATTGAGTTCAAGTATTATCTACTGTTGGGTTGCGCGAATATTCTTACTGGTAACGTTCTATTCACTTGTTCAATCATACATTCTAGAATAGTGTCATTTCTCTTTTTATGGGTGAAAAATTTGAAGGAGTTCATGCGAATAACAATTAATTTCATTCCAATGTACAAGAGACTAGAGATTTTGTCTATTCTACTATACTGTCATACAAATATTTAAAACTAGTTCCTCAACTTTTGATGGTAGTGCGAGTACTAACCTCTTCTATCTTCTGTGCACAAATACCTCTTGGGATCTAAATGAATGAGGTAGTTAACCTCCAAAATTTTATGTTTAAGTTCTTTGGTAGTTGTATGTATCTTAATGTCGATACTATTTCTCAGTATTAAATTCCATTTCCATCATATGAAGGTATGGATGAAAGTCATCTTCTTTTGCACTTCACTTACTTCCTCTATACCTAAATTCTGGTTCATAATACGTGGACCTTGTATGTTATACAGCTTGGTCGATTTCATCATGGGGTTCCTCCTATGCCTTTAATGCATACATTTTCCCTGATTTTTTTCTTAAATTTTCTTTTATAAAAGAACAAAGTGTCCTTTGTCTAACAATTTTATACTTTATAAAAGAACAGAGGGTTGTTTGTATAACTATTTTTATCTTTTCACAATTGTACATAAATATAAGGATGTAATATATGGAATGATATCTTATAAGTGTTTAAGCACTTACTGTATACATTTTATTCTTTGAAAATGAACTATTATTTCCATTTGCACTTAAATTAGACTTCAAATTTAATGTATGAATGCATGTAAATCAGGAGTAATTTTTTTTCCTGTGTAAGATCAACAATCAACAAAAATAGTATGACAGTATCTGAAATTTAATGTACTATATGGTTATTCTATTAATTCTTTCCTTTCAATGTAATTATTATAAATCTACATGATATTTTATTTTCTTTCAATTTTCATACTATTGAAATTTCAATAGAATCTGCTCTTTACAACTATACTTTCAATTTTAGCTTTAGTATAAAAATACAATTTAGATATATCCATGTATATAGTCTTTGTCTATTAAGTCTAGTTATGATTTTTCTTTCTCTAAATAGTACAAAAGTTATCTCACTATTTAGTACAACATATCTTTCGTTATGCAGTATCTAAATTTATCCTTCATGTATATTCGTTTCTGTTTAGAATTTATTTCACAAGGAACTGTACCATTGATAACTGAATACTTAGAATAGTTGAAGTAAGGAAATGGTTGTAGAAGTAAGGAAATTCCAGTTTCCTATGAGGTACCTAACCTCAGATCTAGACCCAATGCTTGGTGTTAGACATTCTGAGAGTTGGTCCTCTACTGGGTAAGTCTGTACAACAATACAAAATAACTATTTTCCTTATAGTGATTTTTTTTCAATGTATAGAAAACCAAAATATAACTCTACCTCATCTAAATTCCACAATATAAACTTGTAATCAGATACACAATTTCATATAGATTCAACTACTTTACCTTCTCAGTAACTCATTACATAATTAAAATATAATTAAAAAACAAATCAAATTAATTGTGCATACCACTTAAGGTAGACTAGTTGCCTCCCAACCTTAGAGCTCTTTCTCCATAACCACCCTCGAGCAGAGATCCTTTGCTTTAGAGATAGACATCCTCTTGTCTATCCAGAATCTTCTTATATAAGCTTTCTTTCCCATCAGCATGTTTCCCTTAACTACATCCAGTTAAATCGGGATGTTGCTTTCCTGTGTGCCTAGGCTTTCCCTTTGTTTCTTCCACAAAGGTACTTTTAAAGATTCCACCTCTTCCTAGTAATTTCCTCTTTACTGGGGAAAATATTTATTTTTTTACCTCCAATATAATTTTAGTATTTAATTTATTCCTTCCAAGGATTTTTGGAAGTCTGGGAAAGTCTTACAACCTTATCCATCCTCATGGATTTAGTTTCTAGATCTCTAATCATAATCTAGTATTTGGGCATTAATTTCTATTTTATTTTATTATTTTAATTTAATAAAATATATCCACCGTCAATATGTTCCTTGGGGTCCACTTTGACCCTTAGAGTCTTTAACTGCTTATTTTTAAAACAAAAAATATAGGGACATTACATCAGCACTCTCACCATGTTTTACTGATATAGCCAGCTACTTGGTTGCTGGAAGACTCCCTCCTGATATTTCATTTAGGGATAGGAGTAGAATCATCAGAAAAATTACTTCTTTCACATGGATTGGGGGGAATCTCTTCAAGCAAGGCTGTGATCCAATCCTAAGAAGATGTGTGAGGGAGGAAGAAGTTTTTGATATCCTCTCTGAGCATCATGAAAACCCATGTGGAGGCCCCTTCGCTGAGAAGAGAACTACTTACAGAATTTTTCAAGCAGGTTAGTGCCAAAGGATGGGGAAACCCACACAAAGGGATGAAATACCTTTACACCCTCAGGTGGCTCTTGAGCCATTTGAAAAATGGGGCATGGACTTTGTTGGACATATCAATCCACCATCGAGAAAAAAGAAGAATATTATAGTGTGCACTAATTATCTGATAGAGTGGGTTGAGGAAAAAGCAGTGAAGGTAGCAACCGAAGAAAAAGTAGATGAATTTATGATGGATAATGTCTTTTACAAATTTGGATATCCCAGAGAAATAGTCATAGATCAGGGATCACAGTTCACCTCTCACCTCATTGAGAATATTTTGAGGAAGCACAAGAATAAGAATAAAAAATATATTTATTATCACCCTCATGCGAATGACCAATTAGAAGTAACTAACAAATCTTTAGAAATAATCCTCGCCAAGGTTGTGAGTAGCAGCAAAAAATATTGGGCAGAAAGATTTGTAGAAGTTACTTGGGCCTACAACACCACTTGGAAGACAACAACAAGATTCACTCCTTATGATCTAGTCTATGGTAAGAAATCTCTACGTTCAGTTGAGTTTGAATTCAATACTTTAAGAATGGAAGCTAAATTAAATCTAGATCTCACAAATTCCAAAAAAGAGAGGTTTCTGCAACTAAATGGATTGGATGAGTTCATAATGCAAGAACTTATTCATACAGAGGTATTTTAGTTGCAAAGGAGGGTATGGCATGACAAGAACATCAAAGAAAAAGCCTTCCAAGAAGGAGATTGGGCACTATTGTATGATTAAAGGTTTAAAGACTTCAAAGGAAAGCTGATGACAAGATGGTTGGGACCTTACATAGTTGAGAAAAACTTTGATAATGGCGCAGTTCAAATTAGGACCATACATGAGGAAGGGACCCCCTTTCTTTTCAATGGTCACGGACTTAAAGTTTACAAGAAGCCTTTGTCAAGGGTATAATTCATCAATTCAATAAGTAGATATGTGTATGTGATGGGAAAATCCATAGTTTCCCACAACTCCTATCATAAACAAGAAAAAATAATAAGCTTGTGGTTTGAAAACCTCGATGGAGGCAATTCACTTGGTAAAATAAAAAAGAAAAAAAAAACAATAAGGATACATGGGTCAAAACCTCTCTGAGGTGCCCAAGGCAAGCTTGTGGCTTGAAATCCTCCATGTGGGCAGCCCACTTTATTTCGAAAAAGGAAATGATAAAAAGGAAAAAACAAAAATAAATGCATCTACATCACTATTTTTTTCTCTGTTTGTTGTTTTGTAGGTTGTTAATGGTTTCTGGAAAGCACATGGAAGAATTCATTTTCTTTTTCCTTCTTCTCTCTTGCCTTCCATCTCATAATTCATTCCATTCATCTTCATAACTTCCTCCATCACCCCGATACACTACACTCCTCCATTCCTGATCATAATGTAGCAAGAGAAGAAACACAAAAAAAAGATGCTACAAACATTAGGAATTTACTTTTAAAAAAAATTCGTTCATGGATTGCTAAGAAGACCAACAAGGGAAACTACATAACAGACTAATGGAGAATGAGAATTCCACCCATGTAATCTCAAGTGCCCCATGCGAAATCCACAATGGAGAGAAACAACATCCAAATATTAGCAACTCATTCAAGAAGTTGCTCCTTCAACAAGCTACTCAGTCAAAGAACAAGAATATGGTGAAGAACGCAACATCTAAAAAGGCTTGTCTCAAACCTCCAGCTCCTGTAACCACCTTGGAAACAAAAATAAAAATTAGGTATAAGCTGTCACCCCTTGCTACGCATTCATAATAGCCAGAAATAATTAATTTTAAGACTTAGAGTTTGAGGGGCAGAAAGGTGGCCAATTAACTCGGCCACCACCATGAGGTATGCCTGGAATAAAACTGGGAGTACACGGCACCTGGGCATGCAAAATAAAAAATTTAAATCAGTGTAGTAGAGGAGAACGAGGGGAGGAAAACACGCAGTCCATCTTGAATTAAGAGGGAGGAGGAACCAATTGCCTACAAAAGAACTACAGTTGAGCGGAGATATATTGGGACTCCAAATTTATCTATTTCATCTAATAAAGGAGATGATATCTCATCCAAACCAGTGAATTGAAAATTTTTATAGGGAGAGAACCGACAGAAGCACGCAGCACTTGAAGAAAAATGAGAAGAACCAAAAAGAAAAATAAGGAAGAAACCCAAGGAAGAACCAGTGGAAACAAGAAGAACAAGAAGAAGAGAGAAAGAAAAAAGGGTGAAAGCAAAAAAGAAGAGATGGCCATAGAAGTCATAGAGATAGAAGAAAGTGGGTGAGACACAAACTCACAAACCACCATCACATCCCCTCACTACAAAAATATAACTGCCACCATGGCTCCTCTGAGCGCAAAAAGAAAAAGGCAGACCTCTAGGAATGTCGAAGCTAACAAGAATCATAGAAAGCCAGAAACTTCTCCCCTAAGCGCGATCATCATTGAAGAATCTCCAAGGGTGGAGGAAAGAATCAAAGAGATGTCCATGAAGGGGCATCTACATAAGGCACAGGAATAGAGTGCAGTGCTAAAATGGAAATTGTATCAAAAAGAGGAGCAAGCAGCCACCATGGCAGACTTATGCATTAAATCCCTTCAACAAAGATTCCGCTCTGACTCATATGCCATGTA
Source organism: Pinus albicaulis (assembly GCA_034641835.2). Lineage (NCBI taxonomy): Eukaryota > Viridiplantae > Streptophyta > Pinopsida > Pinales > Pinaceae > Pinus > Pinus albicaulis. The sequence continues at coordinate 1,322,027,760 of CM076579.1, read as the reverse complement.
CCTCAAAGAATAATGGCTTCTATTTCAAATCAACACTCTATCCTTCCATGGATCACTCCCTTTCCAAGATTGTAGGTAATTCATGAAGTTATACAAGCAAGCCAACATAGTTTATTAGGAAAATAGGGTAGAGCTTTATATCCATAACTTGGTGCTAAAAAATCTAGAGATTTGGGACCCCAATCCTACAATGGGGGATATGTAGTTAATGGATCTAGCATATTGGATGGTGAATGAGGACAATAGAGCCAAATAGATATGGAAGGTCATGGGAGGAAGAAAAAGAGAAACCTTATATCTCAGAGCAGAAGTGTTCAACTCAAGATGAGTCATACTTAACCATCGAGAAATTGAAAAGGACCCTGCACTGGTTGAAAGCTACCTTCAGACTCAAAACTAGGTGATAGGCCACTTTGATGATGTTTCTAGGCAGATATAAGAGGAGTGCATTATGGCTAGCTAGAGGAGATGGAACAACCTCCCTAATAGACTCAAGAACGGGGAGTATTATACTCCAGAAATACTGAGGGGTTCATTGGATAGGGCACCATTATACAAGAGGGCCATGAAGGCCAAAAAGATCTAATGGTTGGGACTAAATCCCAGCCCACCTTTGCTGCTAGGGCTGACTGATAAAGAGGAAATAGATGCACAAGATAGAGAATGGGAGAATGCATAAAAATATGATGGATTTTACCCCTTTGGGGAAACTCCCACACTTCTTCCTCGGGAACTCAGGGGGGGCTATAAAATCTTTGAAGGAAATGGAGGAGGAGGATTAATGGCTCAGAGGATGAGAAACCATTCAATAGGGGGTGACAGTGGTATATACACAACAGATGCATTATGTTCATTTCATCCTCTTCTACTTTACAAAAGGATGTTATTTATTAAATGATGAGGAAAACTGTAAAGAAAATAGTTGGCAGGAAAAGACATAAAGGAAATTAAACTAAGGTGTTCAAAAGAAATGACAAGAATCAAACTAATTTAATTGGCATAAAGGTAAATTACTGAAAAGAAGCTAAGCTAACTTGCTAAAAGTAAATGGCAGAAATGAAACTAATTCTAAACCACACATATCTTGGCCAAATGACTAAATTCACTCTACTTATCCTATGATATATCTACTATGCTCTTATCCATGCAACTAAACTATCCATGACTTAATTCTAACTAAAAAGAAGTAATGTGCAGCTTGGAGGAATAAAAAGGGGTAAAGGAGCGAATTGAGGGCTTAGTGCATGGAATAGGGCTTAAAAATGGAAATGAAGGGTTAAAACCTTAGAAAAATTTACTATAACATGAGAAATGACTTTGGAGCAGAAGAATCGAAATATGCAATGGCGAAGATGTGATGGAGGTAAAAGTTATGATGTGCGATGTCGCAATCGCAACTTCGCAAGTTTAAATGGATAGCGGTAAGGATTTAATAGGAATAAAATAAAATGTACGTCATGCGATGGGCGACATCGTAAGTTCCACGGGATGTGATTTCGCAATACCGAAATCGCAAGAACAAGTGGTAACTGTTGAGGGTAAAATCTAAAGGGGGCGAAGTGCGATTTGTGATGGTGATGTGGTAGTGGGACCAATAGCGGGGGGAGATTGCACTATCACAATCGTCCAGAACAATGGTAAGTGTTAAAGGAGAAAGGATAACTGGTGCAAAGTGCGAATTGTGATTGTGCAATATCACAATCACCAGGAACGAGCAGTAAGTGTTGAAGGTAAAAGCCAAATGTTGTGATTTGAAAAGTGCGACATACGATAGAAGAAAATTTTAGGATCAGAGGCAGATGTTGGGTTTCAGTGGTTTTGAAGGGTTTTTCTCACCTTTTTCATAGGAAGGATAAGGCGGTTGTGAGCGAAGAAAACAGAGAAATAAGATTTTGCAGGGCTATGTCGATTGGGAAAAGAAAAAGGGAAGTATAATGTTAAAATGAGAAGAAAAGGAGGGGAACGGAGGCATAAGAGCAGTGCCCAGAAATGAAACACACTTGCGGATTATGCACAGGAGACAAACATAAATGCAGGATGAAATGGTGACAGAAAGGCTTGGACTTGGTAAATACAAATTCTTCCCCGAACTCGAACAAAAAGAAATTTTGGCCAGTGGGAAGGGCTCCCCTACTTCGAACTCTATTGAAAGAGATGAGAGGGGGGGATACTTGACCAGAGTTTCGTAGTTTTTCCTCTATTTCACTATGCATAAGCAATTAAAATAATAGAAGCATAAAAACTAAATAGCAATGAAACTTATCAGAAGCAGATCTAACTTAAATGGAAGAAGAAAAACTAGCTAAATGACAGAAAGGAAAATATAGTAACAATGGAGAAGCTGAGGCACATTGATTGGGCCCTAACCAACGAGCATAGCCCTCTTAAACTTAAATCACTTGAATGGAGCCAGTTTGATCATTTCATAAAATAATAACTGCATAAATATTTGAAATTTTGATCCCTCAATAATAATAAAAATATCAATAGCTTATAATAATATTTTTGAATGGAATTGAGAATAGAATATACTAACTCTTCCTAGCTCTAGCTCTCCTCTATTTATTCTACAAGGAAGCTACCAACAACTCCCCTGGAAATGGTGATTGAATCCAATTTGACTCCAAGTAAATATAGATTGAGTGCTCTCCTCTTTGAGTTGCTCGGTTGCCTCTAGAATTCGAATTGCTGGAGTGAATCCTTAGGGATCCTTCAATTGCTTGTGGAATTCGAATTGCTAGAGAGAATCTTTGGGATCCTTCAGCTGCCTTTGAGGGTGGAAAATCCTCCTATATTTTCTCCTTGCTGGCTCCTCCAAGTATTTGTGATAAAATATTTATTAAAGTGCTTAATAAATCATGATTTTCTTCACTCAACCTTATATTAGGCACTCAAAGTATGTTAGCCTTAATCACCACCTATACTAGCATCTTAAACCCAAAAAATAATAAAAATGAAAGGAAAAAAGATCTAAGAAGGCAAAAAGGTGACTATTAACCCCTCCAAATATGTCTAATAATTGAGCTCATCACCAAGGTCTGGAACAAATTCATCAGTTCATTCACATATCGATACCTTTACTGCTACAGCGTGGTCCATTGGATGTTCTTGTCCTCAATAACTCCCCATGGGTTAATATTGTTCCTTTATTCCATCTCGAAACGAATTCCAAGTTGGTGCGGTGGAGAATACAGAGGGTTCCCCCTCATCCTTTTTCTCACTGTAGGTTTCCCACTAGTCTTTGACATGGGGGGCCGGGTATGAGGAGTGCAGAAATAATATTTTCTTATTTGGAGAAATCATTGACCAAGAAATACCCTTCTAGAAAATTCAACCATCTATCTACAACATCCGCATCTATCTGACCTTCAAATAAAGGAATGTCAAAGTTTACTTCTACCTTGAAGGGAGTGGCGCCTCCAGAGTGGTTGTTGGATGCAGAAGTGTCATAGGTGGGTAACCATTGAAGGATCTGAGAAAATTTATCTATCATCACGTTCCTTTGTTTCTCGAGGGCCTCCTCGAGCAAGATTTTGATAGGATCTCCTGCTCCCTCATCTTTCTTTTCTTCCGTCGGGGTTTGCGAGGCTGATCTTGCAAGGGTTCAACAAGATCAAGCCCAAACTCCTTTTATCCTGACCTCGCTGGGGACATGGAATGAGAAACATAGAAAGAGAAGACTTCTCTGATACCACTAATCCATATTTATGAAGGAATGCATCAGAATACACATATAACCATAAACACAGAGATGCAGTGAAATAATGCTTCATTGTATTAATAAAAAAATGATTGAAATATACTTTAATAGAAATGAAAAACTAGGGCACTAGTAGGCTTATCTCTATGAAGAGAGGTGGTAGCTACAGGCCGTTGAACTATGTTACATTGAGGCTTGGAGGCCTATTACAAATATCATGGAAATGAGAGGGCGAGGGCACTAGTAGCGTATCTCTCAAAAGAGATGTGATGGCTACATGCCCCTCCACTATGTTGCAATGAGGCTCACATGCCTATTTATTGTTTAGAAAGAATCTAAAACCAGAAACATCAAAAAACATAACACTAGGAGATGAAGCATCAAAACTATGGGCCCCGTTTGGGTAAATTGGTGTTTTAACTTCCCAGGGATGTAACTTTCACATACAATCTTCATTTGAAACGCAACATACCTCATTAAAAATATCTATCCAAGGAATTCAAATTTTTATGTGAGAAACACTGGCCCATGGATCCATGTTGCTCCCATTTTTCCTAAAAGACGTCGTTTAGGGCCTCAGAATGGCTCTGAAAGCTCAGGACCCAAAAAACTGCTAAAAATAGTAAGCTGTGTCGAAACTGAAAAACTGAAAGAGCCAATGGTGGGGGTTCAAATGGAATTTATGGGTGGCCACCAATATCCATCTATATCATTAAGGCCTCCAAACGGCTCCAGAAGCTCAGGACCCGAAAACCTACTAAAAATAGTAAGTTGTGCTGAAAGTGAAAAACTAAAAGAAATAATGGTGTGGGTCCAAATGGAATAGGTGGGTGGCCACCAATATCCACCTAGATCATTGTTAGATTTAATTGATTCCATATCAACCATATGGATATTTTTATGCACTCTGAATTAAAAAAACATCTTCGAGGACTAAGATGATGTTGCTAGATGACACAGGACGAGGCTTGTGATTATTGTCCCACTGCACGAAAGGGAGAAATTAGGAATATGGTATTACTTTGTTTATGTTTTATATCTACTCTAACGTTTAATTTCCTATGTGAATAGGAAAACAAAGTATTGTTGCTCCTCATAATTTATTAGGCTATTTGACTCAACTCCTTAGTAGGTATTTAATCCAGTAATAGATAGAAGCACTTTGATATGGTATTGATGTTCAAAGAGTAGCATGGATTTATGTATTTGACCCTATTGGACAAGGGTGTGTGCTTATCGAGAGTGTTATTACTATTCCCCCTTAGATTAGCTCCCAAGGTGGAGAATAGAGTTGGTGGGCTCCTCAGGATGAGAGACCTCTTACTAATATGGAGTGAAGAAATTTGGGATATACCCTAGTCAGAGTATGCCACAATTATCTCTTTCCCACTTTATGGGATAACCTCCACATATTTCCAATGGGATGAGGTGCTTGGGATATATTTTGATCCCTACCATTTGTAATAGGTGTATCTCACCAAAGTTGGTGGATGCAGGTGTTCTACTATCTGAGTCTCAAGGGTAAAGATGGGAAGATCAAGGAATATAGGATAGAGTGTAATCCTTACCTCTCGTAAGTTGATATCACCTATTGTGAGGAAATTTAGGGTAGAGTGTGATCCCTACACATTGGGGTAGGGATAATCTCATCCATTGTGTTTGGAAATGGGGTGGAAACATAAGGATACCATGTAGTGATTCTTATTCTCTGAATTTAAATGTGTTCAACGCGAGATGATAAAAAATGATGATAAGATCAACAGATGAAATAGGATAGGCATGATCCTTACCTCTCTTGGTGAGTTTCATCTCACCTAATGTCTCTGGATTCTTGGTGGTAGCAAAGGTTGCTCAACGACAATGATCCCAAGTGAAAGGATTAGCTTCATGCTGGAAGATATTTTGGTTTGAGATGGGCTCCTCACTGTGGTTCCAGGTTGAGGGAGGCTCCCTAATATTGTTCAGAATTGATCTATGTTATTTTATGTTATTGTGGGCTAAGCTAGGCTCCCCTACGATGTCACATTCCTCTTCAGATTTGATAATGTTTATAGAGATTGTTGAAAATAACAATTTTACTTCACATAAACATATTGATTATTTAATATAGGGTGGAAGTCAGATGCTCCCCTATGATCATGATGTAGGTTAAGATGGGCTCTTCTATGATGATTTTTATTCTTCTTCAAATCAATATTATTGAGTTGATGATCAAAGGATGAAATGTGTTGAAATGGATATCTAATTGTTATATCTGATATGGAGGTCATGAGATTTGACATGAAGATTAGTAGGGTTTGAGGATTGACCTTCCCTACCATTGAGTGTGATTTATTCTTCCATGTGATGAGATACAATGACGATGAAGCAATCAAACTTCTTATATTTGTCATCCTAAGATGAAGCATATAATGTTGATGGAAATTTCCCCTCACTCAAAGGGGGTGTTAAAATTGGGCAGCCTCATGACAAATTTCTCTTAATGGAAATCCTAAGCCTAATATGAAGTCCAATTCACCACAAGAAGATTTTGAAATGGATAAATAAATATTTTTAGTTTTACATTGTTATTTTGCATAAAATTGGAAAATTATGTTTAATATTATTAAATGAGAATTTGGATTTTGAAAATACCCTCCAAAGATTTCAATTTTTTGTCACAAAAGAGGGTTACATTATGTTATATATATATGGAGGATATTTGTGAATTAAGACATAGGTTGGCAAGAGACTTTTCATGTATCTGATGTTCGAAACACCTATGGAATGCAATGATTCGAATGGATTCTGAGATTTACATGTTGAGGCTTGCTATTGACTTTAGTTGTATCTCATTATGACAACCCATATGGTGTTGCTTGGGTATTCAATGCAATTCGATTGGAATCGCTCCTTCTCTCTACATATGGTATCATTCTAGGCTTGATTATCTATATATGGTATGGTTCCACCAATGGTATCATTCCTCTGGCTCGATTATATCATAAGAGGACGTATATCTATAACATTTTCATTGCACTAGGGCATGATTTGGGCATCACACAATAGTATGATCTGGACATTATATATAGTTTTATGTATGACAGTCACTCCAATTATATGACATATCATATACAATATTATGTATGATTGGCTCATCGTGAATATATATGTTTGGCTCATCACATATAACCTTGATATTTTTCGCATATGTATCTTGGTATCGCATAAAACTTTTATCATGGAATCACATTTATATTACAGTTCTTGGAATCACATTCACACAAAAATTTTTTCATGACACCACCAATTTGGCTCTATGTATCTTTTGACATTTATCACTCTTTGTTTGAATCAACACATATTGTATGTCCCCTGAATCATTATACAAAAGGTCTCTTACATATATTGAAATTTTTTAACTGTAATGTATCGAAATAGAATGGTATCTATATCACACACACTACCATTGAATATGCCATCGCACAATATCATATATGTTGTCTTTGCACAATATGCTTCGCATAAAGAATATGCTCTCGTTTGGCACAGGGGAAATGGTATATGGAATTTTCATTGTCTTAACAAGATCGGAACTAATCTATTTCATAGTCTCTCTAAGTTATGAATCAACAATACACTATATGCATGGAACAACTATGTTCGTATGGTCCATATATACATATAACTTATGGCAGTGTTCTTTGATTATGGAGTAGTGCCAGTATGTTAGTATTTCTAGTAACAGGATCAAACACTAATAAATGATCAGTTATGGTTTGCAGTTCATATGCATATCAGTGACTCTTGATCAGAGCACATGCTTCAGTATCCTATTATAAAGAATAACAGAATTGACAACACTATAGTATAGATATGACATTAGTTTTGGTGGTTGGAGTAAAGTTATAATAGTTTCTCTTGGAATTAGTTGGATTTCATTTCATTTAGTTGAGAGATGAAATTTTGAAATAACTTAAGAAGCACGATATGTACGTGATGTCTCATGATGATGTATTTTATTTCTCAGTTGAACAAGATGAAATTGAATAAAGGAAGAAGAAGAATCTAGCTTTGCCTCTTTTGTGGTTTTACCCTATTCTTCTATCAAATTATAGTTCCTTTATGTGTTCTTGATTTTATTCATTTCATTTATGTTCTCTGCATTATTTATAATGTTTTTCTTTCAACATAATTGCATATGATGATATGAAGTGAAAATTCCATGGGGTGAATTCAATGCGTAAATAATTTAATGCAATTATCTTATGCAAAGAAGAATACAAATCTAAGAAAAATTAACATCCTTCCATGCTTCTATAAGGTGTTGGAAATATTGTCATTGATTCCAAAGGAGCAGAAAGGAATAGCACCAAAATTATCATTAGGGATGAAGGAGCAAATGAGGATCAGCTAGAGTATAAAGGAGAAATAAGGAAAAGAAGAAAAAAGCACAGTGGAGGAGAAATGAGTAGCACTAGAAGTATAATTTAAGGTAGATGAGCAGCAAAGAGGCAAGGAGCAACATTGGGATCATTATCTACGGCAAAAGAGAAAAGAGGATCAGCAAAGTGATAGAGGAGCAACAAAGAGTAAAAGAGACGCAGAGGAGCAACATTAGGAGAAAAGGTAGAAAAGGAGAAAAGGCAACAAAGGCACAGGAAAAAAATTAGGAACAAAGGATCAAAGGAAAAAAAGGAAATAAGTTTGGGTTGAGACATGCACCATTGGGCAGAGTCGTGAATGTGCTAAGACAAGTAACAAACACGTTCAACTAGTGGAGAAATTTTTGAACACACTCGCAGAGTCGGGCTAGTTTGTGTTCAGAATAGTGCACGAAGGCACGTGCAGCTCTATCGTCAGGGTCGGGTAAATTTCCATAAAAACACATTCAGAACAGTGTTCAGTGGAGATGCCACAAATCGCAATCGCAAGAGAATTCTTAATATCATATCACAAATCGCAGTGGAAGGAGTATCGAAAAATAATAGAGACACATAAATTGTGAAATACAAAGTGTGGGAGATGATGTGGCAGATGACGTGGAAGGTGACATAGCAGACGAAGAGGATCTAACCCCACAAATCACAATTACACCTCGATGATGTGGTAGGTGACATGGCAGATGACATGGGAAGTGACATGGACGCTCATGTGGCAGATGATGTCAACCTGACCCCAAAAATCACAAACAAATCTTGATGACGTGGAATATGACATGGCATGTTATGTGGCATGATGACATGGCAGTGATGTCGCACTCCTAGTGGGACCCAAACCCTTTATCACATATCGCAAGTCACAAAGCTCAGAAGGGATAGTGCTTATGTACCATGTTGAAACGCTAATATGTGAAATGTGATATGGGCACGAATGCAATACGTATGAGAGTTTAATACTAAATATTTTAAAGTCTAGCATGAGACCTATTTTATATCGCAAATCATAAGATCAGAAGGGTGAAGATCATAAGAACAAGGTTGAATCATCGAAATGCACAATACGATACAAGGAATAGAGGCGATGGAGTTTCAAAGCTGAAGCCTAAAGTTTTTCAAGTCTAGGGTTATGTGTATTTAGTTAAGAAATAGCATCAGGAGAATGGAAGGTGTCTATAACATATAATACATAGGATCGTCGAAATGAGATATGAGACCAGACACAATATAGTTCAAAGTTAAAATCTAATGTATTTCAAGTCTGTGGCTGTGTTTTTCTTTAAAAAAAATGTATAGGAAGAGAGGAATAGAGATATGTAGCGGAGAACAAAGGAAATGTCGAAATGTGATTTGTGAAGTGAACAAGATGCAATTCAGAAGTAAATTCTAAAGCCAAGTCAGGTACAGGTTATGAAGATATGTTTGTTATTAGAATAAAGTATGAACGCGGGTAGTAGACTCGAGTAAGTGACCCGACACGGAAAAAAAGTGAGACTAAGATGAATGTTGTGGTAATGAGGATATAGGTACCATGGGTCGAGTCAGGATCAGTAAAACCTCCAGGGCAGAGTCATGTGTTGAGACAAGGAGAAGGTTGAATGTTGCAAGCAAGAGAAGGAAGGCAGATAGGTATAGTCGGGCAAAAGGAGCATATGATGGCACTATTAGAAACGTGCCAGCTCAGTTGAGTCGAGAAAAAGGCATTTGTGCAGAACTGTTATAATATAACAAAAGAAACATAAAAGACAGTGACAAAAACAGAAATGAAAAATGCATAATGAGCAAAGCGCTGAAAGGTTTGATTGAAATATATTTTTTGTAACTGTAAATGTAAATGAATTAATTATTTTTTATTGTATGTGATGCAAAGGCAAGTGTCTGTAGGCATAGGAAAAACTCTAATGAGTGTTCTCATTATTATTTCTAACGTAATAACCTGAATTGAAGTGTAGGGAATCAAATGGGTGGAAGGCATAGTTCATTTTGAATTCCATGTAGAATGGAAGAAATCATGTATTTATCTGTATAAAACATGTAATATGAGTGGGTATAGGAAGGTTAGAGAGCAACATAATGGAAGAGGGTTGAAGAATGTAAGATAGTTGCAGAATGGGAGAGAGCTGAAGAATGTGAGAGAGCTAATCGAAATGCTATGCATATCTGGAGCTGATATGAAGCAGATTTGAACGCGGAGAAGGTAGAAGTGAAGGTGGAGGAAAACATAGTTGATATCCAGGTAAATCATCATTTTAATTTCATATTGAGGGAGGGGATTGTAGTATCCTTTCAAGTTGTAGCTTGATAAAATTTTAGTTGGAGTTGGTTAAGGTAGGAGCCACCTATGGGTTGTTTCCTGTAGAAAATATATTAGAGTTGGTGCTTCTGTTTCAATTTGTAGGTTCGTAGATGTCCATTTGGAGCTAGCTGAGGTAGGACACTCATTCGGGTTGTAGCCTGTAGAAAATATATGGGAGTTGGAGCTTCCTTGCAAGTTTTAGCTTGCAGAAATTGAGGTAGGAGCCTCCTATATGTTGGAGCCTACATAAAATTAGTTGTGAGAGGGAGTACAAGCTTTCCTTTGCATGAAAACAATAATAAGATGTGGTTTTATCCCTTATGGGTTTCCACTGATATCTGGTGTCCATGTGCATGATTATATGTGTTCATGTGATGTGTTAATCTACTTATTACTTTCTCTTCACATATTTACTCTGATGATCATTCTTTATTAATATGCTTATGGAATGAGTTGTTAATGAGTTTAATGGAAAAAAATTTAATGTCCATGAAGGGACTAAACTGATTCACCCCCCCCCCCCTCACATTAGTAAAGAGTTCATCAATTGGTATCAGAGCGGGTTCCTTTGGCGTAGGCCTGATACCTTGAAGGAGATATGGTTGAGTCATGGAATATCAAAATGTACCCATGTTAAGTACAACAAACATTTCTAAATGGAGAGATAAGGTCAAAAAAAAATTTAATGCCTTATGAACCTGAGGTATGGAAGCTTGTATGTGATGGTTACCACAAATACTCACCCTGTTTGCAAGAACAATAGTGGAATGCCATGGAAAAATGTGTGATATATGACAGTCTTCATAACGAGGATATTGATGCAATAATGGAATTAAATTCTACAAAAGAAATTTTGAATCGATTACATCTCATGCATGAAGGAGACACTAGTGGTTCCATTATGAAGAAGGAGAAGATAAACAAGCATAAGAAGAAAAAGAAGAAAAATTCCTTTCAAAAGGATAAAGGCAAATCAAATGAGATACCTACTATGGTGAATGGATGTGATTACCATGAAGAAATTACAGTTCAATAACAAGCCAAACCTAACACAGCCTAGACTGAAATAGAAATATTGAAGAATGAAAACGAAGACCTTCAGACAGTGGTGCAAATATGTTATGAGAGAGAATATGACGATAAGGAATAAATTGTTGGTCTGAGGGAAAAAATTGAAGAAGCAAGGAGATTAGGAAGAATGATTAATAACCAGCTCAAGGAGAGAGATATACATTATGAAAGACTAGAGTCCGAAATCATTTCAACTAGAAGACACTTAGATGAAGAAGCTAAATTTTTTAGAAGACTGGACATAGGCACAGGTAAGTAAAAAGGTAAACTTCCATTCAACTGCTTTAACTATGGAAGAGTGGGCCACTATGCCTCAAAATTTCCCAATAAGATAACATAGAATCAGTCTAAAGGGAAAGAAAAAAAACAACTCCTATAATCTACAGAAAGGGGAGAAATTTAAGAGAAAAACCTTGTTTTCCCAGTAAGATAGAAGTGCATCTGAAAGATCAGATGAATCCACAGATGAAGATGGAATCTCAGAATTCACATTAATGGTTATGGATGATCTTGGAGATGATTCTATGGAATCTAAAGAAGAAGGTAAGGTAGACCTCGAGGGAGAGTTGGTGAGTGCCTTAAAGGAAACTGAAAGGCTTAAACTTAAGAGTAAGAAATAGAAAGCGATTCTTCTGAAATATGCAATGAAAGAACAAGATTCAGAAGACCTTATTAAATTGAAATTTGAACTAGAAGAATTAGGGAAAATATAGGATATTCTAAAAAGGGAAATAAAGGAGAAAAATAAGGAACATGAAAAGCTAGAAGAAGAAGTGGTAAGCCTAAGGAAGAAATCAAAGAAGGGCCAAATTGAATTAACTATGAATATTCTTCAAATGAATATCTCTAGACAGTTGCATGAGATACTAAATGCTAAAATATCTCCTCTTATAAAGGTTGGGATAGGCTATGAAGGTGAAAATAGTAAGTCCAAGGTAGAAGAAAAGAAGGATATCACTTTTGTGAAAGCTGTAATAAAGGAAAATGATAACTCTCATCAATCTAAGATTATTTCACCTAAAAGGATGATAGAAGAAAGGAGAAGGACAGGAAAGCCGCTCACAGGTAGATTTCCTCCGGCATGGAGAACTAGGAGAAGCACACACTGGAAAGGTGCATGCCAAGCAACTGTGCAAGTATCTACAAAAGCAAGTTTGCAATGAAGAACTTGACATGTAAAGGAACAAACACAAACAAACAAAACATCAAGAGACAAATAAATGAAAGAATAAGGAGAAGTTGCAAAATCTGACCTCAATCAATTTTGGGATAATAATAACTGAACAAATTGTAGATATCAGTAAATTTCATTCCTCCTATAGAAAATATCACATTTTTCATGTCATCAACCAAAGACATATTTGCACATTACTGCAATACAAGGTAGACTACAACCAAATAAAAGATGCAACAAATGAGAATATTACCTCAAGAAAAAAATGGAAAGGGAAAACCTTCACTGTACATAAATTATTTCCAAGGCTACAATTATTCATGGAATGGATTTGGACATATATATGTTGAATGTAAACTATGTTAAAAAAGGAGCACAAATTCCTATACATCAGCTCAAATGTACCTAGATAAAATAAGTTGTTACGTATGCCACAAGATTCGACACAAAGAAAATGAATGTATGCTTCAATATAAATTAAAGGACTCTAGACAGATGATGGAACCAAAACAAATCAGATCAAACTATGAATCAAAAGGAGATGCAGACATTATGAAGAATCCCAATAAAGTATGGAAGAAGAAAAAAAGGGGAACCACTTTCTTCAATGACATAATGAACCAATCATAGAGTCAGGGGCATCTTATCGAGGAAGCAACACAGTCATTAAGCCAATGCTAGACAAGAAGCAACATATCAGGGGTAGAGCAGCCCATTAAAGTTATCAAAGAACAACTCCTTGGAATATGAACAACTAACAGTTCAGGATGGGAAAGGAAAATTCCTCTGGAAAAGAAGTATAGAGGAAAAAAGGCACCCTAAGAATTCAGTAGTGAATAGGTTGATGGCAGAAGAGAAGGCTGCAAGCAGCCATGGTGGTAGAGGGAGCATCACCCATGAACATGTAAGATAAGAAGACAACACACTAAGTGATGAATTCTTAAAATAAAAAATTACTTTTCAAGCTATAGAACTGGAAAGATCCACATAGGATGTTCACACTGAAAGTATTAATAATGAAACAAAATTAAGAAGGATGAATAAGAAAAATGTTCATTATCATTATCTATACACATATTCATCGATTGGGATTTGCAGTAGTCCTCTTATCAGTAGAATACTAAGAGTTATTATTGAAGCAGTGTTATAGTATGTTGAGCTTGCACTGAATTTGCACATGTTTTGAGAGGAGAACAGATAGTTGAATGAGACCATTACAACACTAACAATTGTTTTTTTCACTGGAGTAATGACATTCTTGTTGAGACAAATCTTTGGGTAGAACAACTCTGGTTTCTCTGATTATTGGAAGGCATCTTCTGGTTGCAAATGAAAGAGAATGTCGAGTTGTATTATGAAATCATATAGAGGTTTAGTATCCAAAAGGATCATTATCTTTTTTGAATTAATTCATTATATTGAGAATTGAAGCAATACTTATTCCTGGATATAATTACACTCCTCTTCAAGTCAATGTTGATAGACTTTCAAGGCTTATTTCTTAAGGTCATCCATAAAACTGTGTGTAGTCTATCTTTTGAGATTCTAGTTAAATAAGCTGAAGATGTCTTCCTCAAGCTCATTATGTTAGAACAATTGAAGTGTATATGGAGCAGCAGTCATTTTGGACTAGCCCTAGAAAGGCATATGTAGTGACATTCATTTAATAACAGAATGACAAAATGAAAAAGGTTATTGATGCCAAAATTAGAGTTTGTATATTGATAATTGTTGTTGAGAACATAGGAGAACGCAATACAAATAGTAGATATTATGAAGGTTCTCTCAATTTTTGTTGTCCGTGCGATCTAGAGTTAAATATAGCACGGTTCATATTATCTTGTGGTCATGGATGCATAAATACAATTGGCATAATTGTATACCTCAGATATCATATATTTGGATATCTAACCATTAGTCTTCCTTAGGCATGTGTTACACATAAAATTTATGCAACAGAGGTATGTAGTTGAATTGAGAAGGCTTTATAATGATATTATGAGCATTGGTCTACGAACCAAGTTCTATGAAAATATATCCTTGAATCTGTAATTAAGTCATAGTATAAACTACTGTAACACACCTTCTCCTTGGCATAGTTACCTTGATTGGATATTATTAGTTGTAATTAGAGTTTTGAATCTATCCTTTAGCCTCAAAATTATGCCATTATCACCCACATTAGTAAGAATAAGGGATGAAGTTTTCATCAGTTGGTCTTCTTGCAGTAGTGAGACTATACAGTACAATGCATTAAATATAGCTGGCATTAAGGATTTGAGATGAATATGTCACTATTTAGTATTGAAGTCATTAGGTCTTTTTTATTGAAAGAATGTCTAGTCTCACGAAGTTGTAAGGATTCTTGAGATTCATTATTGACACAAGCATCAAGTGCCTTTTAGCTGTTAGTGCAATATCCCTATCAGCAGTCTAGCACATATCACCACCAATAGGAAGTAAAGGTGAACCATAGCTGCAAAAGACAGGTTGGCATCATTAGAGTTGAATGGAAATATATTGCATATGTGTAGTGGAGTCGAAGACATATTCCATCAACAATATTCCTTAATAGATATGCTTTTCAAATGAATACCAGGATTGGTATGAATATTCTTGCTGGTAGTTGCAAACTTGCAATCGATGTTTTCTTGTCATGTGTACTCTTGCAATATTAACAGAGACTAAAGGATATTTGGAGAATATTGGCTATATCACATGGAACATCCTCATTATGGTTGTATTATTCCGATGGTGTACTCTTGATTATACAGTCTAGTATAGTTTTTTCTATGGAGTGCCCTTAACATCATTTTCAACATTATACAAGTGCAAGGAGTCTGTGCTTTGGGATGGTATCAACGTACCGTCTATATACATACAAGCTCAAAGATTCCCAAAATGTTCTCCCACCAATGCTTATACACCAAATGGAGCAGGAGTCCCAGGTCGGTATGTGGACACAATGAAGAATGCTTATGCACAACTCTAGTAAGGAAATGATGGAAAATACACTAGAAATGTGAAATGGTACCAGAGGAAGAAAGAGAATTCTTAGAATAAAAGGTGGAGGATGGGTTTCCATCAATGCCAAAGGGGGATACAATTGGAAATATTGTCATTGATGGAAAAGTAGCAGAAAGGAGTAGCACCATAGTTATCATTAAGGACAAAGGAGAAAATCAAGATCATCTAGAGTATAAAGGAGAAATAACGAAAATAATACAAAAGTATAGTTGAGGAGCAGAAAAGAGGCAAAGGAGAAGCATTATGCAAAAACAAGGAAAAGTAGTAGCATTAGCAATATAATCTAAGGCAGAGGAGTAGAAAAGAGGCAAGGAACAACATTAGAACCATTATGTAATGAAAAAGAGCAAAGAGGAGTAGGAAAGTTCCTGAGGAGTAGCAAAGAGTAAAAGAGAGGCAGAGGAATAGCATTAGGAGAAAAGGTAGAAAAGGAGAAAAGGAGAAAAGGTAGCAAACACAAAAAAGACAGAGGAGCAACATTAGAAGCAAAGGAGAAAAGGTAACAAAGGCAACAAGTTTGGGTCAAGTCGTGCACGAGCGGGAAAAGTCTTGAATTTCCTAAGAGAAGTGATGAACGTGTTCAACTAGTGCAAAAATTCCAGAATGCGCAGGAAGAGTCAGGCTAGTTTGTGTTCAGAAAAGTGCATGAAGGTGCATGTAGTTCTGCAGACAGAGTTGGGTAAATTTCCAGAAAAACACAGTCCAAATATTGTTCGTCGGAGATATCACAAATCGCAATTGCAACATAAGACCTCAACACACATCACAAATCGCAGCGGAAATAATATCGTAAAACAACAGAGAAACATAAATTGTGAAATGCGAAGTGCGGGAGATGATGTGGTAGATGACGTGGTAGGTGACATAGTAGATGATGTGGACCTAACCCCACAAATCGCAAATATGTCTTGATGATGTGGCAGCTGATGTGGCAGATGACATGGCAAGTGAAGTGGCATATGACGTGGACTTGAGCCCAAAAATTGAAAATAAATATTGATGACATGGTGTGTGACGTGGCAGATGATGTGGCAGATGATGTGGAAGGTGACGTGGCATGATGACCTAGCAGTCTCATGGCACCCCCAGTGGGACCCGAACCCTTTATCACATATCGCAATTTGCAAAGCTCAGAAGGGATAATTTTTATGTACCACGTTGAAATGCCAATAGGCGAAATGCGAGATGGCCCCAGACACGATACCTCTCAGAGTTTAATACTAAAGATTTTAAAGTCCGACATGAGACCCATTCACATATTGCAAATCACAAGATCGGAAGGGTGAATATCATAAGAACAAGTTTGAATCACCGAAATGCGAAATGCAATACAAGGACTAGATGTGATGGAGTGTTGAATCTGAAGCCTAAAGGTTTTCAAGTCCAGGGTTATGTATATTTAGTTTAGAAATCACATAGGGAGAATGGAAGGTGTTTATAACATATAATACAGAGGATCACCGAAATGCGATATTAGACTAGACGCGATACACTTCAAAGTTAAAATATAATTTATTTCAAGTCCGAGGCTCTGTGTTTTTCTTTAAGAAAACGATTAGGAAGAGTGGAAGGGTGATATATAACAGAGAAAAAAGGAAATTTCAAAATGAAAATTTTGAAGCGAACGCGATGCAGTTCAGAATTAAATTATAAAGCCAAGTTAGGTCCAGGTTATGAAGATACGTTTGTTATTAGAAGAAATTCTGAACGTGGGAAGTAGACTCGGTTAAGTTACCCGACACATAGAAAATGGGAGGTTAAGCTAAACGTTGCGGTAATGAGGATATAGGCACCATGGGTCGATTCGGGCTCAGCAAAACCTCTTGGGTAGAGTCGGGTGTTGAGACAAGGAGAATGTTGAATGTTGCGGGCAAGAGAAGGAAGGAAGATAGGAAAAGTCAGCCAAAAGGAGCATATGGTGGCACTGTTAGCAATGTGCCAACTAGGTCGAGTCGGGAAAAAGTCATTTATGCAGAACTATTATAATATAACACCAGAAATAGAAAAGATAGTGACAAAAAAATAAAGGACAAATGCATAGCAAGCCATGAGCTCAAAGGGCTGAGTGAAATATATTTTTTGCAACTATAAATGTGAATGAATTAATTTTTTTTATTGTATGTGATGTTAAGGCAAGTCTTCGTAGGCATAGGAAAAACTCTAATGAGTGTTGTAATGATTATTTCTGATGTAATAGCCTGAATTGAAGTGTAAGAATCGAATGGGTTGAAGGCATAGAGTCAGGTCTGTTCACTTTGAATTACCTTTAGAATGCAAACAATCATGTAGTTGTCTATATAAAACATGTAATGTCAGTGTGCATATGAAGGTTAGAGAGCAACAAAATGGAAGAAAGTTAAATAATGTAAGATATTTGTAGAAGGGGAGAGATCTGATAAAGATGTTATGCATATCTGGAGCTGATATGAAGTAGATTTGAAGCTAGAGAAGGTATAACTGAAGGTAGAGAAAATCATAGTTGATATCAAGGTAAATCACCATTTTACTTTCATATTGAGTGAGGGGATTGTAGTCTCCTTTCAAGTTGTACCTTGAAAAAATTTTAGTTGGAGGTGGTTGAGGTAAGAGCCTCTTGTGGGTTGTTGCCTACAAAAAATACATGGGATTTGGTGCTTTCGTTCCAATTTGTAGCTTGATAGATTTCCAGTTGGAGCTAGTTGAGGTAGGAGCCTCTTGTGGTTTGTAGGCTGCAAAAAAAGATATGAGAGTTGGAGCGTCCTTGCAAGTTGTAGCTTGCAAAAATTGTGGTAGGAGCCTCCTGTAGGTCGAATCCTATAGAAAATTAGTTGTGAGAGGGATTAGAAGCTTGCCTTTGCATCACAACTATAATAATATGTGGTTTTATCCCTTATGGGTTTCCACTTATATCTGGTGTCCATGTGCATGATTATATGTGTTGATGTGATGTCTTAATATGCTTATTACTTTTTGTTGACATATTCAGTCTATTATTAATTATTAATGTAAGATGATTACGAAATGACTTGTTAATGAGTTTAATGGAAAAAAAATTAATTTCCATGAATGGAATAAACTGATTCACCCCCCCCCCCCCAGTTTATTAAAGAGTTCATCATAAGGTTTTCATATCTATCCTTGTATAGTGCGACCTATCATACTTGTGATGCTTTCTATTCTCTTCTATAACTCAAAATAACTCTCAGTCATAGTAGACTTCTTTCACTTCCTCCTTCTTTGATTTCTTATTTTCTCATTCATCCACATTCGATGATATGAATATGGAGGAAATCCCCTCCTACAAAAATTGTTCGTCTTCTGACACTTTGAAAGTTAAAAAAAATCAGTCTTTAAAGGAAAAATGAGTTTCACAACATCTTCATGATGGTTAGTTTAGTTTTCACATGAACTTAAAAGATAAAAAAATTCTCATGCAACTCAAGATGATAAACATGAAGAGAAGAAGTCTACGGTTTGATAACAGAGTTCACCCCTCGTGCGTTACATATTTGGGCCTTGGTGGAATGACTAGTCCTACTATATTGATTTCAGTAACAAATGATCCCAACAAAAATGGTTTACACAACAATTCCTTGTTTCTTCTATAAAGAAACATTCTCCTATAAAGAATTATCACTCAAAAATATGACTCCCTACAGTAAGTCATGATTGTCAACATAAAAAGGACACTCTCACAACATTTCCTTATACTCTGCCTAAAATCCAAGAACAAAAATATACAACAACTCCATAATGAAGTGTCAAAAAGAGCTTCTCTCATGAGCACATATTGAGAAAAGGAGAAAAAAGATGCTCTATTGAAGTAAAAAATGTTGCAAATGAAACTAGAATGTTGGAAAACCTGTGACAAGGCTCTCTTCCTACTCACAAATTCCTTCATACTGCTTCAAAATAGACTATGTTTCTAACACTAAAAGACTTGATTTTGCAAAAAATACACCATAATCTGCTCAAATCATAAAACTGCAACTTTCATTGAGTTCAACACACTCAAAAACCCCCATCTAGGCTCTTCTTGAGCTCAAAAAAGTTAAAATGTGAGAATTATATGTTTCTCTAAGCCCAAATGCACTCTCCCTCCTGTAAATTGGCAAAACCTTATAAGTGGGAAATGATTTCACCCTTTACATAGCCCATAAAGTAGCAATTTCTACTAGAACTATCAAGATTCCCACCACAAAATGGTCCAATTTTTCACTTCATTAATTTCAAAAACAACCTCTATGCATCAGATAAGTGTCACATGGCACACATGTGGCCGGGGCCAAGGCTAACTACCCACCCTCACCAGCTTAGCTCTGCACTATTGTTGACATGGTCACAAGCTATTAATACGGTCAAGGGCTAGGGGCCAACTTCCTGCCCCTGCCATCTTCCACTCGTTCTACTCCATGATAAGGTCACATGGATTTGATGTGGATGAGAGAGAGGGATAATTGCTCACCGTCATTGTTGGAGACCTAGTTACTCATCATGTGGTATCACATAATACCCAAGGTCAGGGCTAGGTGCCCTTCTCCTCCACCATAGTTCCTTTTGCTTGTTCACCAAGATCGTGTGGTGAGCAATAGGACCATGGGTTGCGGCTATGTCCCAGCTATCTATGCCATAATTCATTATTATATGGGTAATTAATGTGACCTGGGGCTAAGGCTAACCACCCAACCCATCCCAAACCACCAAAATAATCAACTTTAAATATAGCCCATGGCCATTATATGTTAAGAACTAACGCGGTGGTGTGGTGGTAATGTTAGAGGTTGGTTTCTTGGAGGTCTAGTAGTTTAACCACAATAACAACCTTCAACCAGTTATAAAATTTTTAGTCAACAACATGGCACCCTCTCATTGGGCCATGTGGTAGCCTCTGATTAGGCCACCTAAAAACTAAACAACTAAACCCAATGTGCCATCTACACCTCTACCATAATTCCATCTATCAGAACTTGATTGGTCCACCACCAATCTTACCCTCCTCAGTCTGTTGATGATGTCAACTGTACAGAATGACTCGTCCATAGCCCAGTCAACCTTATTGTTGAATTTTTAGTTGTTTTTCAAATATTTCATAAGGCCATAACTTCCTCGTACGGTGTCGGGTTAAGGTGATTCAAATGTCATTAGAATCAAGACGATGAACAATATGACTTGACGCCAATTTGAGGAGATTCTAAGCGCCGCCATTTTTAACTTATTTTTTATCTCAAGATCATTATGTAACATTGGCGGAATTCCTTCCATTTCTCTTCCTCTTGTCCTCATTTAGTTTGGAAAATTCATTTTAAAATTCCCATACTCATTACGCTTACAACATTGTATCTTTGACATATCTATCTTCTCCTATTTTCGAGGATCAAACTTTCCCAACTTTCCTTTTCTCCTGCTCATCGCAGCATAAGCTTGAAATTGTTGATTTGATCGAAAAATTTTATTTTCCTTTAACCTAGTTTCTTCAACCCTACATTACCAAAGTTCACTTAATTGAGTGGTTTCCTTCTTTCCATAATACTTGATACAAATTTTCCCCATTCATGAGGCAGTGCATTGAGTAAAACTATGGTCATTTTTTTACGAGACATTATTTTCCCTAGCTCTTGTAGTTTATCTCTTATTTGAAATTCCCTCATAAGGTATGTGGCTACTTCCTATTTATTTCATACCTTCATATTGTATAATTTGGTTCCGAATTATATTAATTCTCCTGTAGTGCTTATGGAAAATAATTCTACCAAATTTTCGTAGATATATTTCGATTTCACCAAATTTGATACATAAGGGATGAGGGAATCCTTGATTAATTATTTGAGGATTATTTGAGTGATTATTTCCCCTTTCATATACCTTAATATTTCTTGAGATTGTTTGGATTTTGATCCCTTAATACATTTAATAACTTCATTATCTATGAGGATCAAATCTCTCCTCTTTTTCCCAATAAGGAAATTTTATGACCTGGTTAGTTTGTTGCTTTCCTTGTAGAATAAAGTAAAGTTGATAGCATATTTAGATAAAATTATAAAGATGCTTACTTGTAAAGTTAATATGCTCCTTGGATGATGATATCTTCAACTTAATTCTTTCTTGATTATGTTTCTTCTTTCATGATCTTCTTCAATTATGATTGAGATGCGATCTTTTCTTAAATGTGAGGGAGGTTACAATGATTTATTTTTTGATGAAAATAATAGTGCCTTTTCCTTCCTTGTATGATAATGTATAATGTGGAGGCTTCTCGTGTTGCTTCAAATGGAGAGTCCTTATTTTAATGGAGGTAGCGTTTTTGAGGTTTTTTCTTCTTCCAAGAGTTTTGATGATTTGATCCTTGTGATGTTATGTGGCTCCTAGATGATCCTTAATTTTCTTGGCCCTTATTTATCCTTCTTTCAAGAGAATAATCTTCAAGTTGCATCTTCTTTTTTAGTTACTTTCTCTTTTATACAATTTTGAGAAATATAGGGGAAACTAGATTAGGTGATTTATCTTACTTTGATAACTACTTGTGATGTAGTTTTACTTCAATTGATTAGCTTATTATTTCACTTGATTATTATTACATTCATATCATCAAACAACAACCAAGTTAAAAAGATAAAATATACAAGAGGAAAAAAAATATATATGCTGCAAGCCAGGGCCAAAACCTCTCCTCTTGAGAGGAAAACCCACAAGAATTTTTCTCTTCTTATAGAATGCTCAGATGACTAATTTCAAGACCTAATACCCTTGTCAAAGATCCCTCCTAGAGCAAGTAAAACTTGTCTTTCTTGTTGAACCTTGCCAACTACTTTGAACTAGAATATTTTTGTAATTTCCACCCAACAAATTCGAGCAACATCGACCTACCAAATTCCAGCATCTTCGGCCCAACAAGTTTCAGCAGCTTTTACCCAACAACTTTGACCTTCAAGAAATTTTTACCTAGCAAGTTTGACTTCCCAACAACTTTAAATTCCCTAATAACTTCTTCTTCAACTTTTACTTCCCCAACAATTTCTTTTGTAACATCGACCTCCCAAGCAACTTCCGCAATTTTGGTTTAGGAGCTCGTTTATAAACCCTAACATGAGAGAGAGAGGTCCAAAACGTTATTCTTGTTATTATTTTCCTTGACCTTTTTCCTTTTCCATATTCTTTCTCAAGGAGATAAAACTTACTTTCTTCCTTGAATGAATTCCTATCAAATGAGGCTGAGGTTCCCTTGTATATAGGCTTCTTCGAAGGTTGAATTTCATCCCACGAGGTCAAATTGATCCTTCTTGTATCTCGAATTGTTTAATAGGGTCTTGGAGGAACTTTATGTTAATTTTCACTTTAGAATATACAAAATCCCAAATGGGTCTTACATATATGATAACAAATATTTTGACTTCATAATTTTATGACAAATCTAGAAGTAGTCAGTGGGTGTTTGACCTATAAATAAATTAATGTTAAGTGACACACATGCATCAATAATGACGAAAATAAAATCATTTTCTCTTTAATATCAAATATATAAAATCATGATTACTATTGACATTATGAATATTGAACCTAGTTACATATTTCAACACCTTTTTAGGATCCTCTTGGGATATTATAAATTCTCCATATAAATTTCATATTTATGGCATCAGTCATAGAGAAAAGGAACATGTTCATAATGTAGAGGTTCATTCTGAGGTTCATTCACTAAAGCTTAGCCTCTTCACTCTGAGAGGGCTCTCTCAAAGGGATTTTATGATATTGGTTAATGATAGTGCTAGATGGCTAACTCTATAGAATTTGTATCTTGTTTTTTATGATTGCAGGTTGAAAGAATATAGGCTTGCTACCTTTGGGAATATGGAGTCAACAATCAGCATTTTCAATGGCAAGGTTTATTGAGATGGAAGCTGAGGT
This sequence comes from Pinus albicaulis, assembly GCA_034641835.2. Taxonomy (NCBI): domain Eukaryota; kingdom Viridiplantae; phylum Streptophyta; class Pinopsida; order Pinales; family Pinaceae; genus Pinus; species Pinus albicaulis. The sequence continues at coordinate 1,322,004,193 of CM076579.1, read as the reverse complement.
AGATATGGGTCTTTAACAAAGGTAATTCACTCATAAAATGTAGGAAAACATAGACATTTCATTACTAAAGGAAGTCCGAGAATAGAGTTATGAATTCTGAGTAATAGAAATGAAATCTACTGCAAGTGGTAAAACATAAGATGTATATCAATAAGACATTAAAAACCCCATAAGAATCTGAGGTTTTTCAAGAACAAAGTCACTTTGTATTACTAATATAAGTCAAAATACATAAGGCAACAGTTTGGTGCAAAAAATCTCCAACCTCTCACTAATTTGATGTTTTTCCTTTAAATAGACATTCTTACAACAAGGATGATCTACCTAGTGGCTAGATTCATCTAATTATCCTATGACACATTACATAACTGAAAAACATGATTTCTGATAAGAACTGACAGCTACACCTTAAAGAAGAAATCTCCTAATAGGAGTTTAACTCCTATTTATTACATACTCTACCTTATCTTGTGAAACAGTTACATAACAATTACAAAATAAGCATCACATGCTCGAAAGATACGTGATAGGTTCATTTCCACTTTACATATTTAATATTACCCTAGACATGTGGAACAAACCCTATTTTTCATGAATGTATAACCATTATCTTCAGCAAGAGCTTTGGCTGATGACCTGTCTCCACAACACTTCCTTCGAGTCATAAATATTTGACGCTAAGGTCCCTTGACATGTTGGAGGATTCCACTTGTCCAAAAATTCCATTAATATGCTCCAAAACCTTTAAAAATAACTTGCTATGAAAACAGGACAATTTCATAGTGAGCTTTTCTAACGTTGAAAAAGTAGCTTTTGCACCCAATAACTTTGCTCCTTTGTTGTTCCATGGTGTAAACCAAGACATGACACATCACTACCATCTAAATCCCTCCTTGAAAACTACAAAAATTGATTTTAGAGGAAAAAAGGATTCTACAATATTTTTCGTAGCGTTTTCCTAGCTTTAAGCCTAGGAAACACTACGAAACTGTGTAAAAGTGTAGAAATTGCAGATTTCAAAAGTATCTCCAAAAAGTTACCTCTAGCTCTAAAAACTTGATCTTATGCATGTAATGAACCTCTCTAAAGAATATTTAACCTCAACGTATGGTCCCTGTGGTGTTTCTTCCTCATTTATGATCAGTTGAGAAATGGGCTCCTCAACCATAGTCATCTTCAAACCTTTCTTCTCCAGCTCTTCCTGAATCAGTTATAATTGCTCTTGAAGGTATTTGACTTGGTCTTTCAGTGTCCTACACTTAGATTGTAAGTGCATATTTACCTTTTTGATATGCTTCACCTGTTTTATTAGTAGTTGAGTCCTGTTTATCAGTATTTATGTGTTGTCTGAGATCTTAGAGGCACTTGTGACTTGATCCTCCCAAACATTTCTCATCTATCCAACTGCACTCTTTCAGATTTATGTTTCTTTGCCTCTTTCCTCAAGACTGATATCTCTTCACTTGCATATTTTAACTATTCCTTAAGGACTTCAACTTCTGAATTCCCATTGATTTTCTCTTTGCCCTTCTTTTGTTTGATGACTAATTCTTCTTTTGTAGGTGAGGAGAGGTCTATGATGCTTTGTGGTGGCTGAGTAGTTTCACTGACCTTTTGTGCTTCTTTTCTTTTTTCCAAGACTTTTTAGGCATGTCTTATCATTGGTTCTCTAGCTTGAAACATAAATCCAACATCATCCCCTGCAAATTCTAACTTCTTACCTATTTTTCCTTTCTTAAGCTTCCTCCCTCCCTCGTCTATGTCTTCAACTTGGAATATGGGAGTTTCTTCAATATCAATGGCATGAAATATGTCCTCTAAATTACCCTTAGCCACGGTTTGGATCCTTGTAACCCTCTTTATACCATGTTTTCTCATTGTTGGATTTTGTTTGGAGGTGTAGCTTTGGGTGTATTAACCTTCTGTAATGGCTCTATCTCCATGATTATTGGCTCAACTTGCTCTGCTACTGTATGTGATGGAATATTTCTAGGTTTATGAGTACTTTCAGGAGTGAAAACATCTACTATAAAACACTTATGAACACAAAATATGACCGATCTCTTCCTAATATTTTTAACTCCTCTAACACCAGAAAATTGATCAAACCATGATGAAAAAGAGAGATTCCATTTCGTTCTGCTTTAAATTGAACCTTGTCTGACATTTTACCTAAGCTTTTGTATAAGTAAAAAAGTAAATCAAGAGACCTCTTACCCACAAAATGGAGCAGAAGCCTAAGGTGGTAGGAATAAACCATGCGGTACCTCCTTTCACAGGTGAAGTACTTCTGAATGGTCAACAACATCTTTGAGTAGTTTTCTTTCATATAGATCCTTGGGATAGCGTTTGTGATATCAATTTCACCATGCCCTGTCTTGATGAATTATTTACAGTCCTACATGGTGAAATTGATACCTTTAAACCATTTATCTACTCCTTTAAGGATCCTTGTTGCTGTTGTGATGGTTTCTAGTGTTACTATGAGATTTAACAAACCCACCTTTGAAGCTGATCCAACAAAACTCTTATAAAACTCCTTTGAAACATGAAAATGACACCCTTGCAACCTTTGGTAGAATTGAAAACATCTTGTTCTTCTAAATACTTCCAATGCATTTGGGTCTTCTTTTAACAAATTCATGTCCATTGGCTCATATCTGAGGCAATGATCACCTTTTTTAGTCTTCTTCTTTGTAGACATGGTGATTTTATACCTTCTTCGCCTCGCTTGATTAGTGACACTTGCAACTTTTGAAAATGCCACCAACCAGCTTGGGTTGGTGAAACAGCTCTTCAAAACTCAATAGCATGCAAAGATGAATCACATAATGAAAAATACTCAATTGGGTAATGTTTTAAATTTTAGATGAAAACCCATGCATTAATCATGCCTCATACATGCTAAAAATAGTAATGATGACCTCAGACATGACCTTCGTACCTTGATTTAACCCTAACTGAATCAAATGACATCCAACCTAACTCTTATAATCATTGATTGACACCTTGCACTAAAATTGATAGGGAAAATAGAAAAACCATTTTTCGTAGTGTGGCTTGTTCGTTTTTTGATAGTTTCATAGCGAAAACTGCCTTTTTACAGTGTAAAATTCCACGAAAAGAGGAAACACCGGATAAAGTGACCTTTTTTATTTGAAAATATTGGAAAATGAAATATGTCAGCAAATAATGAATGATGGGACATTATATGACTTGAATGGAGGTGGGTTTGAACCTTAGAATAGGTTAACATGAAAAAATTTAAATTTTCCTTTACCAACTTGTGAAAAATGAACTCTATGCCCATACCTTTGACAAATGAACTCTACGACCATGTCAAATAGTGTTTCACTTTTTCTGAGTGATAACAGACTCCACCAATGATGTATAATTATTCATGTAAACACCTATTCTAGCATATCATAGATACCTCCCTCTTTTGCTAAGGTGTGTGATTTTGAAAAAGTGTCCTATAAAGTTACTTTTATCTATTCCTTCAAGAATATATATATATATATATATATATGTATGTATATATATATATATATGTATATATATATATATATATATATGTATATGTATATGTATATATATATATATATATATATGTATATATATATATATATGTATGTATATATATATATATCCGAAAATTATTTTGGCAAAGAAAATAATCTCACCGAAATTATGGCTACTAGAAATTGTTCATTTTCAAGATTATAGCATCCCTTCTAAACTTGAATAAACAAGATTGTATTTTTCTAAAGGTAAGGATCATTTTCAAACCTTCTATCCATATCTTCCAGGTCTGTAAATATGACCATAACAAAGCGATTGGCCCCCAATTCCAAATCCATTTTACCTTTCAGCTACCATTTTCGTATATCCATCTTACCAAGTCTTTCTCAGATGTGAATATTCCTATGAAATTCTAGATAAGGGTGTGGTATTTCATTTATTCTCTATATATTTCCAATTCATTAGGCCTTAGCTCATATTTTGGATTACTCTCTTCTTTAGGAAAGAACCAACTCTTGAGTCAGGATCATCATTTTGTTCCTAGATTTGTATTGTCGTGTGATTCTCTCCTCCTTTTGGGGAGGTTAGTTCCTTGATATCCAATATAATGTAAGTGATTCTATATATTCACAACTTTTTTCTAGTACATTCTTCTAACCCTCTCCATGTGAGTACTCAGATATCTAATCAAATTAAATAATGGTGATATTGTCTGAATATGAGATGTCTCTTGTCTAAATTTGTTTGATTAAATTATGGGATTAGGGTTTACAAAAACATTAACTCAAACTCTACTAAATATAATTTGTAATATATAAAATACAATTAAAAACTACACTTTGAATGTTGAGAAATGAGATGAATATTAATAATGTCAAAATGATAAATGGTAAAAAAATAATACTAAAAAATTAACAAGATGTAAATAATAGGTAGAATTTGTTAAAGAGTGGACTTCATCTCCTTCACCATCATACCTTGTAACTATATTTACTATTTTATCATATTTTCATAGTGTTAATTTGATAAATACGGTTGAAATGGAAAACTATTCAAACATTTAACTTAAGATATTGATGTAAATTTCCTACATTTCCTCTCTTTCTTTTCAGTTTACCTTATCCATAACAATCCTTACGATATCACAAATCCTAAGGATCCAATTCATGAAACTAGTGGAAAAAATCTGACACGCGAGATAGTTATATGGATGAAGGAAATATTAGCTAATTAGTGAGAAACAAAACACATAAAGGTGAAATTGATATTCTAGGTATACCTGGTACATGGAAATCTTAGTTGATGTAACCTTTTGTAGTGAATCGAAATGTATCTAAGGATTTATAAAAGCTAAAGAAATGAGTGTTATGACCTCTTAGTTTTGATTTTCAAAACATGATCCCTAGTAGTTGAAAATGTTGCAATAATGCCACATTATGTTTAAAGATTCTACTTCTATCATCTCTTGAGTTGGAGTTCACATTAATCTTTTCCTTAAATCATTTTCTACAAGAATTATATCATAAGTTTTGGTTTTCAAAATGTGACCCCTAATAGTTGAAAACATTGCAATAATGTCACTTTTGTTTAAAAATTCTACTTTATCATGAAAACGTTGCAATAATGTCACATTTTGTTTAAAAATTCTACTTTATCATCTTTTAAATTTCACATTACAATTTTTCTCAAATAATTTTCTACACAAATTATCTCATACATTATAAATTATTAATTATTTATTGTCTCATTAAATTCATTACTTGGTGTAATCATTTCCCTGTAATTCTATCTAATGAATCATTATAAAATAGTGAGATATTTTTTTCCCTTCCATATAATTCAATTCTATTATAAAATTACAAACATAAATGCATTAAAAATAAAGTAAACATAGTAAATAAACTGTAAAATAATCTCACTACATGTAAAACGATGAATACAAAATTCATAAAAAACTATATACTTTACCAAAATTAAAATATATGCAATATCATGAAATCATTGTTAATGGGATTTAAAATATCTGTCCTGTTCTTTTGGTTTTGGCTATATTTACGCTGTAAAGCGTATTTATTTGAAAACAACTTTGCTAAATTGCTACGTGTACTATTCTCAACCCTTGAATGTAATGTTAGACAATTCAAATCATATTAACTGAACGATTAAAAACAGTTACAATTGTTAATCAGTTACAGGGAACGAACATCGAAATAAGTTGCTATGTCTGCAGTCGGTGAAAAATTCCTCGGCGAGCTCTTGTTGCTACGTATGGTCTGCAAGCCGAGAGAGTGGATGCTGCACATCCACTGGTTCTTGCCCCTGCTCGTCCTACACAGTCTCATTCCCGTTACACTACATTCCTCTGCTGAGAACCTCCGCAACCAGGGCGGCTTGACGCTCTTCAAACGTTGACAATGGAGCAGACATTCCTCCTTTAGACTGCACTTTGGCAGAGCACGGTGGTGATTCGAACCCGCGGCATTGCTGCAACATTAATTTCCGCTGCCAAAGCCAGTCGCACAGCATGAGAGAAGCAGAATTATCACCAGCCTCATGCCAAGGTAAGCATGAATTGTTATCTTCCACTACAAGATCTTCTCGAAGCAGACTAATTACATCCATGGGAAGCTCGTATAGATTTGCAGGCTTCACACCAGAAGATGCAGCGTAAAGGGGAGTAGCACGATAACCATTATAATCAAGGCTATTGCTCAGTCCCCTCCCTTGTTCCTCTAACCGTCCCATTCCCATGCACAAGTCCATGGCAAATTCAAGAGTAAGAACAACGATCGATTCACGGTAAATTCAGCTAAGCTCAAAGCCAAAACATGAGATAAATTCTGAAATCAAGAAACCTTGTTAAAGCCGGTACATTCTTTCACAACCAGAAGGCCATTATTGGGCGTTTGAAAAGTGTCGGGTTTCGACCACGTGTAGACAATGATGGATGACCGTCGGATTAATTCCCAAATAACTAAATGGCAGAAAGCTGAGCGATGGGCCAAACCCTTCTAACTAATTTGGCAGAGACCTCAGCTATCTATTCGTCTCCCTCTCCTAAAATCCAACAGATGCATAAAATGAAAGAAATAACCCGAGGCGTAGACTCACGTCGAGGGTTCGAATCACATTAATGGCAAACACATCGCTCATCACCTATTCAATGCGTAATATTGATTTATAGTCACTTTTAATGGACTGACGAAACCCTCGTTCTGCCTATCCGAGCCCTGCCGTTAATTGGCCCGCTCACGTCACTACCACTGGACAAATATGACACGTTTCTTTTTGAATAAAAATGAAAAACCACATGTTTATGAAACTAACCGTTACGGATCCTCGGTTTACTGTTCTTTCATGCCAGGAACCTGTCCGCCTCACGCCCGTCGACGGAACGGTCTTTCAAATGCTTTGTTAATGCTTATAGTCACTGATATATGTTATTAAATTTGACATTTAATTGCAAGTTCATGATTAGCACTGGGATACCATACTCTTGCTTACAATTCGCTACATTGTTATATTCCAGGGGTAGTGGTAACTAAGCTTGTTTGATGCCCTTCCACTGATAAGTGTCCATTCAAGTAAACTGAAACAACTTGGAATATTTTGAGTAGTCAAATGTCTAGTGTTCTTCATAAAATGTAACATCGGAAAAATTCGCCCTGTTGCACCTCTCAATGAATTCGTTTATCTATATGACTAGCCACATGTATATTTATGCATAAGCCGCTCTATTTTCATAGGTTAATGTGTACCTATGAGTTTTACATTTCTAGCCGATCGTTTAGTGACATCCAAGCCATTAATTTGGAGCAAATTTAAAAAATGTCATGTTCAATACTTATCCCGAGTGAGCACGACGAGCCCTCTCGCATGATATATTCATGTATAAAGAGTTCAGTTTAAGCAGTACTGTATATAGGAAGAGTTGTACATATATTAGACTCCTTTGGCATAAATTGGCGTCCCTCTGTTGCCCAAACTTGCAGATATATTATTGTTTTTCTTGTTTGAACCTCCATTTTACAATGCATTACAAAGTACAATGTTGATAAGCTAACCCTCGTCAATATATCCATGATTTTATTTTATTTGTTATTTTCTGTTCTATATTCATTTTTCTAACTACCTAATATTAGAGATTATAAGTTCACGTTTTCTCAAATCCATCTTGATTGGATCAATAAACTTTTGATTTCACTGTTGGAGCCTTTAGGACCTTTCCAAGAGAAATTTTTGAATAAATGAGAAATTGGAATTAAAATGCATTGAAATTTCTTAGTGATAATATATGTGAATTTAATAGAAGAAATTAAGGTTCCAAGTTAAGACCTGATGGCTCCAAGAAATGCTTAGTCAAAAAATGCACAATATATGAGACGATGGTTGGATATATTGGTTCAATACTATTGAGATTATTACCTTTTTGGGTTTAGTCATTTTTATTTTTATTTATTTTATTTTTTATCATTCTGGCTGAATTGGTAACGCTGGTTCTCGTACTCGAGTTCCTACCAGATTCGCTAAGCATCCTTTCGTCCATGGCGTATTGGCAGGGGCCAACGTAGGTGGTCGGGTGTATATATGGCGAAAACACTGAAGTAAGTCAATAACGCTCTCGATCTTTTGCGTTTTCAATAATGGTGCATTAAGCATCTTTTTGCAATGGGAAAAAGAAATATTTGTCTATGTTGGAGTTCATAGATAACATGAAAATTTATTCCACCTTCCTTTTGAAATGTGTATTGAGTATATGGAGTTCGTTTACATATATTTTCACAAATGGAACTGGAGTCGTATAAAATGGTAAGTGTCTTTCTCATTTCCATTTTGTAACAGCGTTTATAAGTATAATGGTGTTATAGATCTTGATTATTTAATTAATGAAGTAATCACTATGCATAAATTTAGATTGAAAATTAAATTTAACCTGTAAAACTGAAACAACTTAAGCAAATGCAAACAGTGAATTAGTAAAATACTTCTAACACTGGAAAATTTATAGCAATCTTGTAGCAGTCCTGTATTAGTCTAGTCTTCCAACAACTGTATGAGTTTTCTTGGAAAACCCCTGCTTTGGCTAGACAATTTGCTAGCGTGTTGCCCTTTTGTTTTCCATGGGAGGGAGTTACCACCTGAATTTTCATGATCATCTTTGCCACCTTCACCAATTTTGATGTAAGACACCAATTTCTTCATACCTTAGTTGAGTTAGAGCCATTGATAACTCTTTTTAGAGTCGCTTTAAGGAGTTGAGAGTTGCCTTTAACTATTAAATTCATGATTCCTTCTTGTTTCACAATATGCAAACCATGGAGGATCTTCTGTTAGTTCTACATATTATTTATGTTATAGAGTAATCCTTTCGTTAAAATAAGGACTATTTTGTTGTTGGAGTCTTTCAATACCCCTGCTGCCCCATATAAACTTGGATTACCCTTCGATGCCACACTAAAGTTTAGTTTTGTATGGAATACCTGTGGGGGACCAGTGAATCTATGTTCTAAGCGACAGCGGAATCGTGAGAAATGTTAGCCTTCGCCGACCTGCGGCGGTGGGCACAGTCCTGTCTCTACGAGAACGAGGTCCATTGCCCGGAGGTTTTCTGCAGTTTTATTTTGCTTTTGCATTTTCCTTTTTCCGCTGATTATGTGATTTTGGTATTTTTCTGTTAAATAGACTCTACGGTGTATTCTTGTTTTTATGCGCTTTAGAATTTCTACTTATGAGCGTTGGGTATCTGGTTGGCTTCAATGCTGACTAAAATCGAAGCAACTAAAATAAATCAAACAAAATCTTGAATCGCTCCACTAAAAGAAGCATTTGGAAAGGCATCGTTAATGTACAGCACCGAGTCTTGGCCGCTGTGAGGACTGCTGCATTGTTCGGGTGATTTTCGTATCGTTCGAGTTTTTGGTAATTATAAGTGTCCAAATGTGTGGTTGATATATGAAAAATATTATATTGTTCATGCTTTTGTGATTATTGGGTTTAACAAATGTTTATTTTTAATCATTAAGAAAATATGTCTTAATTTTAACTATAAAGAGATATAAATATATATAAAATTAGTTTATAATGTGTAATGTGTAAATAAATATTTAAATTATATTATAAGGGGTTTTTTGACCAAGGGGCAGACTTGCCCCTACGCCTGCCTTCACGGCTTGACCTATTAATACGTTACGATAGGAGGGGTTTCCCCCTCTCCCTGGGGCTGCTCATGGAACTAACCAGCAAATTGGACTTTCTGCGATCCCCATATATGACACTACATAGGCGAATCAAGATCTCTATGCTGCGAAAACTGTACCGGCAACCAGCAAATCACCTGTCGCTCAGCATTCTCAGGAGCTTTTCCGACTCTCAATAAATAAAATAATAATTATATATAAATTAATTATATAGTAATTAAATACAAAGTAAGTATGAATATTATTTATAGAGTGTAATAAAGGTACTCACTTATTTGTATAATTGGTCAATATTTAATTCTTAAAAATAAAAGGTTATGTAAGGTTGATTCAATAGTTGAGGTGGGTTGTTAACATTCTGGACATCCATGTTAACTTTTTGAAATGACAATATTTAGGGTGTATTGTTCGTGATTAATACAAGATGTTTTAAGGTGTCTCAATTGAATTTATGTCATGTATTTAATTTTTATTATTGATTTTTATATTAGTATTAGATGTTAAAATTATATAGTCAAGTTATATGAAGTTATCTTAGAAATGAAATTTAGTATATATCCAAAAATTTACAAGACAAAACTTAAAGGGTAGGCTAGATTTAAGAGATATTATTCAATTATGGACCACCTTGTTACATTTAAAACCATTGTGGAAGAGTGTTATAATAATAAAATCAATCTCTTGTGTCTTTTTTCAGTTTTATTTAATATTTAATTAAAAATAGTTATAGTTATAAATTTAGATTCATGTGTGGTTGATATATGAAAAATATTATATTGTTCATGCTTTGTGATTATTGGGTTTAACGAATGTTTATTTTTAATCATTAAGAAAACATGTATATAAAATTTTATTTATGAAAAAAATATATAAAATTAGTTTATAATGTGTAATGTGTAAATAAATATATAAAAATTGAGAAAAAAGTAATATATTTTGATTTTTTTAACTATATTTTTTCAATTTTATTTAATATTTAATTAAAAATAGTTATAGTTATAAATTTAGATTCATGTGATAACATTTTCTCTATATTACTATTTCCTATGTTATTGCTTATACAAAATTATATATATGAAAATTATATATGAAATTAGTTTATAATATGTGTAATGTGTAAATAGATATATATAAAAATTGAGAAAAAAGTTGTATGTTTTGATTTTTTTAACTATATTTTTTCAGTTTTATTTAATATTTAATTAGATATGATTATAGTTATAAATTTAGATTCATGTGAGAGCATTTTCTATATATTAATCTTTCCTAGGTTATATTAATTAAATATGATTATAGTTATAAATTTAGATTCATGTGAGAGCATTTTCTCTATATTAATCTTTCCTAGGTTATTGCTTTACAGCGTTTCCTTTGCAACATATGGTGCAATTGCTAATTACTTCTAATTTGAGTTCATTTGAAATTTTTCCGTGAATTAATAGACACCCAATCCTAATAGAAACTACAAAATTGTGAACTATATGACATCCTCATTTGGACTTGCACCATGTAAGAGTATGCAATTTGAGATATTTTAATTATGTAATTTGTTTCAGTGATTCTAATTTTTTGAATGTGCAACATTGAAGTTTGAGAGCCTTTACGTTAAATTTTTTTTCTTTAATCACAATCTCAAACCATATCAATAATTATTGATTCATATCCTACGGAGAAGAGTTATTTCCCTAAATATATATTTAATAAATTATCCTCACCGAGTGCATTAACACTAAAATCAATGTAATAAACAAGTTAATTGAAAAGTATCGACTTTATCAATACTTGATCATAAATTCATGTATTATAGGATACTGTGTAAATATTTTGGATTTGATTATATATACTTGGAATTTTAAGATTATTTCAATTAATAAGACATATACAACATATTAGTTTCTCTTTTACTATCTAAGTGAGTGATGTTGGAATCTATTATTAACTCTCTATATATATATGAGAATTTGAATTATAAAACTACAATGAATGTATAAACAACAATGTATAAGTTGTTTATGTAAAACATGGAATAAGATATTTGAAGTATAAATTATTTAATAATAATTAATATTAAGAAAAAAATAATCATAAATTTACTTCAATATAATGCTTTTAGTGGGTTAAAATTATTCTTAAATTTGTATTTTTTCTCACTAATTTTTCAATTATTATTATAAGACTACCCTTGGAACTCACCTTGCCAAAGCTTTTTTTAAATTATAACCAAGACTAATGCAAGTCTATCTTGGTGGAACTACCACAAGTAGATATGAATCCATAAACAAATATTATAAGACTAGCCTTGGACTTAGAAGTTACATGGAAAAAGGTTTTTGAAATTCATACACAAGACTAATGTGATCCACTCTTGGTGGAACTTCGTGAACAATTGTATAAACAATACATCATGGAAAAGTTTCCTTATGATGGTCACATTTCTTACCATTACATCAAATTTTCACATAACTACGACAAGTAGATATGAATCCATAGACAATTATTATAAGACTAGCCTTGGACTTATAAGTTACATGGAAAAAGGTTTTTGAAATTCATACACAAGACTAATATGATCCTCTCTTGGTGGAACTTCATGAACAATTGTATAAACAAGGTACGATGCGGAGGAGTAAGCCCCTTCCTAGAGTGGGCTTGATTTGACCAGTTCTCTTTCATGGGACATTTCATGAACTCATAGTTTGAAATTTTAATCAAAATCTGGAAGAGGCCCTTGAGGATTTATTGAATCCGGGTTTCATCAAAGTGTAGAGATCTGCCAATTCCATTGTGGATTGGCTTGCTAAATGGGTCATAGATGTTAAGAAGTAAGTTTGGGAATGGTAGAAATGTATTGTATTTAATAGTTTGGGAACTATAAGGAAATCCTTCCCATATCTATATCCCATTTGGTACCTCACAGATAGTTTAGAAGATATGTGCACTAGTTTAGGTAGACACACTGGACGTACAACTATGCCACTAAAAGAGTATCCAAGGTTCACTCCCTCCTCTTAGAGTTATTCATAAACATACAAGCCGTAATTTGATAAGCCATTTAACCTGGGCATCATGGGAAATATGTAACTAGGCTCTCTCATTTACCTATGTGATATCATATTGATGAGATAAATTATCTATGCTTTTCTAGTGTTTTTTTGGCCCCGCCCTTTATAAGTTCGCTCCTTCCATCGGGATAGAAAAGGAATTCACTTAGCTCCTATTATAATCAGCTGACTAGGGCTTTTTGATGCTAGAGATAGAGAGCCAAAACAACTAAATTATTATATTTATTTAATTTTTTAAATCCTTAAAATCAAAAGATGGAGTTTAAATTTCGTAAACTTATGGAATCCAAGCATGTCAATATACAAATGTGAAGATGAAGATGATAATATCATGTGTTGAGTGTGCCACGTTTCCTTTTTTCATGCACAAATGCTACCAACACTACCATAGATAGAAGCACTATAACTCTTTAAACATTCATTGCCTAGGACTTCATTTCCTGCTATAAATCTCACTTAGAGTATCATTGCCTCGGATGGCATTTCTCTTCAAGATTTGAGAAGCTTAATCTCGTAGCTGCCAATCTCAAAGGTGCTCTAGTTGGAGAGCTTGTTCTACCCAGGTATCTCAACAACCTTAAGATCTCTTCAAATGCATTCTCTCACCCAATTCCTTCACAGATCAACAAGCTCAGAAATTTCAAGGTGTTAGATCTTAGCCAAAACAAGCTTTATGGTAGTAGACTACTATAGGTTCTAACATTAGTACATAATTTGGTCGTTATGAGACCGATTCCTTCCAAATTAGGTGAGATGATATAAATTTTGCATCTAAATTTATCATCTAATTTTTTGTCTGAAACAATCCCTATGGAATTAGGTCAGTTTTTGAATATGGAAGTCCTAGATTTACCTCAAAATAGGGTGGTAGGAAACATCCCTTCTGAATTTGGATAGTTAAGAATGTTGTGTCACTTTGCTATTTTCCAACCATCTCATTGGTAGAATACCTCCAAAAATAGGTATGCTTGATAGCACGCAAAGGGTTTTATCTTATAATAATTATATCCTGCAAAGTTTTTTAGCTTATAAGAATCATGCCTTCAAAATTTAAACCTAAATCTAGGAAATAATAGTATTTCTAGAGAGTTACTTGCTAAAATCAGTAAGATTGTGAATCTTGACTTCCTCGATTGCATTCATAATAAAATAAGAGGAAATCTTATTTTATCTCTATATCGACAAGCTGAAACATCTGAATGTGCAACTCAAGTTCTACTATATATATATATAAGGTAAAAATTATGGGGTATCGATGTTCAGAACCCAACTAAGCCTGGTGCGCCTACATTCTTCGATCAGGCCAGGCTAGGATGGAATTGGCGGGTGGGGAGCATATTTCTATCATTATTGCATGTTTTTTGTAGCTTCGTAGTGATTCATGCCAAACCTCCCACACACCCTGATGTAGCACGAAACTGTAATTTAACATAATATCGTGGAACTGTGGGTTACAACCCACATAAACTCCCTTTACTTGCAGTGTATTACAATATCGGAGTTTTTAAAACTTTGTAGATCAGCAATCCTCAACTCATCAAACCCCTAAGCATTCACACTTAAATTTTAAATAGAATAATACCATACGGATTAGATCAAGTGAGATCCGATCAAATCCCTAACTTTTCTCACAATCACTCAAAAAAATTCTTTCATTAATGAAAAATTAACAAACTCAATCGAACGTGAGTAAATCTCGTTCTCATGCAACGCTTTCCTTTTCGAAGGTTCTATAATTTCAAATTTTACTTCGTTGGGTTGATGCTTTCACATCAGATTCCCAGGGTACAAAAATTTTATGACCTCCTGATGATATGCCTTCTTTTTTTTCTCTTAGCAATTCTACCCACATCGTCTATGGAATTGATTTTGTGATATTTCCATGAGCTCCCAAAAAACATCTGCAGTAGCAAGTCCTCCATGCTACATGATACCTCTCTAAGCTTCTCTCCTCTAGGCTCAGTCGTTTGGCATCTCTTTGGAATGATTTGATCACTCTTGGATCTATATTGCTGCACATATTCTCACCTTCCTCAGCTGCTACCTGCACAAAAGTAAAAAACACACTCTCACCAATATTCAATAAATTGACACCTTCTTCCATTGCACGCAAAACTCTCTCTCACAAGAAATTTTTCCCTTTGATAACACTTGATGCAACAAGAAACTCCAATTTAACATAATACTGTGGACCTGTGCGTTATGGCCCACATAAAATCCCTTTACTCGCAGTGGATTACAATATTTTAGTTTTTAAAAATTTGTAGATCTGAAATCCTCAACTCATCAAACCCCTAAGCATTCGCACTTATAGTATAAATAAAATAATACCATATGGATCAGACCAAGTGAGATCCAATTGATCTGATAAAATCCATAACTTCTCTCACAATCGCTCAAAATAACCATTTCATTACTGAAAAATTAACAAACTCAACCAAACATGAGTAAATCTCGTTCTCATTCCATGCTTGCCTTATGGAAAGCTTCTGAATTTCAACTTTGACTTGGTTGGTTTGATGCTCCTACATCACACCCAAGTATTTATTGCCATATAGTTTATTGGCCTTCTTGGTTCTGCTCCTGTTGCTCTTGGTACTGATACTAGTGATGCTTAAACTAGTGCTTCAACTGATTATTATCTTTATTATTATTTCATTTTTCCTAGAATAAATTTCATGAAATCAAACATAATGTCGAAACACAAACCATCCATTGTGTTTTTTTTCATGGAGCATTTAAGCCCGGAAACTAGATGCATATTGGGGAATTTCAGTAATAAACCCATACGACATGGAGCATTTAACCGAGATAACTATACATCTCTCAGGGAATTTCAATGAACCTATACAAAATACTCAGCAACAGTATATATAGAACTAGTAACTAAGACCAAATAAGTAGTAGCAAAGATAGGTGCATGAGCATAGGCACAAGCATAAGCACCAACTATAGAGGAATTGGTAGTGAACCCAACAACAATAGACCTACCATCAGTATATCCATCAGTACAACCACCATCAGTAGCAACATAATTTGAAGATAAATTAATAGCATAAGTAGTAGTTTCACGAATATATGTTATTTTTTATTACCTTGAACTAGTAACAGAGCTTGCAACATACCTTCTGTTCTAAGATATTTATCCATATCTTATTAGAAGTAGAGACATTGGAATAATGGGGGTAACCTAAGAAGGCCGTTGTATTGATGAATGTTGATGAGTGAAGCGCAATGCTCCTAATCCAATTTGGAATAAAATTCATAAGTACACCAAAGAATGTCATCGTAATCCATAATCCATATGTAGAAAATTCGAATAATGTAACTGGTAATGAATATAGTAGTATAACTGCTATCTAAAATACTAGGAATATAATACCTACTAGGTAGTATGCAATTGAGAATGGAGCATGTGTTGGTCCAGCTAAATCTACATTTGTAAGGTGTCACATTCTTTGTATAATTCATTGTACAACTAAAATAAGTTTAAGTCCTAGTAGTGTAACAACTACTAAGCAACTTCTTACATATTTTAGAAAACCTCTTCATCTTGCCCCCTATTCCTATCTCAACTTCTCTTCACCTCCCAACAACTACACAATCCATTGAATATACTATGGTTTCATCAATGCTTTCAAAGGAATAACCAACATATAACTAATGCGTAAAAGGTTGTGTTCGTGTATAGTTTGAGGAATGTGGTTCCATCGATTCATAAAGAAGGGTTATGAAAGGCCAATCTTAATATGAAAATCCTATGACATCAAACTCTACATAATCGCATACCTACCGCATTAAATACATTTCTTTTCAACCTGGTGGGTGCCCTTGTGCATGCGATTTACTTGAATCTCAGTGTATTTATGCTTTGTGAGTGGCTCAGGTTGAATGTTCACAGTTTTATCAGAGAGGCATCACGCAAACTATTTCGATCTGGACCGCCTAAAACATCACTACTTCACATGAAAATAGCCATGTGGTCTCATAGTATAGCAACATGTGCTATGTGTTCTAGTCTTGCAACATGTGATATGTGGTCTGGAGTTGTCGCATGATCTGGAAACATGCATTGTGGCATCCCCATAATACTTGACTAAGAGGTGACCGAGAGATACATATAAACCAAGACATACATATAAATAAAACCGAAAAAACAAACATTTAATGTTACTGAAATAATGTTAGCATTAGTTTCAGTTTTGAAAATATGAATCGAAATATAATAATATGTACTTCACCTCCGGAAGAGGCCAAGACCATGAAATAATTTAGACTATGTTGAACACTACATAGTACATATTGACACTCAAAATAAAGAACTAATAATACTAATAAAACTAATTACGATTACTATAGTCCCATGCCTTCACAACAAGGACTAATAATACACCATAGACAAGTTTCCTTATGATAGTCACATTCCTTACCATTACATCAAATTTTCGCATAAACTTTCATGAAAGTAACTAATTCCAATTACTATAGTCCCATGCCTTCATAGCAAGGACTAATAGTACACCATGGACAAGTTTCCTTATGATGGTCACATTTCTTACCATTACGTCAATTTTTCTCATAAACTTTCTTGAAAGTAAAGATGGTAATTATGAAAATAATATCATAATATTTGAAGAGAGACTTCCCTTGAATGGCCAATCCTTTTGTTTAAAGGTATACCACTAATTTTATAACTATAAAATTGTCATTTATAAGGTTAAGTTAACATTTAAATCTCACACTCTCATGGAAAGGAAAGTCATAAGCAAGAGTAATCCTATCCCAATTAGTCGAGGTACAAGTAAATCAAAAACCATAAAAAAATAAATAATAAGCATGCATGAACAATTAAAAAAAAGATTTTCTATCACTATCACATTTGCTAAATGTAAATATAATTGCATGAATGATATAATTCGAGTAAAATTTTCCGCTATTATTAAACTAATTAATAATAATTTAAATAAATTAATTAATATAATAATTTTATATTTATTAAAATATAATATGTAATAAAACTGTTTTAGTAATTACCTTAAACATCATCATGGAAAACCTATCAATAATGAAGTATTTTCCGATTCAAAACTCTATCATTAAAAACAGGTATTCTTCTCCTATTGAATGTTACTTGGTAGTAGTGTAAGTATATTCTTAATAAATATAGACATAAACCATAAAATAAAGAAGAAACCACACACTTTAATAACCTTAGTTTGTCATAAATATGAACTTGAAAAATTCGATGTCGTAGATCGTATATATAGACATACACGTTGGCTGTAAAATGGCAATTCAACTTTTACTTATTTGATTCAGAAATATCTTTTTTAATTTAGAGTTATGAACTCACTTGTATTCGTTTGTGTATACAATATATGAGTTTAATATAAAATTCAGAAGTAAAATGCAATGTTCATTTGTCTCTTTCAGGGGGAATCTCTAATATCTTATAGTTCAATTATAATAAAACTTTATGATCTTTTCTTTAATATTTAAGACTATTTATAATTTTATGACAACCAAAATCTTAATTATTATTGTCTCTTGCATATTATGTGTTAACCATATATTTATTAACTATGGCTTGTTTATAACTAATTGTAGTCCCTTTTATATAATGTGGGTCAACCACTTACAATTATTACCAATGCGGATAACCCTTAGGGGATATATTGACTCAACTACATAGCTATGACTCTGATGAGGCCCCTTGGCATTATTAAATAAATAAAGGGGTTAGGGTTGGACCATCACATGCCCTCCCCCATCAAAAACAATGTTGTCTTCAAGGCCGAAGCTACAATAACTACAGAATAATATTCATCATTTCCCATGTTGCATCTTCTCAGGAGGTGTCTTTCCACATGATGCGGACTTCCTTGATCACACAACCACGAATATGTTTTTTGTGTGTATCAAGGACTTGTTCGAGTTATAGCCAAAGTGAACCTTCTTTATCCAATTATAGTAGACTTTTTTGAACCCTACAATTGTTCCCCACAACTTTCTTGAATCAATATACATGAAAGACTGGGTGTACTTTTGAAGTAGTCGATAAGGCCATTTTGTAAGCAACTGCTACTATACGTTGAAGTACCCAAAAAGGGCCATAAAATTTTAGTGGTAGTTTTTGGCAACACTTTCCTTTCAAAGAATTCTACTCGTAGAACACCTGGTCACCTACTTCAAATGACCTCTCCAAACAATGTTGGTTGGCTTGTTGCTTGATTCTATTCTTATCTTGATGTCTATTAGCTTTGAGATCAGCTATCATGGCAGTATGCTTTAGTAGGAGCTCATCAAGTCCCTATACATTGGAAGATTTGGGAATATAATAAGCTAGTCAAGGTGGGAGTTGGCCATACACTACCTCAAATGGCATCACCTTGGTGGCTTCATGATAGTTAGTATTATACCATCATTCATCTATAGGAAGCCATTTTACCCATTCATGTTTCTTGTTTTAAGTGAAGCACCATAGGTAGTTATCCAAACATTTGTTGACTACTTCTATTTTACCCTCGGTTTGAGTATGATGAGTTGTGCTCAGTTGGGGTTGCACTCCCTATAGCTTGAAAAGTTCCCGCTAAAATTTTTTGGTGAAAGTGGGGTCTTGATAAAAAAAAATGGAATCAACATGCCCTGGAGTTTGAAGATTTTGTCTAGGAAAACTTCAGCTACCAATCCTCAGGTAAATGGGTGTGTTAGAGTACAAAAATACGCATATTTGGAAATTCTATCAACAACCACCATGATGATTTATTTCTAGCCTAAATTTTGGAGAGCTGTAGTGAAATTAATGGAAACATTTATCTAGACAAAAGTAATGAGTGTTGGCATAATTCACATTCAACTAAAATATTAAAAATGACATGCTTCACGCTGGTCCAAAACAAAGAGCGGTGTGCTCATGCATATGTATTTTGAAAGACTTAATCTCATTCAATTGGAGAGGAGTTCACCTATTCCAATATGAGGGATTTGAGGGTGGAGGTCAGGGATAACACTACCTGATCCTTATACCAAATAACATCATCCTTCTTAGGGTAGTTATTTAAGGAATTAGGATTTGTTTGTAATCTATTAATGAGATGTGATAAAGAGGCGGGAGAACCATTCATGACGAGCTTCTTCAATCAAATATGGTATGGGTAGAGAGAGAAAAAAAAGGGTGTCCTCTTCCTCAAATTGGCACGATAAGGCATCGATCACTACATTATCACACCCCTTCATATAAATTATCTCGTAACCATATCCAAACATTTTTGTGAGATATTTATTTTCCTATGGCGATGTTAAACATTATTGTAGGAAATATTTTAGGCTATGATGGTCAGTGTGGATCTAGAAATGTCGCCCAAATAAGTATGTTCGCAAAGTGTCTACTTCATGTAATATGGCCATGATTTCTTTCTCATATGTAGATTGACCTATATGCCTGCCACTGATTTGTCTAGTAGTGAAAGCCAATGGTCGACCTTCCTACATTAATACTACATGAATTTCTATACATGAAGCATGAAATTCAATCACAAAAGGTTTTGTAAATTCTTGTAGGGAAAATACATGACATGTTTGAGAGCCAAGAGGGGTCGAGAAATGTGTCCATAATTTCTGACAGATTTTCCATCGTAGCCCGTGAGACAAAAGAACCCACTCAAACTCTTCAAGGTTTTTGGTTGGTGCTCATCTTGCATTGCTTGAATATTCTTCATATCAACCCTCACCCTTTCATGACCCATGATGCATCCCAAATACTCTACTTCTTCCATGCCAAGGGAACACTTGGATGATTTGAAAAATAGCTTATGCTCTTGGAGCAGTTGCAATACCTAGTAAACATGCTAAAGGTGTGTGTCACATGTTTTTCTATAGATAATCATGTCATCAAGAAAGACCAGGATGAAATTTCTAATATATGATTTCAAAAGGTTGTTCATGAGGCTCTAAAATTGGATGCGGAATTAGAGGGATCAAATGGCATGACTAGAAATTCATAACAACGTTCATCATTTTGGAAGGTTGTCTTGGGAATTTCAACTTCCTTCATCTGTATTTGGTGATATCTCGAGTGAAGTTCAAACTTGGAAAAAAAATTAGCACCATTTATTTCATCAAGTAGATCATCAACTACTGGGATAGGAAATTTGTCCTTGATACTGAGCTTGTTAAGGCCATAAAGATTGGACACATTCACCCTTCACCATATTTCATTAGAACCATAACCACTAAAGATAAATGAGGGTTTTTTTGGGATGAATAGCATTAGCTTCAAGGACTTGTTTGATAATTTTTTCAATTTCATTGTTTTGTTGAAAATGATATCAATAGGGGCGGAAATTTGGTAGTTGGGTACCCGAGAGAAATGGGATGTTATGATCATCTTCACCCCTAGACTGTGGGAGCTCCTTACATTTTTCAAAGACTCAATGGCAGTGATCTGATACCTACTGAATATTAGGATGAATGTTAGGAGGAATGGATTCAATGGCATGGATGGAATTAAATTGTGCTACCATCCCATGATGGCCCTTTTTTAAAACCTTCTCTACTCGATGTGGGTTTATGATAGTAGGAGAACATTCCTAGAGTCCCCTCAATGTATGAGTGTGGTAATTTTTATTAAATATCATTTATAACTCTTGGAATTCCATCATGATACGGCATAGTCTGGAAAGCTATCAACACTAGGGGAAATGTGACAATTGCCCATTTCAATGGAAAACATATGGGATTTGAGGTGGTAATCCTCCATCTGAAGCTTGATATTTTCATAGATTTATTCACATTTCATGTTCCCCTTAGCAGTGATAAGGACTTGAAAATTAGATACCTCCCTCACAAAATAATGAACGACTTTTGCTAGTATTTGAAGGATAAATTTATCCATGTTGCTACTATCAATCAACACCACTATTGGTCAATGTTTGATGAAGCCTCCGATTTTGAGAGTCTGGGGAGAAGATATGTTAGCCAAAGCATGGAGTGTTATAATTGACTCTTCTAGAATAGTTGGCCATTTAAAGCGAATTATACATATAAATTATTGTGGCCTTCTTCCAACCAAGTATTTAGGTGATCAATTTAGACATGGACTTGGATGGACTCCTTCAGGCAACTTATGAAACATTCTAAGTATAAGGAATGTCTTAGTCCTTCAGTCTACATGGCCAATTGATCAAATATTCAAATGGATTTTGAGAACATGTTCCAAGTTACCCTCCATGGATAGCATTTTTGGTGCCACTACCAACACTACCATTGCTCTTGATCCAAGTAAAGAACTCGCACTTGTAGTTTAGTGTCATTATCCTAGATATTATTCAGGTGGAGATATGTTTCCATTTATCCCACCCACATTGTCAGGTTACAACGATCAAATTTGTACATGTCCAACTTCAGTGTTCGATGGCTAGAATATTGGTGACCTCCATCGAAATGAATGCAATGACCGAATTATCATTATGCATGTGAAAAAAAAATTTGTTATTCCCCCATGTATGAAAATTCTTTCTAAGGGCTTCCAATATTGTTGTTTTGATGTTATCATTAAAGGATTCCTAGAATTCAATGATTATTTCCTCCAAATAATCGAATTTCTCCATAACCATAACTTGAGACATAGTATTGTGCATACAATAGCCCTGGTCAAATTTTGATCTTACGTAAGCGTAGTATGGTTGGAAATAAGGCGAGATCAAGATTCTAGTGATGTGGGTCACTTGAATTCTTGTCGAGAAAAAATTGGGACTGCATGAAAATTCAGGGGGATTATAGGTCAATGATACCAGTCTGCTTAGTTTGTTGTCCTGAATAATCTAGGCTAGGCCTCTTGCAAGCGTCTCGTGATGACCCCATTTTTTTTTTACTAAAAGAGGATTTTTACTCCCAGCTTATTAATAGTACAGTGTTTTAAATATAAAATTCTTGATATGACCAAATATCCAGTGAAAATCAGGGATGAAATATAGTAGCAGAAACCCCAAAGTATCTACACTCCAAAATTTTCTGCAACAATTTTATCTAGACTATGGAAACCCAACTAATATATTTTATCTGTACAGCGGAAACATAACCTCAATGGTTGCATCTAATCTATATAGTGGCAGTCAAATCCCAACAGCTAGATATAATTTGGATAAAAATGTAGGGGAAATATTCAGATAGATGAGGTAACTATCGTCACAAAAGAGTGTTAGGTGCTACATATCATGATATACGTAGGGATCCAATAGTATTACTCGCCCAATATTTCAGAGAACTAATTAAGGAGGATCAACCATACCCTTAGTCGTACTACTCGAATACCATATTGTACATGTGAGTATTATCCTCAAGTTTTTTTCTCAGGGTATGGTAGTAGCAAGAGTAATGAAGGATTCTCTAAGGTTAGGTTTCAGGTTAACCTAGGGGGGGCTTACAATACACCCAAAGGTACATGGAACTGCATTTCTTTCATGGTTCTGTCTAATGCGCTAATACTTGAAGGGGTACCCATAAGGGTTACAAGGGAGTACAACAATTGTGATTAACTCTTGTATTTCATGCATGCATGCCTCCCTAAATCCTCAATTTTATGTGCTCAACAACAGATCCCATGGACTAAAGATGCCAAAACATGTCTCTAGCCTAATTTTTTTCCAAAAATTGGAAATAAAATCGGTCTTGGAAAGTGCACTCGTACCACTAGTTATGCACTTGACCTTCGATAATAAAAAAATTATAGAAATCTGGTACAATATTTCTAGAAACATAGAAATATGACATGGATTAAGAAAAGCTACGTAGGTATTTTATTATTCAAAAGCATAATACAATGTTCACTTTCTTTATTGATGGCAACACCTCCAATAGAGAAAATCTCAATTACAATAAAAATTCAGAATCCTTCCTTGTTATCTAAGACTATTTATAGCTTTATGACATTGGAAACCCTAACTACTAGTGGTCCCTTGCATACTACAAGTTAAACACATTATTTATTAATTATGGCCCATTTAGAACTAATTGTGGTCACTTTTTCTATAATATTAATCAACCACTTATAATTATTATTGATGTTGATAACTGCTTAGGAGATTTATTGACTCAACTAACTAATTATTATTGTTACAAGTTGAGTTTTTCTTATTACATATAAAAATGGGTCAGGGTTAGACCCTAATAATTTTTCCTCCATGAACATGTGAAAGGAGCTTCTCTACTATTCCAGCATGTCCTCAAGACTATTTATTTAGGCGAGAAGTGCCTAAGTGGAGGTAACCATGCTTTCAATCATGTTTCAAACTTCCACATAGTGATGGGGATTCACCATTCTAAAATGAATAAAATAACTAACAAAATGATGAATTGAAGATAGGTCGTCTAGAGCACCAAGAGCTTATATTATTTTCTTGTGAGGGAGACAATATTTCAAAGAATTTTTTATAAGGAGATAAATCATAGCCTTGCATGAGAAAAAATATGGTGATAGGAATAAATTCCTAAATGCAGAGAAGCTATTCCTAGATAGTTGTGATAATAGGACATTATGGGGAAGGTGAAATTTCAATAATGGGACATTATGGGTCAGTTGAAATAAGTTTTTCCTCTATAAATATGCCCTGCATCCTTATTACACAAGATTTAAAATTGATCACATCAATCCTCCATTAAGTGGAAAAGAATGAGGTTATAAAGAAGGGCATTGGGAAGTGTCCACATGTACCTTCTCATAAAACACTTCTTACTCTTGTTTCGATTTCGATGTCAGAAAAAGAGATAAATAATCCAGGGATGAGGATCCTAATGGACCACCTTGTTGGAAGACTAGGACATCATTTGTCTAACATGGAATTGATCACATCATTTATAATTTTCATACTATGGTATTGGAATGTGACTCTTCCTTTGGTTTAAATTTATTTCTCTTTGGGTCATCATGGAATATTTTTTTGCTAATGTGTCATGATTTGAGTAAGGAAAAATCAATATATCATCCTACTGGTAATATGTCATACATCAAAAAAACTTTCAGATCATGGAGTTGCACTATACATATAGATATACATCATTATCATGACAAGTCACATTCAGTTGTTTCATGTATAAGTCATGAACCATCCATCAAGGGTTGATTTAATACAATATACAATATCAAATCATTAAAGTGTAACATACTCAAGTTGAGGCATCCATTTTCCCTCATGGAAAAATAAATATGTTGTTAAGTCCTCATGGTAGCTACAACTTATCAAATGCTTATCAAAACTTAATCAAAGAGATGGTTGGTAGATATTGAATATCACAATATTACAAAAAAATTTACAATATTTATCACAAGCATTATCAATAGTATCAAATCAACATATGTCAAATTCATATTATTTTTTACTAAATGACTCACCCACATATGTATGTGACAAATAAGAATATGTATCAAGAATTTACTAAGGGTGGAATTCTTGTCATACCTCATGGATTCACCTACCATCTCAATATTATTGGTAAATTGAAACATAACAATTCATATACCTTTTTAGCACATACAATTTGCAATAGATTAGTATGACATTCCTTTTCCTGCTTTAACTTCCTTTTTCCTATGTAAGCTCTCTACACCATTTATTATGTATATGATCCTCAATAAGGATCTACTTATCACATCTTTGTTAAGGAGTTAGAAGTAGTCAAATATCTATGTAGGTAGGATAATTAATAATAAAACAATAAATCCAGATAATTAAAATATTATAAAGAAATAACTTAAGTCTAGAAAGGTACTTATCTTTAATAAGGTTTGAAGGAAGAGCCTAACTCACTCTTGAACCTACCAATAAGAGTCTTCAAAAGAAATGTAATCATTTGAAGAATCCATATTCCAAGTTATTCCCTTCTTAATGATAAGATACCATAGGTTATAAACCATATATTATAGATAGCATCAAGGGAGGATATGCCTCAAATACCATTAGCCAATTCAAACATATTGTTCCTTGGAGTGAATTCAAGGTCTAGTAAATCTCACATACGTGTTGGAACAACTTTTTACTGAACATATTATGGTTTCAAGACTTCATTCCTTTACCATATACAATCCATTCTTTCAAGCACAGTTAAGCACTTCTTCCAAAAACTAACCTCATGTTATCTACCAAATCCTAAATCCTATAGCGTGGTTTCCTAGGGTTTCCTTTAAATCATAGTATTCTCTTAGGTATCTGGCATATTTTACTCTATTTTATCCTTTGGTGTCCTAACAGGTGTGATATTTAATGACTTTTCTTCAAGCCAGTTGTGATAGAATGTTAATTTTTCACAAAATTACATTGTTATTTGTTTTTGATAATTACATTTCATCATTTTCAAATTAAATTCACCCCATAATGTCTAAACATCTATAGCAATTATATAGAAATAGCAATGACATCATAATAGCAGTGGAACATAAAATAACACAAGAACAAAAACATACACAACAAAAACTTAGTTTTTGGTCAGAGACTAAGGAAAAATTCCACAAGGGGTAGAACCCTTCAAAATTATTCTTCTTTTATATTTTCATCAAAAGTTCAATAGAGAGATAAAAAGTACAAATGTCATCAAGCTACGCAAGGCCCATATAAGACTTGTTCACAACTTTGGTTATGAAAAAGTTACATCGATAATATCATCTCATCAAACTTGTGATATTGTCATTATGGTTAAAATGCACAAATACTAACACCCTCCTGAATTGCATCTATGTTATACATATTTTTTTAATTCCAATGGTTATGATATTTGATGTCTAGATCATCTAGTTGTGATGTATTCACCGGAATTGAAATAAATTTTCAAGGAGAATGGTATTTCCATCAATTCACGAGGTAGTGGTCGGTGCATGGAGGTTCTGGTGGACAAGTACCGGTGTGAATTCATGTTTTTGACTATAGGACCAAGGAGGTGGAAAGTGAAAATGATATTTGAGTCCATGCCTTCCTAGATGGGGTCATCTTCGCCTTTAGCGAAGCATCCTGCATACCATAAAATGATGAGAAGATGACTTGAATAATTTATCTTGCAGAAGAAGAGATAAAGTGGGTATGATGTTGTGTGTCATAAAGAGTAAGGGGTAGAGTTTTATACCTATTTTTTTCTTCCATTGAGCCATAGAGTATAAATAAGTAAAGTATGTGGTTTCATCGCAAATGGAATATTGGTTGAAAATACTAGAATTAGCAGAGGAGACATAATTAATGGCTTGAGGTGAACCATTTGCATTCGTGGTGAAAGGAAGAGATGACCCAATCATGGTGGCATTGTTGAGTGCAAAAAACACATACCAAAATTAAGGGAGTTATCGAAAGAGATATGTATAATTTCCATATTATGCACAAAGGGTACAAGGATGGTTGGTGTCTAAACCCTTATTACTAGATGTGGTTTTTTTTTCATCGTTTGTTAGAGAGGAGGGAGTTGGTTATTAGGGGGTGTGAATAAATACTTCCAATTCTACCAACCAGGGACTCTAATTGGTAGTGTGTCTCAATATGCTACATAATGCACATGGGGGAGGTACCCTATAGAATATTTTCTGGTAGATTATTTATTCTTAAACTTCCTTGCATCCTTTCATGAAGTTCTCCCTGGTGTATTTGTGAGCTTTGGTAGGTGTGTATGCGATGATATTTCCCTAGGAGTGCTAATCATAACATGACCCTCCGTTGCAATGATTGATGTAGACAATGTGCAATGAGGTGCCAAATACCATAGAGGTAATGTTATTTGCATGTTAGATATGACAAAATTTTCCAATACTTGATGTGAAAAAAAAACTAGGTGGGGGGTAGAGGAACGTATTTTGAGTGATACTGTATGGCAAGGATGTAATATTGATAATCACAATAATTATGGATTCCTATTATGGTTTATTTTAATGAGATTGTTTTCTCCAACAGGTGGTTACCACACACATAGGGGTAGTGGAAGTGATACCATAAGGGTGGGGTAGGGGAGGGGGGGCAGAATATGTACCAAGGAGGGTAGAATATGTACCAAGTAGGGAAGAGTGTAAAATTACTAGAACAATATCATTCAAGGAAAGGACCTGTTACTTTTGGGATCCTACAAAGTGTAACACAATGTGATGTGAGGAAGAGGTCTACATTTCTTAGTGGGTTAATTGGTTTATTTGATTATTTTCCCATTATGGGAAAAACTTATGGTTTGAATTACTAACAATACCACTTCCTTCATTACATATCTTTAATTTGATCCAAACATGATGTTATAATTGAGAGATTAATTTATGATTTTAGTATGAATTCCATTTATTTTATGAGTGAGTTCAAACAAGATGTTCTGAAAAATTCCTACTAGTGATATTGGTATGCCATCATTTACCCTTAAATTAATGGAAGAATTAGTAAGTTTCAGGGAAAAAAGCTTCTTCGAAGTTGTTTTTAACATAATTCATGTGGATGCCCCCTCATTAATGATGCATTGGTGGATTGTGACATTTCAAATTGTTAATGGGAATTAAAATGATACTAAAGATGGTAGTCGTGGTTCTAATTTTTCCTAGTCAAAGTTGATTAATCTTGAATAGAAAGGACCATTAGTACCTAATATAGAAAAAAAGGCTTTTTTTGAGTTGAGAAGGTTAGAATAAACTAAAAAGTTAACAAGGTATATGGATATTATGCAAGATCATCGAAAATTATACAACTATATGCTTCCTTTTCATTACTAGAGGTGTGACATAATGGTCCCTCAACGATCTTATAAATTTGTTTGACAAGGGGTTACTATATTTTCAAAGGTGGAATATTTATATCAGTAGGAATTTCCATGGATGTTGAAGGATTAGGCTCCAATTATTTCCATAATTCCAACTACATGTTTGAAGAAGGAAATTTTTTCCCTTCATGTAGAAGTTATAATTGGTGGGCTCTATTCTAGTACCCCCTATTGGGTTCTACAATTTCTTATAACTAGCCTCGTATTTTTTCTACATTGTCACTTAATGCAGGAATTGGTTTGTAGCACAATGAGTATTTTTTTGGGTTTTACCATTCCCCCTATCTTCTCACATACTTTTTAACTCACAAAATTGAGGATAGTAGTGAGTTTAGTGCCCATATTCTCCACAAATTCCACAATCATGATTAGTCAAAAGACCATTGATCTTATTTTTAATTTTGTAGATGAAATTCATGTTGAAAATCTACCAGTAAAGTGGGTGAATGATGGAGGAGGGCCATAAGTATTCCCTTGACATGTGATTGGGTTCCCAAGTTGAAATTGGGTAACCTTTATAATCAAGGCATCAACATCATTTTGATACCCCAATTTTGTATTTGGAGAAATATTGTAGATGAGGAACATCTGGTATGATGAAATATAGGTGTCTTGATTTCATACAAATGACCTAAAACTATTGATCTTCTTTGATGGATTCTTCTTCATTTTTTGGCATGGTGGTTGTGACATCTTTTTCAACAACGGGAAAAATAGTTTTGAGGAAGAAATGAAAAACAAGGGTTGGGGTGATATCTACAATATAACAGTTTTGATATTTATGCCATTTATGGATCGTGTATGTGATATGTGTGTAGGTAGTGTGAAGAAAATGAGTCAATAGTTATAGTCATAGTTGAAAAGACTCAAAGGTATGGTGTTATCTATATGTTTCACTCACGTAACTTATTTATTTATGGCCAATAAAGGTGCAATGAGTTAGTATCCATCTAACCAAGTCATCAAAGATGCCATCAGCGGAACACCATAAGTGAAAAATCATAATGTGGTTGTCTACATCTTCCCCTGCTCACCTTCAAAACTTGGGATATCCAATGGTAATTCAGTCGACATAGCCGATGGTGAAGGATCATGAGCTATGGGATCATTTTTCAGGTTTAAAATATTTGATAGGTGCAATGAAGCATAGGGGCTTCAATCAATAAACCTCTAACATATCAGGTGCAATCATAATAACATAGTAAACAATACCCTTAAGTTGAGTACATATTGGAAATAAAACCTAAAAATCACATTATCTAACCCCCTACCAATATAAACCCAATACACCTTCCCAATTTAAAAATTCCCTACTTTCACTATATATTGTAGGTATCCATTTTTTTATTGACATTTTTTTATACCCCTTTATATTTTTTCATTAACTTTGAGCTCCATTTTTTATAATTGCCAATATAAAAACCATTTATCCCCTATTTATCCCCTAATATATTATGTCATTTTTTCCTTATTATATATTTCAAATATGAACCCACATGCTATGGTATTGATCCCACATTGAAGCCCCCGTGCAATGAAGCTAAAAATGGGACAATAACCATGGTTTTGGTCATCATGGTGTGACCTTGTTGAGATGGACTAGCATTACATTGAGATGAAGGGTTTCCCACAAAGTGGAACCAACTATGGATGATTCTAACAAGGTATATGGGAATTTACATCTCAAAGTAGGTGGAGTAGGGGATTTTACAAGACCAAGCCCTCCTCTCGCTAAGTGTGTTATGTTTTGCAAGTGCCTAGAGTGCTAGGAAAGTGGCTCCTCATAATGGGAAAAATTAAACGATAACTTCCAATTTAAGCATAAATACAAGTGAAAGGATGAAAATTCAAGCATAATCTCCAATTTAATCTATATTAATATTATGTCAAAATAAAAGAATGGAATATAAGGGAATTTCATCGTATCTCCAAAGACAAACAAATCATGGAGGCCCATATGTAGAAAGTGCAATAACAAATTATTATGGTTGGAGAAGCATATGACCTGATAGTGGAAGAATGAGAACTAATTAATAAATTAGAAAAGTTATGGAGATAGGAAGAGACCGTTTGGAGTCAGAAATACCATGTGAAATGATTAAGGAAGGAGAAAGCAACTTGAAAATTTTCCATAATGTTATGGTAAAAAATCACCACAACAACATGATATTCTGACATTCCTTCAATCATGAGAAATTATTGGTTAACAATGATAAGCATGAACTTGTCTCATACTATCATTCCTTACTTATGGATCCCACATCCAATAGATTAGTCACTATCTAACATGTTACTTCACATATACCCAACCTAACTCATTTGAACCAGAATGAGGCAATAATGAGACATGTATCATCTTCAAAAGTGGAAGAGGTACTGATGGTAATGCCAAAAACTATATCTCTAGGTCCCGATGTATTCACAAAAGACTTCTTTCCATTTTATTGACCATATATAGGCTCAAATATGGATGCTCTAGTTGAATAATCTCAATAGTTATGAAAGGTATGAATAAACGCTAATGTTACTTTAGTTGCTTTAATTCCCAAGTATGCTAGAGTGGATAATCTCAATGTTTGTGCTCAGAGGCACTAAATGGCCTATTATAGGATTCATGTGTGGGTGTAATGTAAGAAAGTAAACATTTTTACATGTTAGCACAAAAGGTTCAATTTATATTAATATGTTCAATTTATACAATGTAAAAGATTTATATCATTTAAATGTTGGCCCAATTGAATAATAATAATATCTAAAAAGTAATAGAGATTATATTATGGGAGAAATGTTGTAGTGTTCATCAAAATTTAAAAGTAATAAAAATATCAATTTGTTAGATTGTAATTTTGTTATTATTAACAATATGAGGAATATCCAGATAAAACAAAATCATAATAGTTGTATCACATTAAAATATATAACATAAAAGTAGTAGCTATAAGGTAAGATCCATTTTATCTTATAAAGTTAAATAATAAATTTTTCAACCAAATTTAACTTTAATTAATTAGAACATTAAAATTTTAAAGTTACACTATAAAAATATTTTTAATCATGGATATTCACGCTCACTTTATCATTTATATTATTAACTTGTAAATAGGTTTTGTTAGAGTACTAAAGGAAAATACCATGGATCATCAATACAACATGGGGAAAAACCATCTCTCATTTCATAATCAAATTATTTCACAATTTCTTTCCAGTATAATATTATTACATTTTTTGGATGGTAGACACTTTCCAATCTAGTATGGAAGAGATGCTGTAATGTTTTTATTCTAAACATTTTGACTCATTAAAATTACATAATTTTTTTAATATATATATATATATATATATATATATATAACTAAATCATCCTACATGCATATTAAATACATACCTTTCAAGCTTAGAGATGATGAAATCTCTTTTGGTGCAGAACTTTCCTTAAGATATGCACTGAAAAAAATATTTTTAAACTTTAGAGGTTTCATCACTTATGGGTTGACATTTTTTTTAGACCAATTTCTCTTTGTTGTATTATTTACAATATTATATGATTGGTCATCATGAATTTCGTTGAACCATTATTGAATATTATCATTTCACCATAACGGACTAGTTATGTTGAATTTCACCAAATCCTTGATGGGATTGTGGTAGCTCATAAGGTTATTGCCTTCCTAAAGACATCCAAGAGGGATTGAATGCTTAAAAAATCATATGTCTCTATAGCTTACGACTATTGAATTGATATTGTCTACTCCAAACTATCAAAGCTTTTAGTTTTTCACCTCATTAGATCAGTTGGATCATGTCCCTAATTTATACTCATTTTTTCTTCATATTTTTGAATGGTTATCCAACCATGAATATCAATCCTTCTAGAGGTGTATGACATGGAAATGTTATCCCACCTTTTTATTCATCTTTGAAATAGAGGGATTGGGAATATATTCTAATTTTTTTGGGTCACAAAATGTTGTTATGGGACATCACCTACATTTTTTTGAATTACCTATCAACAATCTAATATTTATTCATGATATAATTCTCTTTGGCATGCCCATAGTGGGGGAATCCATGGATTTGAAAACCGACCTCATTCAATTCATTGAGGCCTTAAGTATAATTATCAATGAGAAAAAATAAAATATATATTTATTTAACAGAAATTATGTTGTTAAAAACATCTAACATGCCTCATGTACTTCTAAATAGGAAATTTTTCTGCTTACCTATAATTCACACTAATTGGAAACTATTTAATATTATATTATTGGTACGACATACTTTAAAATATATCCAATAATATTCAATGTTGGGTGTTATTCTCTATTAACTTAATGGGTAGGTTATTACATGTCAAGTCCATTCTTTAAATTCATAAAAATTATCAATTCTCTTCCTTAACAATTCCAAAAGCCATTTTCAAATCCATTAGTACATTTTTTATGGATTTCCTCTATAGAGGGGCTAAAAAGGAAAAAAATGGTCATTAGTTGCCTTGGAAAATATTTTGCATCCCATGCTAGTTGGGGTTTTGCACTAAGAGACCCGAATATCCTAAAAAAGGCATTGGGGCTAAATTATGGTGTATATGGCTTCATGGAGACAATGAAATTTGGAAACAAAAATGGAAAAGGACATATTGCCATGGCCCTTCAACCATAATATTATCCAAAGCCATGCCTAATTGGATATTACAAGTGGCCACATGACCCTCTTTTAAAAACACTTGGAAAAAAATGTCATGGTTGGGGACCATGGAGAAATTTACGAGCTAAAGGAAATTACTTTAGAGCAACATTTCACTACATTAAAGATCTCTCGAAACAAGTTCTTAATTCTATGCTTTGGATAGGGTGGAAGATGTAAAGGATTGTCCATTCCATTAAGCATTATTTTCTTGGCCTATTATCACTCAAATGTTTGAAATCCATAAAACTAGCATTTCTCATGGCCATGGTAGTATTTTCTCAGGTTAACAAACTAAAGCATTGTTCTCACTTAAGCAAGCATACTCCCTTGTCGTTAGTTACAAGGATTTCCGTCAGGAGCCCATATAGAAAATATTTTGATGATTGGCCATTATCCTAATGTTGCAAAATTTCTATAGTTAATAAAAAACTGAAGGATCCTCAAACTAGATCAAATTAGAAGGAAGGTATTTCAAGGAACTTCAAAATTCCCCTTATGGTTGACTATAAAGGAGGTAAAGGAAAATATTTTGAATGTTTGTCCATTTGTCAACCGTGTATGGGCATAAGTCTAAGTTGTTTTCGAATACCAAGAGCACAATTACAATAGCCAACTCAAAATATTGGTGGAATTCAATAAAGCATATTAATTAATCTTATCTTGAATAAAGTGTGGATGATTCTTCTTCGTGAATTTGAAAGAAATGAAATAGAGGTCTCTCAAAGGAAATAAAAATGAATATTCTGGTCTAAGTGGTGTACCCACAAAGCATTGTTCAAGCAAGTGGTGGTTTAGAATGCTCTTCCAATATCAAAGTTCAAGTCTGTAAGCCCTTCTTTCTAGAAAGGTAAATAGTCAAGGGTCTCTTAGCAACGAAGGATTCATGAAGCAAGTGTTTAGGGAAATTTATAAAGAAAAATTTTAGAGAGGCCATCCTCTTAGAGGAATGCACCTAGGAGGAATGCAAGGAGAATCAACAAGAAATAGCCATATTAAAAAAAAAAATGAGTTTTCACCTTCAATTATTTAAAATATTTTTTCCAATATTTCCACCCTCGAAATGCCTCTCCTTAATATACACCACCGAAATTGTTTTTGTAAAGTAAAATTTTGATGGTTCTTCCGAAGGAAAATTGGGACAAGCATGTTGTGGAAGTATATTTCGTGACCAAGAAGGTTCAACCTTAAAGATGTATATTGCAAATTTTGTTATGACGATAAATGATGTTTTCAATTCCTAGCCTTAGAGACAGGTCTAGTCTTGGCCATTAATAAATAATATTTAAATTTGTAGCTTGATTTTGATTTCTAGTTGGTTATTTCCACTTCTAACAAAAATTAGTGGGACTCCGATAGAAAAAATATTCAATAGTTGGTGACTAGAACATATTATATCCCAAATTCAAAAGTCACTCCATTTTTTTCCTTATGTAGCAACCTCCCACACTCACGAACTGGAAATAAAGTGGAAAACTCCTTGGCTAAACTAGGGTGTGGGCATCAAGACATATTTATAATAGAAACATGGTATGATGATGTGTGGTCCAGTAGTAAGTAACCACTACAACATAACATATATGAAAATAAAATACATTTGATTTGCATGTTGGAAGTTGGGATGTCTCCTATTTCATTTAAGAGGAGCAGTGTTTTGATTAGTGGTTTTCATTGATGTCAATCCAAGAAGCACTAACGACTAACCTGATATTTCATGGTAATTTTGACCTACCAAATTACTATATTCTATGTCAGGAATATTTTTATGGTTTCTACTTGTCAAGATGTTTTCGTTGATATATGGCATGCCATGTAATTCTTCACAGTTTGGGAGATATTCATGTTTGAATTTTTTAAACTCAGTTAGTGGGCTAGAACCCCATGGAGTTGTGGCATGGGTCATTGAAAAGTCAATAATTAATACTTTTTAAGCTCCTAAAATCCTTCCCATTTTCACTTGATGAAGAGCCTCCTAACCTAAGAATTTATATAAATTTTTATCCTCATATCCTCCTCATGCAATGATTTTTCTATGTGGAACAGGTCATCATGTAATTTGCGCTATAACATTTTTTCTAGGAAGCTTTAGAAGCTGAAATTTTTATGCGACGAAGCAAAAATCCTGAGAAAACTCTTGTAAATATTTCAGATTAAGGTGTACAACATTTTCGGTGATATGATCTGTGGA
Source organism: Pinus albicaulis (assembly GCA_034641835.2). NCBI lineage: Eukaryota > Viridiplantae > Streptophyta > Pinopsida > Pinales > Pinaceae > Pinus > Pinus albicaulis. The sequence goes on along the minus strand of CM076579.1, from coordinate 1,321,968,779 downwards.
AGTCAGTGTTTTTGCAATCTCCTAAACTTCATCTCAAAGAAGTGACCTTGGAAAAATCATCATAATTGTCTCTCTGAGTATCAGATTGGAATTATGTAAAATTTGGCGAATATCACATGTACTATAATTTTCACTATATCAATTTCAGAGCTGAAAAAAGAAACAGTAATACATGGCACACCATAAAATTCGCTCTACTGAACTAGTCCATAATTAGGGCATTGTGAGAGATTGGGCATAACACCGTCTTAAAGAATTAAAATTGGGTCAGACCTACGGCGCTGGAAATAATACTCAGAGGAATACTACAAAACCGGAAATCACATATTGGCAATCTGAAATAAAAGATATACTATAGACTCAATATCAAGCTCCTAGAACGCAACAAAAAGCTAGATCATGTGTTGTAAAGAGCTGCAAAGGACCAGAATTTCTAGGGTACAATATCAAAGCAAGGTGCTATAGAGGGTAGCATGACAAGAGCAACAATCAAGGTGCAGAACAATAACAAGAAGTTCATCACATGAAGCCTTCAATTGGGCAGCACTGCATACAGTCATTATAAAGGTATCATTGTACTAAGTCATTATAAATGCATCATTGTAAAAATTGTACAAGTGTGTATCTACCAAGAGTTTCAGAGGAAGTGGCAAGCAGTCTAGGATCATCATTAGGTGGTTGTGTCATAGTTGGGGTTATGGTCTAGTGTGTCTTATTCTTCTACATCATTCTATATCATTGTAAAGTGGACCATTTTCCTTGGTACGAGAGTCCATTCTTATTTTATTCTTCTATAGGGTGGTAGGGTGGTGCTAGGCTAGTGCATGAAGTCACCAATAGGTTTAAGCCTGTGAAAACTTCAGGGTGGTAGGGTGGTGCTAGGGTGAGTTGTAGCTCACTGGGTTTTGGGGAATCCGTTCACTTGACTACTGAAGAATCTCTGGCATTGGAGCGTCCATCTAGTGGGAGTTGTAGAAGAATGCTTTTCTAGAATCTAGGAAGTTGGAGCTTTATTTTCAATTGGAGTTGAATATTAAAGAACTATTAGAAAATCATTCAGGTGGTTTTTGTCCTGGAGAGGGTTTCCACCTTAAAAATTGTGTGCAGTTGTGTTCCTTTTGTTTACTTCTATCATTGTACAAACACTGATAATAATTGAATATTAACTAATGCTCTGAAAGATTAATAATAATACTAATGGAAAGGAATATTGATTTACCTCCCCTCTTAGTATTTCCAACAATTGGTATCAGAGCTTGGTTCCTTTAATAACAGTTTAACAGCTGGAAGGAGGTCATGGAGCATACCAATAATGGTGTACCTCAATTTAATGAAAATAATTATGCACTCTGGAAAGAAAGAATGGAGGTCTATCTCTTGGCACAAGGTTACGAAGTATGGGACACTGTTCAAAATGGATTTACATCAACCGCGGATGAACAAGGTAAGAATAATTTGGTAAATGATGCAAAAGCAAAGAATATTATTATCAGTGGACTTATTGAATCTAATTATCATAAGGTTTTGGGCTGTGAAACTGCCAAAAATGTATGGGACAAGCTTGAGAATATATATGCAGGTGACTCAAATGTCAAAGAAGCAACGCTTCAAATATAGAGAGAAAAATTTGAGCAACTCAGAATGAAAAAATATAACAACATAGCTGCATAATTCCAACACGTTGTTGAAATAAAAAACACTATAGAAGGATTGGGAGAGCCTATTGATGAGAAGACTATTATACAAAAGAATCTTAGAACGTTACCCGGGAGATTCAACCCAAAGTTATCGGTCTTCGAATATAGTGCAAATCTGGACAAACTTAGCAAAGAGGAATTACATGGAGTTCTTATAGCATATGAAACGAGACTTGATGAAGAATAGGGTACTTCGCATCTAGAAACGGTGTTCGTTGCATCTAAGAAAACCAATTAGGAGAAAAAACCTTCAAAGGCACAGACATGCACTTGCAAGTGCGAAGAAAAAGAAGATATCTCATCATCCAATGAATACAGTGACAACAAAGAAGAATCCAATGAGAGAGTATTGTTTATGGCTAAGAACAATAAACAAGAGGTATCAAACAATGAAGACGAAGGGTTGACCATAGAAGAATTTTCTAAGGAGGTAATCAAGATTATAAAAGAACTCAACGTTTAGAAGATATGTTCCAATACTCTTGAAGAAAAATTTCAATGTATCAAACTTGAATTTGAAGAACAGAAATGTATTGACGAGTTACTTAAAAAGAAGTTGGAAGAAAGCGACCAAGAAAGGGAACCATTACAAGACAGAGTAGTCTCATTGTGTAAGGAAGTGAAGAAGGGAAAAATTATCCAAAATTATGCCAACATCTTAAGGGCATTGGAAGAACACATCAACAATCAATGATCTTAAAACGATAGAACTGGCCTCAGTTACAAAGAAGAAGAAGAAGCAGGACCTTCTACAACAAAATACAATGAACCTATGAGATCTGACAATCATGTCGATTTCATTGGACAAGATTTGCAGGAACAACCTTGGAAGACAATTCCTTGACAAAGATTTCCATCCAGGTACCAACATATTTTCTATGGCTATTGTTATTCATGTGCCAAATTTGGTCATAATGTTGTAGAATGTCGCACGTACCCTAGGAATCAATACAATTCTAGGAGATCTGTCAAATATGAACCTCCCAGCGCTCAACAAAACATCAATATATTTGAAAATTTAATAAATAATATTGAATGTTACAAATGTCGAAACTTTGGACACATAGCCAGAGACTGTAGACTTGAAATTCCTCCAAAAGAATCTTCGAAGCCACAGAACGAACGAGTATGGAAGAAGAATAAGACTGATAATTTTTCTCTTACTCTCAAGGCTCAAAACAAAAAAGATGTGTGGTATGTTGATCATGGAAAATTTTAGGGGCTAATATCCCCAGGTGGGCTAATTTTAGGGGCTAATTTTCCATGATTTTTCCAAATACAATATTCTCAAATTTCCATTTTTTATAAAAAAGATTTGCCCAAATTTTACAATATAAAATTATTTTACATTAAAAATCACCAACATGATATACAGATTATATATAAAACCATTATAAATTTGAATCATTTTACAAATACATCAATAACAAATTTGTAGTTTGCATATAAGGGACTAGTGATATTCACCAATTTTTTAAATTTCAAGATAAATTTCCATCCTTAAATTTTCCCTAATGTTGATAGAGGTTGCTCAATGCATATGACTGGAGATAGAAAGAAATTTGTATCCTTGAAAGAGAATAAATATGGAACTGTGTCCTTTGGAAATTATGGATCTTCAAATGTTATAGGATCAGGTACTATCACTCTTGGAAGAAAATATTCTCTAGCCAAGAATGTTCTATTGGTTGAAAACATGAATCACAATATGCTCAGTGTTGGAAAAATGTGTGATCAAGGACACACAATACTATTTAACTCCACAAAATGTGAGATCAGGAAAGGTAGGTATGGTGAAATTGTGGCTATAGAAAGTCGACCTCCAAATGACATATATGTTCTGGATGAAGCAACTAAGGCATGACTATTAGCTAAAGAGGAATATATAATATTTGGTAGAAATGATCATCGACTAAGTAAGAACTTTTCTACAAAGATGCAAAGTGAGTTTGAGATGTCTTTACTTAGTGATTTGACATAATTCTCAGGGCTTCAAATATCTCAGCAAGAGAAAGGAATATTTATATGTCAAGCCAAGTACGTCCAGGAAATGCTCAAGAAATTCAAAATCGAAGATTGAAAACCCATCCTTACTCCGATGGTAACAGGTTGCAAATTGAGCATAGATGACTCATCTAAGGATGTGGATCAGAGGTTGTATGGATGTATGATTGGTATTCTTCTATATGTAAGAGCCTCCCGGCCAGATGTTATGCAAGCAGCTGGGCAAGTAGCAAGATTCCAAGAAGCACCAAAAGAATCACGTATTATTTCTGTCAAAATAATTCTTTGATATCTAAAGGAAACAACAGAATATGGCTTGTGGTATCCCAAGGGTAACAATCATATTATTCAATATTTTACAGATGTAGATTGGGGAGGAAGCATTGATGATCATAAGAGTACTCGTGAAGAATTTCAATATCTTCATCAGAAGCTTTGGATTCTCCCAAGTTCTCATTAGATTTTCCTTATTCATAATATAAAAGGGGAGTAGAAGTGTGTACAGGTCCGCAAGATAGTTGTGTGTTAGGGAGAGTTACCCTTTTCTATTGATGTCAAAAGGGGAGAGAATTTTGTAGGAAGAGGTGTGATGATAGTAGGGGGAGTACTTGTGTTGCCATCAATGCCAAAGGGGGAGATTTTTCATCAGCGATTGTCATTGATGTCAACCCAAGAAGCACCAAGGGCTACCCCGATCTTTCATGGTAATTTTGACCTACCAAATTACTATATTCTAGGTCAAGAATATTTTTCATGGTTTCTACTTATCGATATGTTTCCATTGAGATATGGCACGCCATGTAATTATTCACGGTTTGGGAGATATTCATGTTTGAAGTTTGTAACCCTAGCTAGTGGGGTAAAACCCCATGGGGTTCTGTAATGGGTCATTGAAAATTCAATAATTAATAATTTTTAAGCTCTTAAAATCCCTCCCACATTCACTTGTTGAAGACCATCTCAACCTAAGAATTTATATAAATTGTGATCCTCATATCCTCCTCATGCAAGGATTTCCCTACCTGAAACAGGTCATCGGGGAGTTTGCGCTATAAATTTTTTTCTATGAAGGTTTAGAAGCTGAAATTTTTATGTGGAGAAGCCGAAATCCTAAGGAAGCTACTGTACACATTTCGATTAAGTTCTGCCGTATTTTTTGAGATATGATCTGTAGAAATCAATGTTTTTTTAGGCTCCTGAACTTCATCTCCAAGAAGTGACCTTAGGAAAATCGTCACAACTCTCTCTCTAAGTATCAAATTGGAATTATGTAAAAATTGGTAGATAGTACACGGACTTTAGTTTTTTCTGTATAAATTTCAGAGCTAAATAAAGAAACAATGATACGTGACACAGCATACAATCTAGATCTACTGAACGAGTTCATAATTAGGGCATTGTGAGATATTGGGAATAAATATCTCTTAAAGAATCCAAATTGGGTTAGACCTATGGCGTTGGAAAGAAGAATCAGAGGACCATTACATGACCAATAATCAAATATTGGGGATCTAGAATAACAAAGATACACCAGATTCAATATCAAGCTCCTAGGAGGCAAGAAAAAATTAGATCATGTGTTGTCAAGGGCTGCAAAGGATCAAACTTTCTAAGGCAACAACACAAAGCAAGGTGAAGGAGAGGATAGCATGACAAGAGAAGAAATCAAGGTGCAGAACAACAACAAGAAGTTCACCACATGAAGTCTTCAAGTGGCAGCACCGCATACAGTCATTATAAAGGTATCATTGTACTAAGTCATTGTAAATGCATCATTGTAAAAACTGTACAAGTGTCTATCTGCCAAGAGTTGAAGAGGCAATGTCGGGAGGTCAAGGATAATCATTAAGCAGTTGTGTCAAGTTGGGTTTATGGTCTAGTGTATCTTCTTCTTCTACATTATTATATCTCATTGTAAAGTGGAACATTTTACTTGGTACGAGAGTCCATTCTTATTGTATTCTTCTATAGGGTGGTTGGGTGGTGCTAGGCTGGTGCATGAAGTCACCAATAGGTTCAAGCCTGTGAAAACTTTAGGGTCATAGAGTGGTGCTAGGGTGAGTTGTAACTCATTGGGTGTTGGGGCATCCGTTCAGTTGAGTACTGAAGGCTCTTGGGTGTTGGAGTGTCCATCCAGTGGGAGATGGAGAAGAATGCTTTTATAGATTCTAGGAAGTTGGAGCTTTATTTTCAATTGGAGTTGAATATTAAAGGATTATTAGAAAATCATTTAGGTGGTTTATGTCCGGGAGAGGATTTCCACCTTAAAAACTGTGTGCAGTTGTGTTCCTTTTGTTTACTTCTATCATTGTACAAACATTGATAATAATTGAAGATTAAATAATGCTCTGAAAGATTGAAAATATTACTGATTGAAAGGAATATTGATTCACCCCCCTCTCAGTATTTCCAAAACAGTGGTATGCCCAACCAAAATAATTCAAAAACACATCCAAAAAACATTTAACACTTTTCATTTATATGTCAGGAAACACTATCCTTGCCTAGTTTGAGATAAAAAAACCTTCCTCTCTATTTCTTCTGTGATACCTTTACCTGCAAATGGGACAAATCTATTAGGAGAATGCAAATATAAGGCTTGTATTCGATGTTCAAAGAGTAGTTTATGGGATTTCCCTTAGGCTTTAGCAGTAGCTCTTTTCCTAGTCATGAATCCACATTTTCCTACCTTGTATGTGTTTTGGATTCAAGGATTGAAAGTCTTTGGCTCATGCATTGGCCTATGCACAATGACAAAGATACAGTCTTGGGAAAGCAAGGGGTTCATCTCTCGAGACACTTACAATAACCATGGATCTCGATGATGGGTTTCATCTCTTCAGACACTTATGACAATCGTGGAGGTTGATGTTGCAAGAGTGAGAGTTATTATTATTCATCTAGCTAGCATTTCCTCATATATTTAGACTTGCATTTCTCACTAATTAGTCATCTTCAATGTGATCTAAAACATCCTTCTCTAATATAAACAAGCGCTTCAGACCTGGCACCAATCACTTCATTAAAATCCTCATGTTAGGCTTTGTCACTTCGCAATTATTTTTTACTTTATATAGTTTAGTGTATGGTAGATGTTCACTGTCAGCTACTTTTATTTTGTGTTATCTCAAATCTAGTCATTGGTCAGCAAATGTGGTTTCCCTAATGAATTATTTGGATACAATGATATTCTCAATTCAATATAAACACACACACACACACACATATTTGAAAATGTATTAATTAAAAGAAAAAAATCATTTTAACGTTGAGAATGTGGCTAAAATTTTTCAATCCCAACTATATAAATATTTCTACATTTTTTATCCTTTTAGCTATAGTTTTTGGTCAATATTATCTTGAATACAGCATTTCCAAATTTAAGTTCTGTAGTATACACAACCTATGTGCCCAAAGGTATTTCCAAGGCATTGAAACCATTTATGAATTGAAAAGTACAATTTATAAAATGAAAAATTACATATTATGCCAATTTATAAAATGCTAAGAGAATAAAAACTTTCTAGGTGCAAACTTTTTTTTTCTAATTTTAAACATTGAAAAATATTTATAGTTCTTAAAATCTTACCCCTCTCATACCTTTGAGGTGGATCTATAAAGGTAAATATATTTTTTCAAACTCCCACTTTTATACTTTAAGATATACCATACCATTTAAAAAGTTGGTGGTTCAACTAGAACTTTAAACATTTCAACTCTTATTAAAAAAAATATATATATTAATTTTATTACTCTTTAATTTATAAATTAACATTAAAAAATATTTTGTAAAAACTAAATTTATTAAACTTTAATTTATAAGTTATAAAATATTTAGAAATATTTTTTTTAAAAAGAATTTGATTAGTCCATAATTTATAAATTACAAAATATTTTGTAGTGATTTTGTAACTAATAATCAAATTCATAATAATTTTAAACTATTTACACATTTTATTCATTTAATTTTTCATACTCTAGTTTAATAAAAGTTCCCTTACTTTCTATTACAAATTTAAGAAGTTGATGGAAATAATATTTGGTAGTACCCATTTATCCTATTTTTATCTATCAATTATTATTAAAATATATATATTTTCAATTATTAATATTAAATTATATATTTTCAATCCATTAACTTATATGGGAAAAAATTGAGGGAAAAAAAGAATTCGGATAAACAAGAGGAAAAAAAACACATATATGAAGACTTAATTGTGTAAACATATCAAGACACACATAAACTAGTCTGAGAAATTAAAAATAAAACAACTATTATTATGTACAAATAATTTATTAAATCATATATTTTTCAATCATTGATATTAAATTATATATTCTCAATCCAATAATTTCATTAATTTATTTAGTAGAAATTTGAAAAAAAAAACTCCCATCAAGTTCCTAGGAAAGAGAAAAAAAAAGAATGATACTTGATATGCTAATTATTTATTAAATTATATCTTTTTCAATACATTGAAGTGTATAAATAATTTGTTGTCATCCATAATTTAGAAAAGTTGCACACTTAAAAAAATGAAACATGTAGAAGTAATTTCTCAAAAATATTCATCTTATGAAGCTATACGATCATGATAATTTGGTGGTTAGAGTTTCGTATGATAATGTTGATAGGGTTAGGGGAAACTTGTTTGGTAAGCCAAATTTCGAGTTGTTTTTTAGGGGTATAATTCTATTATCACGCACAATGAGGTTTTATTCTCGGGATGCATGAGGGAAGCTTATTTAGTTTTATCTTGGTGTCTAAGTCATTATCTGGTATCTACGTCGATGTTTATGGTGAGTGGGAACATCGCGTTCTTGCAAGTCTCGCTCCTACAAGTTAAGCACCTATCTCATACACATGCTGAGAAGTGTATTTAAAAAAAATGTGGAAGGTTGAGGCTCGCTTGGGCGGACTTGTTATTGAAACTGAAGCAAATGAAAAGTGTACAACGCTCTTAGGCCAACCCAACAAGATGTTAATGTCTGCAAATATTAACATATTTAGGGATAAATGGAGAGGGACAGACAAGTTAAGGAAAAAGAAAATGGTTGGGGCAGTGACCCTCAATAAGTAGGATATTATTTTCTCTAATCTTAATAAATTCAATATTGCAATTTTTTTGCCTTTATAGGCTTACTTAGTATTCCTCACTCTCTAGCCACTGCACGTCGGGGTAGAACCCCGGTGTTGTTAAGGAATATTGTTCAGTCAATGGAAAAACAAAATCAACCTAAAATGGTGAAAGCGCAATCTCTGAAAATAGAGGGTAAGGATAAAAGAAATTCAAAAGTGGGGTATAGTAAGAGGGGCAGGAAGTCTGGGAATGAAATAATTCAGAAACATTTCCACATCTATGGATTGGGAACACCTCATCATGTGAAATCATTGATTTCAGGATGAGAGCAATATCTAAAAAAAAAAGTGGAAGAAGGCATCTCTGACGAAGAGATGGAGATGTTGATCTGGGGAACACTAGGGAGAGACTATCATTATTTCAACAATACATCCATATATATTGGACAATGAAGTGCTTAATGGCTAAATCCATTGCTAATGTTCAAGGAATAGGAAAATATCCTAACGCAACCTCTATTTTAGCATAAATGTGCAGTGATATCCACGAAATCCATCTCATGCAACACCATCAGAATGTTCGCCTTGGTCGAATGGAAGGGTAGCTTTAGAGCATGAACCATGTTGACATGCCTGGATCAAGTGTCAAGGACCCAAAGCCCATTGGATGATCATATGACTAAGTTTTATGGCTCATTGTTTCTCTTTTGATATGTAAAGTATAAATTGCATTTACTTTCTTTTTAAGTCATTAGATATACTAGATAATATACCTGTTAAGGTAGCTGGAGACAAATTTAAACTTTATCAATTTTGGTTAGCCTATAACTATTTGATGTGGCCAACAAATCTGGTTTCATACGAGCGGGTTAAGGCCATCAAGTAAATATTCTTATGGTAACCCGCTATTTTGATTTGATGAATGAATAGAAAGGTACTACCAAATTTAAAAATATATATATATAGCTATATAATCATACGCCACAACCAAAATAATTTGAATATTTTGAAACTACATTAACTCCTACATAGGAATGGTATATAGAATGAAAAATACTCAAATAATTTTTGGAGACTATTAATCATCTAGAAGGGTGTTACAATAGGAATATTATAACAAACAACAAAATTTAAAAATAAATATAGAAGGGTGTTACAATAGGAATATTATAACAAACAACAAAATTTAAAAACAAATATTTAATAGAATGTATTAATGATGGCGATAAGAAGTGATTTTCCCTCTGCTGGAGATAACTACTTCAACTCGTCTCTTCATAGCGGACACGAACGTCGATGTAAAAACCACATAAATATACAATGTGTATGGAGAAGAAGGTTATAACCCAATTTTGTTGCAGGTTCTTGGTGGATCTACACTAGTGTTAGAGCAATTTGTCTTTGTATTATTGTTTACAATATTATATCAAGAGTTATTATGAATTTCCTTAAACCTTTATTGAATAGTGTCATTTCACCTCAGAATATTGGTTATCTCGAATGTCACTAAATCCTTAATGGGATTGTGGTAACTTATGAGGTTATCTACTCACTAAATACATCGATGTGGGATTGAATGCTTATGAAACCAAACGTCTCTGAAACTTATGCCTAATTGAATTGCGATTATCTACTCCAAAATAATAAAGATATTAGGTTTTCACCTAGTTGGTTCATGTCCCTAATCTATACTAATTTTTTGTCCATCCTTTTTGAATGGTTCCCCAATAATGAATATGGAAACGTTATCTCTCCCTTTTTATTCATATTGGAAATAAAGTGATTGGGATGATATCCTAAATTTTTTGGATAAAATAATGTTATTAGGGGAATTCACCTTTATTGTAGTGATTTACGTATCACCAATCAAAAATTTATTCATCATATCATTAGACCCAATGCAATTATGATGACCATGAGCAACGATTTCTCCTTTGCTAAAGATAGCTACTTCAACTCATCTCTTCTCATGTCCCCCATTTATTTATTTATTTTTAACTCTCCTAGTTTATTAATATAATTATCCACTTACTTTATGGTTCTTTAATTTTCATGTGCTATCATGGTATGTTTTGAAATGAATCCCACGAAAGGTTGCAATGTTATCTAACGGAAACCTTCACTCCAAGGACTAGGAATTCGGTTTAATTATTTTTTTCTTTTGCTAATCACTTGCACATCCAATTCACCTCAAGATGATTAGCCTACTCCTAACACCTTAATTAAATTTGATAATTAGATAAGTTTGAATTAATCTTAGTTCCTTATTTAATTTTATGCAAACCAAGGTTTGGTTAAAGTGTGCCCTAACCATTAAATACAATTAATGTCTTTACCTATATTTTTAGTGACATTAAACTTTACCTTTGCATTTGCTATGAAAGGTATGGTGGAAAATGTATTAATGTCCCCTAACACATTTCCAAGGCTCAATATGCACTTATTGAAAATTTCCCTCTCTCATGACATGTCCCACTCAACAGTTTCCACTTGTTGGAGGCCATCTGACAACCTCGTGTATTTAGGTGGCCTTCGCAATATTCAAGGCTAAGGAAGGGCGCCAAATATCACTTGATGTAGATCTACGGTCCACAAGCGATCACACAAGCCCTAAGGACTTACTTGCCTTTCCTTTCATCATTTTTGACTTACACTCACAGGATGTGGCTGCCATGCATGAGGACATTGTTCTGTCACTTTCCCAAACTAGAATGTTGTTTACAGGATGAAATGGTGGCTTTCTTTGCTCACTCTGTCGCCGCTCTGCATTCATTATATGCAAAAGCAATGCTGACTGATGAAGTATGCTGCCACACAGTGGGTTACTTCTCGATTTCATTCATAGGTAAGTGAATTTGAAACATTTTCTTAGTTCATGAGTTTAACAATAAATGTCTATGGTATTTTTTTTTCTTTCCCTTCGAGAATAGCTTGTGATTTTATTTATAATGTTTACAGAGAAACACCATGACAAGGGTGAACCTTGGAAACTAAAAAATCGTGCTAATCTCTCCTCTCCCACTCATCATCTCAAGTAATCTTTGTTTACCTTCTTATTTCTTTGTCTCTCTTTTAATTTTATGTGCATGTCTCACATTAGTATTTAATTTACCACAAGGGAAGGAACACTAGTTTTACTGCATGGGAAAATGGTTAAGATTTTCACCATTCCTATAAGGTTACTGGGTGAATTTTCTGCATTTCATCCATTAAATATTGTGGCTCTTTCCCTCACTACGTTGGTAATTTATGTTCTACCCGTTCAATTTGGGGTTTGATTTTTCTGAATTTGATATGCTAAAAATATTATTTTCTCTATTGGGTTTTAGTCTCTTACTGTTCCATATTGTTCATGATGATGTTAGTACCATTTTGGGTTCATTGTTTGAAGTGCTATAAAACCCTGGTTGCCTATATTTTTCTCACTATGTATTGCGTTAGGAGTACAAAGCATTCCCCAAGCTCCTACGTATAAATTTTTAGTTAGATTCTCATTCTATCTTTTTGGGTTTTCACCACCCAGGTGGAAACTTCTATCAAGAATAAAGGATTGAGGGAAAAGATAAACAGCTGATGTCCTAAATTCCTCTGTTCACATGTAACTTCTATACCTAGTGAAAAATTCTAGGTTTTTAATTTGTTTATATACTTACTAGATGTGCTTGAGTGTTACTTTTCTCACCATCATAGTTTCTTTCACACATAAGTGGAGAAACTCAGTATTGTGATAGAGTATTCAGGTATTTTATCTCTTTATCCTCACGTGGTAAATTTTTTGATGTGATAGCATTATGTCCCTTTTGGCTAATTCCTAATTCTTGTGCTTCTATTTTCGTAGGTACAACATTTTTATTCTGGGTCTGCATGAATTTTGTTTGTTCCATAATTTATCCCTACTTACAGACTACACCCTTTCTCAGGTTGGTAGAACACTTACTTCACCATTTTTATTCGTAAGGCAAGAATTTTGGGTTTCAATATTTGGCGATGCTACTACGGAAAATATAATTTAAATTTTTTATGTCAATTTCGTAAATGGCATCTGAGCCTAAAAAATCATGTAATAGATTTTTTCCTCTTTATAACACAAATGATTGTGTAGATTCAAGGAGTCAAATATTACTTTTTTGTATGGGGACAACTTGATCTTATGTATTATTTACCTATTGGTAAAATTTACTTTTACTCATCGTTTACTTTGATGGATGCGTTATGCAACTCCTCCTGCTATATAAATTGAATTGTCATTTTTGTCTAATTTTGATACCTCCAGGATTTATACAATTCAATCCTCTTTGATATTGATTTATGTGTTTACTTAATTTGAATAATTACCATTACTGATTTGATGATATAAATCTGTTGGTTGAGTTTACCGTTGAATGTGAAGTGTAGCTTCATTCTACACGTGTATTATACTTTTACTTCTTTATGTTGTTATAGTAGAATAGAAATATTTTTCTTATGAGTTTAGACGATGTTAGGAAATAACTACAATTTTTCACTTTCCCTTTATTGTTTATAGGTATATTATATATGGAACTACCAATTTGACTTACCCCTTCGAGAGAAGTCTAAATAGTGCAAATTTTGAAAAGCTAGACTTTTTACCTTAGTCTCTAAAATCTAAATTCTTCTGTTAATTCCAACATTAGATCATAAATAGCATTTTCTAACACCAACATGATTTTATGTACTCAGCTGATATTTATCCTCACAGAAGTGTGGCTAAAACTAATACCTTTTTTTTAACTCCCAATCACTACCAGCCACCAAAATATTAAGCCTAGGGACTGTAATTATTTTCTAAATAATGACCAACAGTCCCAATCCTTTTGTCAAAAACATTTAATAATTAATAAAAATTATACCTCGCATCTATTATAAAGGATATTTTATTATTGCTAAATTAAAGATTTGTTGTACATGTATGAACACATATTGGGTTCATAATATGTTCATAAAATTAATTTCACTTATACTTAAATCTATTGTATAGAATATTGAAGGAATTAAGTGAACCAATCATCCTATCCCTTCAACATCTCATAGAATATATATTATACTATAGGAGTACTATCAATTCAAGGCAACTACTTCATGACCTTGAAGTCTAAATTTATGTTTCAATGTTCCATAATTAGTATCTCCTATAACCATTTTTTGATACCAATCCACGCTTATTTAGTAAAACAATAAATCCTTAATCCAAAATGAAATTTTTTCATTAAACTTAGACAAACTCATACATATAATCATCATTATAACATAAGAATTTGAATATTGATATTTCTACATACTGCATACCAATCTGTTAATACAATTTGCCTCCCCTCCACAAGCTTCTCCTCAGAGCTCTCCCCCAAGCAAAGATCTATTTTTCCTAGTGTTGAGAACCTCTTGTCAAACTAGTGAAAGAAATTTTAACCCAAATTTCCCCAACAAGTTTCCATACCAACGTCCCGTTATTTTGGGCTATTGTTTCCCATAGCTTAGGGTTTTACTTTTTTTTCCACAAAATTTTTGTTTTAAAACTCACATTTCCTCAGTATTGTTTTTTTCTTACCTCTTCCTAGTAACTTTCCTCTTTACTCAAGAATCGTTATATATTTTCTTCTATCTATTTATTTTCTAATTTTAATGCCTCTCCAAAGGAATTTGTTTTGAGAATTTGGAAAGTATGAAATTCCATCCTATCCTCATAGATAAGAATTTCAGCTCTCTCTATACTCTTTCATTTCAATATTGGTAAAATTTTTCCTTCAATAAATATTAATATGTAAAATTATAATTCCTCCAACAAGATAATTGTTTTGTAGTACACATAGAATGTGTCCTATATACATAAAGAAATAATAGTTGTAAATCAGGAGTATTACATAGTCCCCCACTAAAATAAAAACACCGTACTCGGGATTAGTAGATAACTAGGTATACTTTGAACAGTGTTGGGAAAGCTTATTTAATGCTTTCTTCTCACTCCTATGTACCCTCCTTAGGTAGAAAGTGCTTCCACTGCACTTTCACCTGAGTGACTATTCAATTCTAAATCGTGGTTTCTTCCCACCCTAATATATGAAGTGGTCTTCGAATAATGTCCCTTTCGGTTTCCACTTGTATAAAATTCCCGTCAACCACGCGAGAAGGGCCATGAACATATTTTCTCAATAACAAAACATGAAAAAAATTATATACTTTAACGGGACTTGGCAGAGACAATTTATATGCTACTCGACCCACTGGTTCCAAAACCTCAAAGGGCCCCCATTGTTGGGGTGCTAACTTAGCACAAATGTCGGTGTGAAGGGTACTCTTATGAGGTTTCATCCTCAAGTACACATGGCCCCCAATCTTAAATTGTTTGTGTTATTTTTTTTATCTACATAACTCTTCTAGCGGTCTTCGGGTTCCTTGATGTTATGTTGAATTTGTCGTACTATTTGTTCCATTTCATGTAATTCCTTGGGTCCAAGTACAATTTTTTCCTCTGGTTGACTCCAGCTAATTAGAGTATGGTGTTTTCTCCCATATGAGGCCTCAAACACACTCATCTTAACATAGGTTTGATAGCTTTTGTTATATGCAATTTCTAATGAATGTAAAAAATCCTCCCACGTGGTGGTTATATCCATTACATACATGTAAAGCATGTCCTCTAACATTTGATTTTTTCTTTCAGTCTTCCCGTCAGTATGGGGATGATAGGTTGTGCTAAATTTCAATTTTGTTCCCATTCATCCAAACAAAGTTTTTCAGAAGGTTGATGTGAAAGTTTCATCCCTATGAGAGATTATCATCTTTGGCATCCCCTGAAGCTTAAAAATTTCCTTCATAAAGACAACCCACTTGGGCTTTCCCAAAGGTGGATTTCACCTAAATAAAATGTGCACCCTTTGTTAGCATGTCCACTACTACCATAATGGATTCATGTTGATACTTAGTCTAAGGTAGTTCTATTATGAAATCCATGGATATTACTTCCCACTTCCATTATGTAATTAGAATGGGGTTTAGCAATCCTGCGGGATGTTGATGCTCCACCATGAATTGTTGGCACTCTAAACATCTTGCAAGATAATGATTTTTTTTCTTCGTCATTCATGTAATCCAGATGACCTACATAAGGTCTCTTATGGTATTCATCCATTATCACTTGTTTCAAAATAAGTACGTTAGGAATGTCAAATATTTTTTATAAATGGTTAATCCTTTCACATTTATGGTATGCCCCAGAATTCCTTGTTGCTTTATTTTTTTTGTAATTCCAAATATCGAGGTACTTGTGACAGAACTTCTTGAACCTTTTCTTTTAATTTTTTTTACACTTCTACCTATATAAGTAAAAATTTTGTGAGAGCGTCTACTTAAGGCATATGAAATTCTATTTTATTTTCCCTTAATATTTTTTATTTCCATATCAAACTCCCTAAGGAAAGGTAACCATATAGCTCGTCTTGCATTCAAATATAGCTAGGTAAATAAATATTTCAAGATAATATGGGAAATAATTAACACAAACATCTTACCCAATATATAGTGTCGTTACATTTTTAATCTGTTTATGACAAAAACTAGCTCTAAGTCATAAACTGCATAATTTTGCTCAAGTTTTTTTAGCTTCCTAGATTCATAGACTATCACATCATTGTCTTTGAGCATCACTCCTCCCAGTCATTCTATACATGCATCAATACACATAGTAAAGTATTTTTCTAGATCTGCAATTTTCAGGACCCAGGTAGTAGTAAATTTATGTTTCAGCCTCTCAAATATTTCTTGACATCTGACTATCCACTAAAACTTCACCCATTTTTCTATAAGGAGGTAATGGGATAAGATAATGCGGAAAATATCTCCACGAATGTGTGATAATACCCAACAATACCCATTAATGAATGAATTGCTGATACATCCGTGGGTATAAACCAATTTAAAATTTCTTGTATTTTTTTTCGGTCTGCTGCCAACCCCTCCTTTGAAATAACATTCCCTAAATACAGAAACTTTGGTTTATAAAACTCACACTTGCTGAGTTTTTCATACAACTTGTGTTATGTTGGTGTTCTCTGCACTATTCCTAGATGTTCCTAGTGTTCCTCTTTGTTCTTAGAGTACACTAGAATGTCATCTATGAAAACTAGCATAAATTTATCCATATATTTGTGCAGGAAATTATTCATGAGACACATGAAGGTAGCAAGGGTGTTAGTGAGTCTGAAAGGTAGGGCTACGAAATCGTAATGTCCATATCGAGTTCTGAAAGTTGTCGTGTGGATGTCTTCATATTTTATGTGAAGCTATTGATACTTGGTTCGCAAATCAATTTTTGAAAATATTGTTGCTCCACTTACTTGATCAAACAAGTCGTCTATTCGTGGTAGGGGTATCTATTTTTGATGGTCGAATTATTTAAATATATGTAGTCTATACAAATTCTATGGGAACCATCCTTTCTCTTAACAAATAAAACTAGAGCTCCCCATGGAGACACACTTGGTATGATATATCCTCTGTTTAGCATTTCTTGTAACTGAATTTTTAATTCTAGCAGTTTAGGTGCACTTATTCTATATGGGGCTCGGCGAACTGTGGTGGCTCCCAGTACCAGTTCAATATAAAAATATATATCTCTACAAGGGGGAAGTTAAGGGATTTATTCAGGAAACACATCCTAAAAGTCACTAATTATTGTCCAGTTTTCTATAAAATCATTCTATGTTTGTTGTCCCAAATCTTCAACTTGTACCACATACACTTAACAAAACTTCCTTGTTGTCCACTTCAATTATAATGAAAAAATTTGTCTCACAGACACATGCTTGTGTTTCCCTCTTACTACAATTGATTTTCATAGTGCATTTGTGCAATTTACAATTTTTTCTAAGTAGTTTCCTACTACTTTCTATTGTTCAAGCCAATCCATACTGACCAATAGATCATAATATCCTAAAGGAAGGAGATTCATATTTAGGTCTATGATATACCCATTTATATTTACAAGGTGCTTATGCAATTTATGGGTTACTTTCCGTTTGGTTCCTATAGCCAACTGCACCAGCCAAGAGTGTTGAAATGTTTTTGTCTGTGGTTTAAGTTTTTCCACTATGTGTGGACTAATATAGCTTTGACTAGCTCAAAGATCAATTAAAATAGATATAGGTTGGTTGGACATTATACATTCAATTTCAATCATGGTTGATTTTTGTTTAGCATATCGGTCTTCTAATGCAGCGATGATTCATGGAATGCTTATGGAAACATCATTCACAGTGGTTGCCTCATTTACTTCTTAAATGTTTTGAATAACAGAGGGGTTGTGTCAAGAGTCCTACAACAAATGAGGTTCTCCACACCCACAAAATCTAAATGGTTTCATTTATTTTATGACAACATCTAATTTATTTTTCCCTTCCATGGGCTTGGATCCTATATGGGAATGGGCTAGCTGATTTTCCCCACCTCTGCTAAAATTTTTCCGCTGGTGGTTTCAGCGAAAATTTTTCAGATGGACTGGTTTGGGTCCTTTTGAGCTTATTTGAGACATCCCATTTTCTTTAATCTGTCATTTTTTAAAGTTATCATTCTGGCCCTTAAATTGTTGGTAGCACAGTCAGGATTTTCTAACATCTTCACCCATAGTCTTTGGGTTATCAAACTCAATTCTTTCTTTGTATATCATGGGTAGGATATTTAAGAACATATGTACCTTCGGTTTTTCCACTTTTATATATGATACATAGCGAAGTAAGTTTTTTAATTTCATCATATATTCATCTATGGTGAGTTGCCCCAACCTTAGCTCATGAAATTATTTAGACCTGTCATCATAATATCTTTCAATAAGGTATCGGGATTTAAAATTCTCCTAGAATTCTTTCCTTAAGGTTGTATTCTCATCCAGAAAGTGTATAATTTTTGTCTCCTCCCATGAGAGTATGGTTTTACCTTGAAATTGGTAAACTATAAGCCTTTCCTCTAGAATTATTCCATACACATATACTTGAAAATATTTATCCATATTCAGGAGCCAGGCTTCACACACTCTTCCTTTTTTTTTTTTTGTAACTAGAGGAATCGGCAACTGCGGAGGTATCGTACTCGCGTGACACGGGGTCGAATCCCCCCGGCTACCACTATAAACTCTAGGGGAGACGCAATACCCCCAGGCACGCCTCCCGGGTTATCGACTAAGCCTTTTGGGCCTCACGGTCGGGGATTGAACTCGTGACCTGCGTATCAGCACGAACGTCTTAGCAGTACGTCCGCTGGCCATTAGACCAAGCCCCAGGGGCCTCGCACACTCGTCCTTTTATCCATCAAAGGTTGAAGGTTTTATCTTGCAAAATTCTCCCTACAACTGCTTCCTCCATTTGGATCTATCATCTGCTTTTGCAGAATCTTCCTATCTCTCAGAACTTTTTGAGTTCATTTCTATCTCTTTTATTTTCATTTTTTCTTGTTCTCCCTCTTGATGACTGAATTTAGAGGTTAATTCTCTTATCAATCTCTTTTTCCCATTACTAGCTTGTAGTAAATGTTCATTTCTAGCCCTTAGCTAAACAATTTCCTCTTGAAAATTCTTGATAGTTTCCAGTATTTGGCTGTTGGAATTTGGAGGAAGATCCTCCTCCCCCATTTCCATGTACAACTATTCTCTTTCAGTCATGGAAAAGGTTGTAAATATGTTTGCACTTTATATCTAATTAAAATTCAATCATTAACATTAATAAACCATAATATTCCACTAATCATTTTTTTCTAAAACAGTTTCAACTATACAATTAAAATTTCCAGACAACAAAATCTTCAAGTGTTGAGGTAAATAAGCCCAATGTTTTAACTTTGGCTCTGATACCACTTGTCATGTCCCCAATTTTTTTTTTGTATAACTCTTTTTTTTTTATTAACGATATTATCTAATTAGCTATATACTTCTTTGATTTTCATCTGGTGCCATGGTATGTTTTGAAATGAATCCCCTAAAAGGCTGCAATGATGTTTGACATAAACCTTCACTCCAAGGAATATGAGTTCGGTTTAATTATTTTTTCCTTTCGCTAAGCACGAGCACAACCAATTCATATTAAGATGATTAGCCTACTGCTAGCACCTTAAGTAAATTTGGTACTTAGATAAGTTTGAATTAATCTTAGTTCCTTAGTTAATTTTAAGCATACCAAGGTTTGGTTAAATGGTTTCCTAACCATTAAATACTCTTTATTTCTTTACCTATATCTTTAGCAACCTTAAACTTTACCTGTGCATTTCCTATGAAAGGTATGGTTGAAAAAGTTTTAATGTCCCCTAAATAATTCATATGGTCTTCTCATGCCTAAACTGAGTTCCAAGGATCAATACACACTTATTCAAAATGTCCCACCTTCATGACGTGTCCAACTCCATTGTTGCCACTTGTGGGAGGCCATGTGACACCCTATTTTCTTCACGTGGCCTTCACATTTTTTGAGGCTAAGGAGGGATGATGAATATCACTCGGTGTAGATATACTGTCCACAATGGATCACGCAAACCCTAAGGAGTTACCTGCCTTTCCTTTCCTCATTTTTGACTTACACTCATAGGGTGTGGCCGCCATGCCCTAGGATGTTGTTCCATCACTTTCCCAAATTGGAATGTTGTTTACAGGATCAAAATGTGGCTTTCTTTGCTCACCATGCCACCCCTCTGCATTCATTATATGCAAAAACAATGTTACTTCCCCATTTTGTTCACAGGTAAGTGGATTTGAAACATTTTCTCAGTTCATGAGTTTAAAAATAAATGTATATGATATTTTGGTTTCTTTCCCTCCAAAAATAGCTCATAATTTTATTTATAATGTTTACAGAGAAACCCTAAGATAGGGGTCAACCTTGGCAACCAAAGTCTCAGTCGAATCTCTCCTCTGTCGCTCGTCATCTCAGGTAATTATTTTTTACCATATTATCTCTTTGTCTCTCTTTTAATTTTATGTAACGATCTCACATTGGAATTTAATTTACGGTAGGGGAAGGAACTATGGTTTTATTGTGTAGGCAAATGGGTTGGATTTTCACCTTTCCTATAAAGTTAATGTGTGAATTTGTTGCATTTGATCCATTAAATCTCATGGATATTTCCCTTAGTACATGGGTAATTTCTATTCTACTTGTTCAATTTGGGGTTATGATTATTCTGAATTCGATATGCTAAAAATATTATTTTCTCTGTTGGGTTTTAGTCTCTTACTATTACACTGTGTTCATGATGATGCGTGTATCATTTTGGGTTCCTTGTTAAGGCGATATAAAACCTTGGCTACCTCTCATTTTCTCACGGTGTATTGTTTTAGGAATATAGAGCATTCCCCAAGCTTCTAGGTATAAATTTTGAGTTAGGTTCTCATTTTATTTTTTTGGGTTTTCGCCACCTAGGTGGAAAATTATATCAAGCATAAAGGATTGAGGGAAAAGAGGAATGGTTGTTGTCCTAACGTCCTCTGGTCACAGGGAACTTATATAACTAGTGAAACATTATGGGCTTTTAATTAGTTTATGTACATAGTAGATGTGCTTGAGTGTTCCTTTTCTGACCAGCATAGTTTATTTCATGCACAGGTGGAGCAACTCGACATTGTGATAGAGTATTCAAGTAATTTATCTCTCTATCCTCAAACAATAATTTTTCTGATGTGATAGAATTTTGTCCCTTTCGTCTAATTCCTAATTCTCCTATTCCTATTTTCTTAGGCACAACTTTCTTATTCAAGGTCTGCGTGAATTTCGTAAGGCAATAATTTTGGGTTTCAATCTGGCGATGCTACCATGGAAACAATTGTTTTAATTTTTTATGTCAATTCCATAAATGGATTTTGAACCTAACAAATATTGTGATACATTTTTCCTATTTATAACACAGATGCCTGTATAAATTCAAGGAGTCAAAAGTTATTTTTTTGTATATGGACAACTTGATCTTATTTATTATTTACCTCTTGATAAAATTTACTTTTATTCATCATTTACATTGATGGATGCGTTATGCATTCCCCCCTACTGTATCAATTGAATTGTCATTTTTTTATAATTTTTCTACATCAAGATTTTATATGATTCACTCCTCCTTGCTATTGATTTATGTATTTATTTAATTTTGATAATTCCTATTACTTAGTTGATGATAAAAATTGGTTGGTTGATTTTACTGTTGAATGCAAATTGTAGCTTCATTTTACAGTGTGTATTATAATTTTACTTCTTTGGGTTTCTATAGTAGAATAGAAATATTTTGCTTATCATTTCGGGCGATGTAAGGAAATAGATACAAATTTTCACTTTCCCATTGTGGATTATATGGTAGCTTATATATGGAGCCACCAGTTCGACTTACTCCTTCAAGAGAATTCTAAATAGTATAAATTCTGAAATACTAAATTTGTTTTTAGCATACCCTCTAAATTCTTAATTATGTTATTAATTCCATTAGTAGATCAGAAATAACGTCTTCTAACAAAAACAAGATTCAGTGTACTCAGCTGATATTTATCCTTAAGGAAGTGTGGATGAAACTAATATCTTTTTCCTAACCCCCAATCACTACCAGCCACCAAAATATTAAGTCTAGGGACTGTAATTATTCTCTAAATAATTACCAACTTTCCCAATCCTTTTGTCATCAACATTTAATAATTAATCGAAATTTTACCTCACATCTATTATAAAGAATATATTATTCCTTCTAACTTAAAGCTTTGTTGTAAATGAAAGAACACATAATGGGTTGATAATATGTTCATAAAATTAATTTTACCTATACTTGAATATATTGTATAAAGTATTGTGGGAATTAAGGGAACGAGTCGACCAATCCCTTCAACATCTCATAGCATATAGATTATAGTATAGAATTCTATCAACTACAAAACTACTCGTTCATGACATTGGACAAGAATAAATTCTTGGTTCAATGTTCCATAGTTAATATCCCCTATATCCATTTTTTGGTACCAATCCACACTTATTTAGTACAACAATAAATCCTTAATCTAATATTAATATTTTCCATTACACGCAGACAAGCTCATACATGTAAATCATCATGATAATGTAAGAATTTGGATATTGATATTTCTACATCTTGCATACCAATCATGTAAAGACAATTTTTCCTCCCATCCATGAGCTTCTCCTTAGAGCTCTCCCCTAGCGAGAGATATATTTTCCCCGGTGTTGACAATCTCTTGTCAAACTAGTGAAGGAAATTTTAAGTCAACTTTTCGAGAAAGTTTCCATAATGATGCCTTGTTATTCTAGGATGCTCTCTCTCATAGCCTAGGTTTTTACTCTTTTTTTTCCATTTAATACTCGAGTTTTCCGGAACTTTTTTTTTCTTACATCTTCCGAGTAACTTTCCTCTTTACTAAGGAATTCTTAGATATTTTCTTCTATCTACTAATTTTAATTTCACTCCAAAGGAATTTATTTGGAGAATTTGGGAAAGTATGAGATTCCATCGTATGCTTATGGATAAGAATTTTAGATCTCTTTATACTCTATCCTTTCAATATTGGTACAATTTTTTCCTTCAATAAATATTAATATGTAAAAATTATAATTCCCCCAATAACATAATTGTTTCCTATTCCACATAGTATTTGTCCTATCTACATAAAAACACATGTAATACCTCCTATTTATAGCTCTTCGTTTATGTAAATATGATAGACGATAAGTGTACCCATTGAACGACTTATGATGTTGGTGGAAATATTTTAATTAATAATTATTTACGAAAATTGTGGAAATTGTTTAAAGGCGAGTAACGAGGATCTTGAAATTCTTATCCATGAGGATGGGATAGAATTTCATACTCTCCCAAAATTCTCCAAAAAAATCCCCTCGAGAAAAAAAATTTAAATTAGATAGAAGAAAAATATCTAAGAAATCCCAAGTAAAAAGGAAAGATATTGGGAAGAGGTAAGAAAAAACTACACTAAGGGAAAACGAGTTTTAAAGAAAAACTTTTTGTGAAAAAACAAAAATTAAAGCCTAGGCTATGGGAAACAACAACTCGGAATAACGGGATGCCATTATGAAAACATGGTGGGGAAAGTGGGCTTAAAAGTGCCATCACTAGTGTGACAAGAGTTTGTCAAAATTAGGGTAAAATTGATCTCCGCTCGGGGGAGAGCTCTGATGAGAAGCTAGTGGTTGGGAGGAAAATGAGTCCTTACAAGTTGATATGAATCATGTAGAAATTTTATATTCCATTTGTCATATTTTAGAAGTGGATAGAAGTATCAACGTGTCTAAGCTAATAGAAAAATTCTTCTTTTTAATAATGGGTTAATATTATATTAAACTAGGATGGAATCATGGTATAGGCTAGTTGCATATTCTTTGTTAATATTATATGCGAGTGTTAATAGTGCACTAAAATGATGGTATATGCTAGTCACATTTTATGTTTTAATATTATATCGAGTGTCAATATTGTGTATTGTACAATGTAAATATTGTGTTAACTACAATGTATATAATGTTTTCTATATAGTAGACTAAGGTACTGTAGATGGATATAATTATAGTATGTTTAATTATTACTCGAAAAGGGGTATGACCGGAGGGTAAACACAATATACCTATTTATATATGAACACAAGTACGATAGAAAAAAATCTATTACTAGAATGTGAGCGAAAGAAAAAATGAAAACTTAGAGATTGTGAAAATACAAATCTAACATTTGGAAAGGAATATTCTTTAAATTTTTCACGGAAGAAAACAAATAATACCGAACCCGCTATTTCTAGATAATAATACAAAAAAGAAACGAATGCATGACAGAGTATAGAGGAAACTACAAGTTGCATTTGTGAAGAAATTATAGATACATGTAACAATTGTGAGAAAGCCAAACAAGTAATCCATTATTATCCATGGGAAGTCGAAGGCACATAACATCGTAAAGGATTCAAAAAATTGATGATCGCATTTATAAAATCGAAAGTCACATTGTAAAATAAATATGCATCCACCATTGATATAATGAGGAAATGTAATCCATATTTCCAAATATAAATATATAAATCTTTATAGATATAAGAATTAAATAAAAATTTTACATCCTTGAGGATTACACAGATCATATGATCGTACTAAAAAGAAGAACACATATTACATAAATGCATTAGCTGTCAAAGGGAAAGTATTGCATCGACACCTAAACATAGAAACTACAACAACACCCTGCCTATGCTAAGTAAAATTCAAATCCTTTGTAGAAGGAGAGCCATGGTGGAAAAAACGTGTTACCAACTTGAGGAAGAATACAATTAGTAAGTGTCGTGAGTGAGGGAACCTTTTGTTTCACATAGACCAACATCATTAAGAAGCATAGATGTAAGAGAGAGTAGATATGAAAATGAGAGAGAGACAAAAGCTGAATAATAAGTCAAAAATTGTAATGTGTATGGGAATGAGAGATACATTACCCGAGCATGTTTTCATGAGCGTTTCTTGTTCCACACGTGCATACAAATAAAACAATGTTGTGAGCAAAGGGATCCTCCAACGTATAAATATGGACATAAAAAATGATAAATACAAAAATTACATAAAGTACTAAAATATCTTGTAGGTAGAAGGATGCGAGGATAGGTTGTCATTCTCATATCCTTCAAGAAAATTCTCGGTCCGAGCAAAAGATTAAACTTGGGTGTCAACAACTCACATATAATTTCATACCATAAACAAAAAATGCTACGCGAAGGGAAAAAATAAAATCAAAAAGTAAATGTAAAGCGGCACCCAAAACGAGGAATAGAACAAAGGTAAGAAGGGTTACGCAAACCTTGAATGAGGAATTAAATCGCCTTATGAAATTTCTTGAAAAATTTAAGGGGTATAACACCAATATCGAGCTACGCATTTTCCCGAGTAGTGTGAAGGGATATAGCCAAATTTTCTTTTCACGTAAGTCGCCATGAATAGTAAAAAGGAGGAAAATCGAATTTCACAATAATTGAATGAACAAACACAAAAGCGAAAAAAATCATAAGTAAATGGAGGGTAATGCATACTCTACGTAATACTCGAGAGAATTAAACCCATAATGTTATGGGTAACACAAATATTAATGAAATTTATAGCAACTATACCCAATTACAAATAAATTTAAAAAACATGACAAAAAATCGAATATGTACAACGGAAAATTAAATGATGAATGCATAATTTAATTGAAGAGAGGATAGTCATTACTCTATCCAACGTATGCCATTCAAAATAATTTAACCCCGAAACCAAAATAATAAAGAGCGGATTATTGAATGATCTCGTGCGACGTACTCAAATAACTAGGAATCAAACCGAACTACGTATGGGAGGAATGGCCAAGTGCAACAAAAACATTTAAATGCAAAAATGCAACTATAACTAGACGCGAGACTTAATTGAAAGAACATAAATTATTAAAAAATTTTTATTTTCGGGTTACATAGCGAGAAAATATTCAAATTCAAATATACACCGGATAGAAAAAAAGGTTTCTAATACCTCGGCTAACATATCACACAAATATAAATCGAACCGAGAGATTGAATAGGGAGAAGGAATTCTAATAAAATAGGCCATGTAACATATTAAAAGTGTAGTACTAAACTCAACAATTCAGGGGGTGGAAAACATACCAAACCCATGCCTAAAATGCTATAAAATATATATATAAACCCATACTCTCAATGTTGTACTAAGGTGTAAACTCCGAACTAGAATGCATAAGTAAGACTTACCTGTATTGAAGGAAAAGGGGTCATAGGGACTTCCAAACTTAACCCATTTATTTATGGCTGAAAATTCGGTGAAACAAGGGAGAAGTCTTTACCCAAATGAACACACGAGAGAAACATATGGATTCCTTCTGCATAACGTGAAGAACCCACTATGTGACATGCATTTCAAATATAATGAAATTAAACTACATAAAACATAGAAAAATATGTAAATGAGAGGTTGCTTGAGGTGAATGTCGAGTCCGAACACGATTTGGGGTTTCCCTACAACACAAATAAAACGAGAGATTAGGAGAAATAAATTTTGAGTGCAATACCATTAGTAAGACTAGTGCGCGTTATATGTTATTTCCTAGTTTTTTTTGGTTCTCGTCGATCTAATAAGGTGATAAGGGTGTTGTTCAACGTTTCAACCCCATTCCTATATCACTTCTAGTGGCTTCCGTCTACTTTATTGGTTCTAGTACTCACGTTTTTGTCTCTTTCATTTTTTTATAGAATTTGATGCTATTTGGAGTTACATAGAAGGCCTCCTTAGAGGTCGTGGTCTTAGTTCTTTTTTTCTTATTTTAGTTAACCTTCTAGGTTTTATTTATGGGGTGCGTTAGGGGGCTCTAGCTATTTTGAAATACAATTTATCCCGCCTTTTTTATTGTTGGAGTGCACGTAGGCATTATTATTTTCAATTTGAGCTAGGTACTTCCTATTTTCATGCTACTTATTTGGCTCAATCAATTCCATTTTTCCTTGGTGATAATGTAGGAAAGTTTGAATTTTCCAACAACTCATATGGCAATTCATGGAGAGATCTACAAAATTTGGAACTAGGTATAGGCTCTACCCAAATTCAAACTTCAATTAATTGGAATTCCAAATTTTAATTGTACCTAGCTCTAATCTAAAAAAGTATCATCAATCTTCATTTATTATCCTTACAATCACTCACACAAATGGATTTTCTTCCATTCTTAATTCATGTACGAATTTATTTAATCTCACATTACCAAATACTCACCAAATTTTAATGCATTCATACGTAATACATAGAAATAAATAGACACCATAATGGTGAATTTTCTTCCCATTCATCATCACAAGAGCTATACATACAAACATGAAAACATTCATTTGTCTCCATTTACTCCCAATGGTCTCATTCTATGTTCTTTTATCGATTAGATTTTTTACCTTATGATTACAATGCTTTTAAATAGCATATAGAAATAAAATATATTTTCCCAGATCCATAAATTGATCCACAAATCACTCATCCTTTTTTAGGTGTGCATGCTTTTGCTTTATCGAAAAAATCTTATCTATCTATAGCTTTTTTAAACCTATGATTCATACTTCCTATAATAATAAAAGAAAATAATATTATTTACATGTAATGAATTATAATTCCTTTTAAATTTTGAAGACCCTTTGGAGATTCTCTTCAAAATTCTCAAACAATGTAGAAACATTTCATGACCTCTTGGCCATATGTTATTAATTCGCAAATCAACCAAGATTCCAACCTTGTTGTAGTTGTCATTAACTCTTTTTATTTCTATGCTCATGTTGTTATTACCTTCAATTTTCTAGATTTCCATATTTTATGATATTTTCATCCACTTTCCTTGCTAATGAAATTCCTAGAGTCAATTGTTCCTTTTTTTTGGTTATCCTTTTGTTTCTATCATACATTTTCCTAGATATCCTCTTCATCAACATCCATAACCTAGCAATCTCATCATGCAGCATTTTTCTTGAATGCCAAAATTTTCCAATGCCAAATTTCAGTTGTTACATACTCTTGTGCATATATTTAAATTTTTATTAGCTTCCTCTTCAAAAACTTCGTGTTGACTATACCTTGCAGCATCACCCATATTAGTATCATTTAAAAGAACTTCTTCGACTATTTTTAGTAATGCATGTTGAGTATTCTTCTTAGGATCCAATAACCTTTCCTCCAAATAAGATATATCGTCATCCATATCAACAAAACAAGCTTGAATTGGATAGAAGTTCTCCTCACAATTTTGTGTTAAATGAATAAAAAAATCATTCTCAGGTTCTCTCAAAATATTTTCCAATCACCTAATCTCTTCCTCGTACTTCATCAACATTATTTTTGAAATTTCATCCACATATCTTCAATACTATTCATGGTTTTCTTCAAAATACACATGAACTTTTCCATAACAATAGTAGGTTATTCAAATGGTTCTTCCATGGATGCATTTTTTCATTGTACATAGTCTCCACTATGGTTTTATTAAAAAGACAACTTTGTCTTCCTTTCTCTTTCAAAAAAAGTTAAATTAAGTTCTTCTTCAAACTTTATGATAGTTCCTAATTATTTCTCTTCACTTTTCAAAAGAATTACATCTAAATGATGTTCTTCATCCTTGCATGGAACCTATTCGGCACAAAAATCTGACGTATATTCATCAGTTATTTGACTCATAGTGATCGTATATTCAAGACATTGGAGATATAATTTTCATCAGTGGGATTGTGTCAAATAGTTAACACTTTTTTAGCATCAGATATTGAATAGGAAAAAAATTGAATACTCGATGCCAACGTTGGCGAAACATTTGCTTGATTGTCTACACTTTGGGGACTGATTTGTGACACCAACATGTATTAGATTATATTTTCAATGGTATAACCATTGGATATCGATCGCCATAGAGGGAAAAATATCTATGTCGGAAATGTGACACCATATTATTCCAATCTAATGAGATTCGTTAGTTTGTTCCATTGGTATAATGTCAGATGTTCAGTGGTTTAGCATCGAATAATTGATGTTTTAATAATTCTAAGAGATGGGATAAAAATCGGATATCTATCACCATAGAGACCAAATATCTGACACTTTGACATTGAACATTCAATTTCATTGTATTCTTCTTTAGCAAGATGTGATAGTTTTTTCTGTCAGATTGGAGTGAGATGTCCAACAGTGTGGAACCAAATAAGAGACATTGCAATATTATAATGTGATAAGGGTTTCATTGAACAAAATCATTCATCCATCAGTACAAAGTCATATATTCGAAGGTTTATTCCATCTAAATGGTGTGAGATAAACAATTTTTAACCTAACATGAAATATCTGATGGGTGCCATAGCATTAAAAAAAATGATCTCGGGATTGATTGGTTGGGGAGGAATTTGTGTGTGTCTTTGTTGAATTGGCCATTCACTTCCTTTTGATTTGGTAGCGAAATTTAATTATATCAGTACAATGAGAACTTCCAAATAAAAAGGAAGTGTGAATTAAATTCAATAGACTTTAAGTTTTAGGACCTCACCAAAGATGATTTTAATGAATTATTGACATGTGATAACAAAGTGCAAGTGTTATCTAATGGTTTTAATCCATGCATAGGATGTGTTGTAGCCATTTTTCTTTTTTTCTTTCAAAAAGTAAATAAAATATAGGGGTTGATATAGCTAAAGTATGGTTAAATTTTTTCACAAAATTTTTATGCTATATATTCGTTTTAGCTTAACCTTTCAGGTGAGTAAAGTGGAGGATTCTTATATGAATAAATAAAAGGGTGGGTCAACTCACACCAATAGAGGATTAAAAATTGTGCATGTTTCAAGTGCATAACCATGATTTTTGACCGATATGTGTCCATTTTAAAACTCAGTGATATAAATAAATATGGATTTACATGGGCAGAAGCCCACGAGAGCTTGTCTCCTGAAATAACTATTTGGGATATCTACGTCAAAAATATTTCCTGCTACCACTCGAGGAAGGCGATAATGGTAGAAAGTGAGCCAAATCACCCACCTCACCTCATCCTCGGCATCCACATCACCTTCCACCAGAATCCTTCTATATTATTTCATTCATGTCCTTACAATTTACACTCTCTTGCTTTCACGTTAAACAAAACTCTACTCCACTACATTTTATCCTTATTCCTCCATACACAAGTCACTCTTTCTCCGGACTTAAAATTTCGACATCTTCCTTCAAATCATCAAGGGAATAACATCCTCCATCTCCTCTACCTTTCATTAAAAGGAAAGACGTTAAAATGTCCAGGTTAGGTGCTATGTCTGTGTTAACTACACACATTCCTCTAATGGATACAAAGAGGGACATTTTTTACCCCATCTATTCACTAGACCTCATGAAAATTCATGAGAACATACAAGTTGAGATATGTGTAGGTGACTTAATGGACACCATTAGTAGACCGATGAGCGAAACTTGAGGATAAAGGCCATGTATTTTGACATAAATGTGGGTTTTTATAGTTTTATGACTTATTTTTGAGCTTGGGAAGTTACACGCATGGTTCATGGAGGTCCCTTAATCCAATATATAACCTTGGGTATTCATTTGATAAATTATTTAGAGGTATTAGAGAATTACATTGAACAATTTATGGAGTTTATTTCATGGAGTTTCCCTCTTTGGAGGTATTTATTTTGACAAACTAATGTATTGACCTTGCAAAAAAATTTAACCACTTTCGAGATATTTAACCATAAAATGAAGAGAAGGCTTCATCAAACATTTCTCCTACAGAAGAATAGATAAATTGGATATGATTTTGTGTGTCATCAATAGTATGGGGTGGAAGTATATCCCAAATTTTTGGTTCCATAAAGCTGCAAGGGAGTTCTAAAAGAAGTTTTTATGGCATGGGAATCATACATAAGGGATCATCATGAATTGGAATGGATGAGGGATGATTTTTTCATGGAAAATATTTGGGGAGTGTTTATTAAAAAGAGATTTTGTATGTCACTATTTCATCAGAAGAGGGCATAAATAGGTAAAGTTGGTGGTTTCGTAAAAAAGGGATAATTTGTTGAAATAAAACAAGTAACAATAGAGGAGACATAATGAATGGTTTGAGGTGAACCATTTTTATTCGTGGTTGGAGTAAGAGACGACCCAATCATGGTATCATTTGGGAGTGCAACCAACACATCGAAAAACTAAGGGAGTTCTAGATCATGATATGCATAATGGGCCTAATGGTTAAGAGCATGTGTTTCCTCCTAAGAGGTGACATGTTCAAACCAAGAGGTGGGTAGAGTATGTATGCCTTCGTAGACTTGGTAGTCAAATTGTTGAGTGGAGGTGGGTCTCTTGTCCAACAAACAAGGGGGTATCATACACCAATTTGCTGTCTGGCTTCGTTGTGACCTTAAAATTTGATAATAATAATAATAATAATAATAATAATAATAATAATAATAATAATGTCCATATTATGCAAAAATAGTACAAGGATGGTTGGTGCGTAAATCATTTTTAATAAATGTGGTGTTTTTCTCATCCTTTATAAGAGAGGAGGGAACTGGTGCTTTGGAGGTGTGAAAAAAATACTTTCAATTCTTCCAATCAGAGACATTGATTGGTAGGTTGTCTCATTATGTCACATAATGTGCATGGGGAAGGTACCGTACAAAATATGCACTAGTAGTTTCTTTACTCTTAAACATCCTTGCATCCTTTCCTTAAGTGATCCTTGGTGTATTTGTGAGCTATAGTAGGATCGTAGGCAGTTATCTTTCCATAGGAGTGCTAATAATAAAATGACCCGTGGTTGTAGTGCTTGATGTAGTAAATGTGCCAGGAGGTTCCAAATACCATACAGGTAATGTGAGAGACATGTTAGGTTGAATAAAATTATCCTACTTGCTGTGGGAAAAAAACTAGGTGGGGGGTAGAGGA
This sequence comes from Pinus albicaulis, assembly GCA_034641835.2. NCBI lineage: Eukaryota > Viridiplantae > Streptophyta > Pinopsida > Pinales > Pinaceae > Pinus > Pinus albicaulis. The sequence continues at coordinate 1,321,936,521 of CM076579.1, read as the reverse complement.
AAGTATTTTGAGAGATACCGTATGGGAGGGATATGATATTTCTCATCAAAATAATGATGGATTCCAATGGTGGTTTATTTTCATGAGGTTCTTCACTCGAAGAGGTGGTTATTACACAAATAGAGGTAGTGGAAGTGGATGCTACCATAAGGAAGTCCCCTAAACATGTATCAAGGAGGGAAGATTATTTGAATATTCCTATAACAATATCGTTCAAATAAAGAATCATTCCTTTTAGGATCTTACAAAGTGTAACACACTCTTAGGTAAGGAAGAGGTCTCCTTTCATAGTGGGTTAATTAGTCTATTGTGATGATTTTCCCATTATGGGAAAACGTTATGGTGTGAATTAATGAAAATACCACTGCCTTCATTACATACATGTAATTTGATCCAAACATGATGTTATAATAAAGAGTGGAATTTAGGACTTAAATATCAATGATAAGTGTTTTACTAGTGATTGAAACTAAGAAGTTACGAAAAATTACTATAAGTGAAGATGGGATGCCATCATTTAGCCTTAAAGTAATCAAAGAAGAATTAAGTTGGAGGGAACCAAGCTTCTTCTAAATTTATCTTAAAATAAGGCATGTGGATGCCCCCTAATTAATAATTCATTAGTGAATAGTGAAATTACAAATTGTTAAATGGAATTGAAATGAGACAAAATATGGTAGTCATGGTTCTACTTTTTCCCTGTCAAAGTTGATTAATCTTGAATTGAAAGGACCATTAGCACCTAATATCGAAAACACATTTTTTTTTAGTTGCACAGGTTTGAAGAATCTACAAATCTAATGCGTTAGATGGAGATTGTACAATATCATCAAAAATGATACAACTATAGCCTTCCTTTTCATTATTGGAGGTGTCATGTAATGGTCCCTCAACGATATTAGAAATTGGTTCGATAAGGTGTTACTATATTGTCAAAGGTGGCATAGTTATATTAGAAATCATTGTGACAGATATTGTAGGATTAGGATATAAGTGCTCCCATGATTTTTAATACATGATTGAAGAAGGACATTTGTTCCCTACGTGTACATGTTACAACTCAGGGGCTCTATTGTACTACCCCCTGCTAAGTTCTAGAATATCATAGAACTGAACTTCTATTGTGCCTACTTTGTTACCTAATGGGGGAATGGGTTTTACATCACCTTGAGTATTTGGTTGGTTTCACCACTCCCCCTAGCTTCTCATATACCTTTCAAGTCACAAAATTGAGGATAGTGGTGGTTTTATCTCCCAAGTTATCTGTAGACTGCACAATCATGATTAGTCAAAATAATATTGGTCTTATTTTTGCTTCTGTATATGACATTCATGTTGCATAACTATCAATAAAGTAGGATAATGATGGAGGAGGTCCATGTGTATTCCCTTGATATGTGAGAGGGTTCCTAAGTTGAAGTTGGGTGATATTTCTTACCAACCCATCAACATAATTTGATGCCCAAATTTTTACTTGGGTGAAATATAATAGATGAGGAGCATCTAGTATCATGAAATAGATGTATCTTGATTCGAGATATATGAGCTAAAACTATTGATCTTTGTTTACAACCTATTCTTCAGTTTTTGGCATGATGGTTGTGCCATGTATTACAATAATGGGAAAAATATATTTGACAAAGAAAGGAAAATAAGGGTTGGGGTGATATCTACCATAAAAAGGTTGTGATGTTTACGAAATTTACAGATATTTCATGTCATATGTGTGCAGGCATTCTATCAAAAATTAGTCAATATTTCTAGCCCTATCTCATGTTGAAATTATAGAGAAATAGGTGAGGAAAGACTTAGCTAAAGACTCAAAGGTGTGGTATTATTTGATTTTTTCACTCAACTACCTCTTTTCTTTAGGGCCTATGAAGGTGCAATTGACTATTATCCATGTAACCAAGTTATTAAATATGTCATTAGAGAAACACCATAAGTTAAATTTCATAATCTGGTTGACTAGGTCTCCCCCCTGCATACCTTCAAAATTTGTGATATCTGTTGGTAATTAATTTGGCATAGATGATGATGAAGGATCATGGGCTATGGGATCATTTTTCAAGTTTGAAATATTGTATAGGTTCATTGAAGCTACAAATGGAACAATTAACTTGGTGTTGGCCACCTTGGTGTGACTCGTTGAGATGAACAATCATTACAAGGCCAATAAATCCTCTTAGTAAGGGTGGAAGGTCTTGGAAGTGCATATAATGGTGAGAAAGTATCTCCTTATAATAGTCCCTTCAGATTTGAAGGCCATTGGCTATAGGATACTTGTTTCTTGTCTAAAACTGAAAATTGTTGTGAAAACTATAAGTCAAAGGATGAAAATTCAAGCATACCTTCCAACTTAAGCTCCAGTAATTTTAAGCCAAAATAAAATAATGGAATATAAAGGAATTAGGCCATATATCCAAAGAAAAAAGAGTCATGGAGACCCTTATGTAGCAAGTGTAATAACATATTATTCTATATGGAGGAAAAAATACATTGATAATGGAAGAAAGCCAACTAATTTATAAAATAGAGGATCATGTAGATAGGTAGAGACCCTTTCAAATACTAAATACCTTGTGTAATTATGAATGAAGGAGAAAGGAACTTGAAAATTTTCCATATGACCATGGTAAATAATCACCACAACAACATGATATTATCACATTCCTTTAATGATCAGAAATTATTGCTGAGCAATAGTGAGCATGAACTTGTCTCATACTATCATTCCATACACATAGATCCCACACCCAATAGATGATTCATTTTCCAACACATTACTTCACATATAACCAGATTAACTCATTCGAACCAGAATGAAGCATTAATAAGAGAAGTATCACTGCAAAAGTGGAGGTAGTGATGGTGATTCCAAAAAAAAACGTTGTAGGTCCTGATGGATTCACAATAGATTTCTTTCAGGTTTATTGACCATTTATAGGCTCGAACATGGACACTCTAGTTGAATAATCAAAAAATTTATGAAAGGTATGAACCAACCTTAATGCTACTTTTAGAGGATAATCACAATGTTTGCATTGAAAGGCACTTCATGGCCAATTATAGGATTCATGTGTAAGTGTAATGTAAGAAATTGATCATTTTTACATGTTAGCTCAATAGGTTCAGTTTATATTAATATGTAAAACATTTTTATCATTTAAATTTTGGAGCAATAAAAAAATAATAAAATGTGAAAAGTAATATAAAACGAATTATGGGATAAATGTTGTAGTGTTCGTAAAGAGTTAAAAGTAATTAAAAAAAACAATTTTTTATATTGTATTTTTTCTGTTATTAATAAAATTAGGAATAAAAAGATAAAATAAAATAATAATACATGTATCACATTAAAATATATAACATAAAAGTAGTAGCTATAAGTTAAGATCCATTTTACCTTATAAATTTAGATAATAATTTTGCAACCACTTTTATCTTTAATTAATTAGCACATTCATATTTAATACTTACAATATAACAATATTTGTAATCATTGATATTAAATCCCACATTATAATGTTTATTATTAACTTTTAAATAGGCTTTGTTGCAATACGAAGGGCCAATACCATGAATCATGAATGCCATATAGGGAAAACTACCTCTTATTTCACAATCAAATTATTTTACAATTTCATTCCAATTTAATTTTATTACATTCTTGGGCTCATAGACACATTCCAATCGAGTGTGGAAGATATGTAATGTTTTTATGTCATCTAAACATTTTGACTCATAATTAGTTATTAATAATTAATAGATAATATATTAATTATTAATAACTAAACAATCCTAAATGCATATTAAATGCATATCTTTCAAGCTTATAGATGATCAAATGTCATTAGTTGAAAACCATTCCTTAATATCTTTCCTCAAATAAATATGTTTGCACAATGAGGAATTTGATCACTTATGGATCCATAGTGGTTTCAGAACAACTTCTCTTTGTAGTATCGTTTACAAGGTTATATCATTGGTCATCATGAATTTCCTTAAACCTTTATTGAATAGTATCATTTCACCATAGTGAACTAGTTATGTTGAAGGTCACCAAATCATTGATCAGAATGAGGTAGCTCACGATTTTATCCACTCTCTAAATACATCCAAGAGGGAATGACTGCTTATAAAATCAGATTTCTCTAAAGCTTATGATTGATTGAATTTTTATTATATACTCCAACCTATCAAACCTTTTAGGTTTTCACCTCATTGGATCAGTTAGGTCATGTCCCTAATATCTACTACTTTTTTCTTCATCATTTTGAATGGCTATCCAACCATGAATATCAATCCTTCAAGTAGTGTATTACATAGAAATTCTATCACCACCTTTTTATTAATCTTGGAAATAGAAGGATTGAGAATATATCTTAAATTTTTTGGGTGACAAAATTGTATTAGTGGACTTCACCTATATGGTAGCAATTTACCTATCAATCATAAAATATTTATTCATGATACAATTCTCTATGGTATTCTCATGGCAGGGTAGACTATGGATTTGAAAACAAACCTCAATAGATTCATTGAGGCCTGAAGTACAATCATGAATGAGAAAAAATGGAATATATATTTCTTTAACACAATTTTTGTTGTTAAGAGACATATAATGTACCTCATGTACTTCTAGATAGAAAATCTTCTCGCTAAGTACCTAAGAGCCACATTGATTCAGAAATATTTAAGATTAGCCTATTCATAGGACATACTTTATAATATATCCAATAATATTGAAGGTTGTGTGTTATTCTCTCTTAACTTTATGGGTGAAGTATTTCATGTCAAGTTTGTTATTTAAGCTCTTCCAATTTATAAATTATATGCCTTAGTAATGCCAAAATTCATTTTCGAATCCATTAATACACTTTATAGAGATTTTCACTATAGAGGGGCTAAGCAAGAAAATAAAATAGCCATTGGTTACCTAGGAAAAGATTTGCATCCCCAAGCTATTTGGGGCTTTGGGACTAAGAGACAGAGAGATCCTGAACAAGGAATTTGGGGCTAATTTATGGTGGAGGTGACTTCAAGGAGAGCATGAAATTTGGAAACAAATATGGGACATGAAATATTGTCACACCCCTCCTTAGTGAAATATGTTAATACGTACAAAGTATCCCTTAGACATCTCTATATGGTATTTGGCACATGATGCCTATAGTCTTATCTAAATCTGTGCCAAATGAGAGATTACAATTGGCCACACTTCCCTCTTTGGAAAAAAATTTGGAAAGAAATGGGGGGGCCATGGATAACTATAAGAGCTAAATGGATTTACTTTAGTGAAAAATTACATTATAGTAGAAGATCTCTTGAAATAATTTATTATTTCTATTCTTTAGAGAGGGAAGAATATGATAAAGGATTGTATAGTGCATGGAGAACTAGTTTCGTGGCTCATTATCACTCAGGTGTTTCAAATCCATAAAACTAGAATTTCTCATGGCCATGATAATGTTTTTCGCAGTTACCATACCAAAGGGATTTACTCACTTAAGGAATTTTAATCGCTTGTTTTTAAATACAATTATTTCCATTAGAATGCCCTATAGAAAACCTTTTGGATGATTCACCATTATCTTAGTGTTGCAAAACTTCTATAGTTAATAAAAAAGGTGAAGGACCCTCTCACTGGATCAAATTAGAAAGAAGTTATTTCAAGCCCCTTCAATGTGCTCGTTATGGTGGGATGTAAAGGAGGAAAAGGAACATATTTTTAATGTTTTTCCTTTTTCAACCATCTTTGGGAATAAGTCTTAAATATTTTAAAATATCCATAACACAATAACAATAACAATATCGTAGTGGAAACATTAGTGCAATGTAGAGATAGCATATTCATTATTCTCAACTTGAATAAAACTTGGATTATCATTTTGAATTTGTCATGTGGATGACTGGGAAAGAAATAAAATAGAGGACATTTAAACAAAAGAAAAACAAAGTTGAGACAATATGGACAACTATTAGGAAACAATTTAAAGAGACGATCCTCTCACAACCATGTAAATAAGAGGACTTGAAAGTGAATCAACAGGAAATTGTGATATCATAAAATATTGAGCTTTCACCTTAAATGATTTAAATTCTACCTTCCAAGATTCCCACCCCCTCAAATGCCTCTCCTTTAATCTACAACTCAAAATAGTTTTTGTGAAGTTAAATTTTGATGGTTCTTCCAAAGGAAACTTAGGACAAGAAATTTGTGGAAGTATCTTCCATGACAACCAAGGTTCAAGCTTAAGCATGAATGTTGCAAAATTTGATATCACAAGTAATAATGTTGTGGAATTCGTTGCCTTAGAGCCATGTATGGTCTTAGAGATTAATAAATCATGTTGAAATTTAGCTTGCTTCTGATTCCTAGTTGGTTATTTCCACTTTTAGAAATAATTAATGGGCTCCAAAAGAAAAAAATATTGAGGAATTGGTGACTCTCTCCATTTCATTCCTTACGTCACAACCTCTCATAGTCACTAATTGAGAATAAATGGGATAAATTCTTAGCTAACTTTGGGTTTGAGAATCATGACATATTTCTAATAGAAACATGGCCTCAGTGATTTATGTTTGTGTGGTACAACAACAAGGAAATGTTGGACCTTGAAATTGGCATTCACTTCCATTACATTTTTACTTATATTTCCATATTACCACCTTCACTCCACCTCCATTTCATTACATTTACCTTACAATTACCACTATTGGGTTACATTTATGTTTTTCCAAACTTTATTAATTCTTAGCATTTTTAAGTGAATCTGTGGTTAAAAATTAGAAAATAATGTGCATATTCTTATACCTAACAAGTGAGATGAGATTGTTGCCATGTGTAGGTCAAAAGGATGCTTCTAAAATACCTTTATGTGGCATATGAAAACCAAATTCGAATATGAGTTGAAAAGATCATGAGGATATGTGTCTCATTTCCTTTGTGTATTGAAACTCTAAGAAGATATGTGTCTCATTTCCTATTTTGCATTGAAACTCTAAAAATACATGTGTCTTCTCATTTCCTATTTTGATTGTAACTCTAGAGATAGAGGGAGAGATTCATGGAATCTCATTAATGATATAACTTATCATATTTTTGTATAAATAGAGGAAACTTTCTACTATCAGGGAATGTGAAAAATAGGAGAATAAGAGAAGGGATTATAGAGTGTTTTGTAACAAGGCTTGAGATGGAATGGGATGTAGATCTGTGAGTTTATCAATAAAGAAATTATTTGATGCTGTTTTGATCACATATTCAAGGAGGTAAGGAATTCAGTGAATTGGTAGAAGAGAGCCCCTGTTGCCTAAGGAGGTTTTTATGCTTTCTAGCTAGGTTTATTTCAGTTTCTATTTAGCATTTCTCTTTGCTTTTTGCTCAAATTATTGTTTTCATAATTTTCAATTACTGTATCCAACTGACTAAAATTCATTGACGAATAGATAAAGTGACTTATAGGTGCAGTGATTGTTTAGGTTTTACTTCTGTCATTTCTTTCATAATTTGCAATTGCTGGATCTAATCGATTAAAATCTATTGGATAATATATAAGTGACTTATAAGAATAGTGATTGCCTATATTTCATTTCTTATCTTTCATAGTTAACAGTTACTGTGCTCGACCAAGCAAAGACCATTTAAATCATAAATTAAAATAGTTAGTGAATTATAGACATAGTAATTGTCCAACATTTTTTTTCCTGTCATTTTCTTATTGAAATTAAGGGAATAATGGATTTTTCTAAGAGCCGTGCAAAGAAGTGAAGACTTTAGAATTGGGTGTGATAGGTTGGTTATTCACTTAATCAGTTTTTTGATAGAAGATCCTCATTCCATTGCAATTAATCTCTTTAAAAGGCATTCTGATTGAACTTGAATATGAATATACTGTACAATAATGGCTAAATGATTAGATTCAAATGCAATTTTTTGAGTTATCAAATGCTTTCTTTGTTTTCATTTCTTAAATCTCAATTGAGTCATAGATCCATGGATTAGGTTTACTCACTAATTGAAACACTTGTTTTTATATTTTTAATTACAACTAGACCTTGGAGCTTGTACATAAAACTCAAATTTCTTTATAGGAAGTTAATTACTTTCATAACATTTCCTTTTCTTCCTTTTCAAATTAGATTTATTCTCACTTTCTAGCCTAGGATAGCACACTAAGGACTTAAAAGACAAAACCCCCAAAATAATAAGAAAAACACATACAATGTAGTAAGGAGTAGGTTTCTTAAGCACATATAGTGCGCCACACTTCATCAAAGTTACAAGCCCTGGTTGATAATTAATGGAAACAATTTATGAACACTAAATTGACTAAACATTTTGGTGTTGTTGCCGGGGAAGTGTAATTGAGAGATCTTATTTATTAGATCTAAAAAAATTAATAATTTCTCGAGTATGCTCTCCTCTTGCACTTTATGTGATCTAGAGGATCAGAAAAAGATATTTTTTATGTTAAAAAAATAAAAAAAATAATAATAAATTATGTTTTCATCATTTCATTTAATTTTACAATAAACTTACAAAAAATGATGAAAACTTTTAATTTCAATAAATTGTTTTGTTTAATGATATATATATATATATATATATATATATATATATATATATATATATATAAATTTTTGAAAATATAATATACATAATTTTATTTACAAATCAATTAAATAAAAAATTAAATAAATAAAAATAAAAAATATTTTGGCTCATGGAAATAAGACCCACGCATATGTGTGAGGCCAGCCTTTGGCTTGGCCTTACGCATATATGCAGGCCTTCAATCCACACAAAGACCCATGAACTGCAATAATAATAATAATAATAAGAATAAAGGAACCTTCTCTTTTCCATATTCATTTTTCCTCAAGCAGCAGTTATTAGAAAGAATTTTTAAAAAAAATTACAGAGATAGAGAACGAAGGTAAATCACATGAAGAAACTGTTTATGAGGAGAAGATTTCAAATTGATGATGAAGAGAAGATTACAAATTCAATTGCAGGGATAGACAATAAAAGTGTATCACATGAAGTAATTGTTGATGAAGAGAAGATTGTAGATTCCATTGTAGGTAACTGGAATGAGGAAGATCGATCTGAACCTTTTTGTGAGAGACAAGCCATTACACTTCAAAACCTAAAAATAAAAACAAATCAAACCACATCAATTTTATTGTAGAAGTAATTTCCAGAAAACAAAATGCGTAATTGTTAAAAACACCTGATTTTAAAATGCATTTTCTAAGCAAACCGAGGTGAATTAGAAAAAAAAACATGGGTTTCTTCGAGAACGGGGTGAGATAGGTAATCGTATAAGAACTTTCTGAAATTTGCAGCCATTTGGGAGAAATTCAGGGTTCTTTGGAGCACTAATTTGTAGTGTGCATGAGAGAAAAATGTTTTTTCTTTTAATGTAAACAGTCACGGTTTTATAAAATTCGATTTTGAGAAATAATCAAGGATCCGATTTCCTTATCTGAAGGAGAATGTGGCAAAATTCATTTGTGGTGGCACATGATGAGTGAAAAATGGATTATTTGAGGCAAAGGCATTATCACATGTGCATCAAATGCAAGTTGTATAAATTGAGAAGGATTATGCCTCCATCTCCTTCATAGTTAGGAACTTGACTTTAGAAATTTCAAGTTTTTTATTTTTATCTTGCACGAAAGATGCATTGGCATCACTTTGTTTCAAAAAGATTCATAAAGACGACTATTTCATCCATGCTTTATTTCATTAAAAAAATAAAAATAAAAATAAAAATCTTTATTAATAATTTATTTTTAATAAAAATAAATAAATAAATAAATATTTGAATAAAATCATTTAGAAAAAAAATTAATTAATATATATATATATATATATATATATATAGATATATATATATAATTTCTTCTTAATAATGGTTTGCAGGACAATTGGAAGATTATTTAGATGATTTCTGAACATTTGGCTTTAATATTGTTGATGTGTATTTTTCTATGAAGTTTTAACTTGCAAGACACATCAAATCTTCATGATGCCAATTGTTTTACTAAGCACAGTGCATGAAGTCATTTGACAACAGGGAGTTGATTTATTTTTCATGGTTATACTTTAAAAATGGATTGTTATAGATATCATGAATTGGACTAGATATAACACTTATGATTTTCCTTAATCTGTTTCATTTGGCATTCAAAATTTTGTGTCAGAATAAGAAAATATTTGGCCATTTATTTTTTAACAAACTTATGTTCTTTCTGTCAAGTTTTTTTGCAGGTTTAGGATGATTGGATGATCAACAAGAAGATTAAATTGTGATGACAATTGGTCTTCAAAAGACCATTCTCATGAGAAACATAAGAACAAATCCATGTTCATATCCATCAAGACCATTACTTTTCCTCCCTTTTTAATTGTAAATCCAACCAAGAACTTCAAAGTAAGCCACAGTTATTTTTCCAATCAAAAGTTAGTTGCTCATTTTCCTTCATTCACATACACTTTCCATTACTTCTTTTCTACTCCAAAAATGAAAGCAATAAGCTCACTTGCATGCTTATTTCTCATTGTCATTTTCCATTTTCATCTTCCATTCTCATTTCCCTTTACATTCCGTATTGCATTTCTACTTAGTCATTCAATAAAATCCGCGTCTCATTTTCCTTCACTGCTCATTTTTTCCCCCTAGTCATTATATTTTCCTACATTGATTTCACTAGATTAGCAATAAAACCATTCAGCTCCTCTACAAATATGATTCATTTCATTTCCATTTTCATTCTGTCAGATAAACCTTGACCCACTGCAAAATTTTTCATCCATAGTCCTTTAAAAAAATTATTCTTTCATGCTCGCATTAGATGATCGAGGATTCCTTAAGGCCTCCCTTCTAGCAAGTCTTGGCCTATCGACATCAACACATTATCTAGGTCCAAGACTAGAGTCTTTAACAGTACCTTGAGGCTTATATCCATTAATGACAAGATCTGTCACTGACAATCAAGGGAATACATCAATGTCCCTTGATCATCGGATCTTGCAAGTAGCTTGACATCAGGCCATCTATTCGCACTTCGCAAGATGTACTTAGGTACCTTGGCACTCATTGACATTAATGGTGAGTTTGCCTTGCATTGGTTAACAAATTTCATCAATGGTCGGTAATCGAATGACTTCTCTTCATGCTGGACATCAACACATTTATTCGCATCACTAGAATTTTATGATTGGATTTTGTAACGATTGAAGACTACATCATTTCAGCAGTTTGGAGCAGGAATCAATTTGTATCAGCAGCAATAAACATCCCAATCTTGTCATCAACACAAAGAGAACAAAGAAGCAGATCAAATTCATTTGTTTACATAGTCTAACAACATCAACAACCCCCACACATGCAGCTCATCTATTTTCAAAGGGTAACTTAAGGTACGTCATTTTCTAACTTTTTACCAAAGAATTCCTTGAAAAGCTAGAATGATAATTTTTGGAAAAAAAATTTCCTCCTCATTCCATAAAATTGTCAATACCATCAGTTGGGAAAGAGGGGGGGGGGGTATTACATTCATATTCATACTTTTACACGTTCATATCACATTCAGAATCCCACATACTTCCAAAAGATATTAACTATTACATTATTATTATGAGCATACAATGGATTTTCAAAAGTACTCAAATGATGATTGGGTACAAACGCAATCATGGTTGTCACACAAGAACCAACCATGATGTAATCCAATAAAGATAAACTTTGCAATAAAAATCAAATTATCATTATGCAAATATCAAAGGTCAAAATTGAATGCAACAACAAAATATGGTTGTAACACAAGAACCAACCATGTTGCAATTCACATAAAACACTTTGCAGAAGTATGAAGTTATCAAATGATATCACACAAAGTTAAGCCGAAGCTCAAGGATAAAAAAAAAAAATTAATACATAATAGATTGCATGAAGACATGCAATAGCTTCAGTTGGGGCATATGTTGGACATTGAAATTGTCATTCAATTCCATTATATTTTCACCTATATTTCCATATTACCACCTTCACTCCACCTCCATTTCATTAAATTTACCTTACCATCACCACTATTGGGTTACATTTATGTTTTTCCAAACTTTATTAATTCTTAGCATTTTTAAGTGAATTTGTAGTTAAAAATTATAAAATAATGTGCATATGCTTATACCTAACAACTGGGATGAGATTTTTGCCATGTGTAGGTCAAAAGGAAGCTTCTAAAAGACCTTTATGTGGCCTACCAAAACCAAATTCGAATTTGAGTGGAGAAGATCATGAGGGTATGTGTCTCATTTCCTTTTTGTATTGAAACTCTAAGAAGATATGTGTCTCATTTCCTATTTTGTATTGAAACTCCAAAAAGACATGTTTCTTCTCATTTCCTATTTTTATTGTAACGCTTAGAGATAGGGGAAGAGTTTCATGGACTCTCATTAATGAGATAACTTCTCATATTTTTGTATAAATAGAGGAAGCTTTCTCCTATCGGGGAATGTGAAAAATAGGAGAAGAAGAGAAGGGATTATAGAGTGTTTTTTAACAAGGATTGAGATGGAATGAGATGTATATTTGTGAGTTTATCAATAAATAAGTTCTTTGATGCTATTTCGATCACACCTTCAAGGAGATAAGGAATTCACTGAATTGGTAGCAAAGGGCCCCTGCTACCTAAGAAGGTTTTTATGCTTTCTAGCTAGGTTTATTTTAGTTTCTATTTAGCATTTCTCTTTGCTTTTTTCACAAATTATTGCTTTCATAATTTTCAATTACTGTGTCCAACTGAGTAAAATCTGTTGATGAATAGATAAAGTGACTTATAGGTGTAGTGATTATTTAGGTTTTATTTCTGTCATTGCTTTCATAATTTTCAATTGTTGGATCTAACTAAGTAAAATATATTGGATAATAGATAAGTGACTTATAAGAATAGTGATTGCCTAGATTTCATTTCTTATCTTTCATAGTTAAAAATTACTATGCTCGACCAAGTAAAGACCATTTAAATCTTAAATTAAAATGGTTAGTGACTTATAGATATAGTAATTGTCCAACATTTTATTTCCTGTCATTTTCTTATTGAAATTAAGAGAATAATGGATTTGTTTGAGAGCCTGCCAAGAAGTGAAGCCTTCAGAATTGGGTGTGATAAGTTGGTTATTCACTTAATCAATTTTTAAATATAAGATCCTCATTCCATTGCAATTAATCTCTTTAGAAGACATTCTGATTTAACTTGAATATGAATATAATGTGCAAGAATGTCTAAATGATTATATTCAAATGTAATGTTTTGAGTTATCAAATTCTTTCTTTGTTTTCATATCTTAAATATCAATTGACTCATAGATCCATGGATTAGGTTTACTCACTAATTGAAACACTTGTTTTTATATTTTTAATTAGAACTCGACATTAGAACTTGTCCATAAAACTCTAATTTCTTTATAGGAAGTTAATTAGTTTCATAACATTTCCTTTTCTTCCTTTTTAAACTAGATTTATTCTCATTTTCTAGCCTGGGATAGCACACTAAGGACTAAAAAGACAATTTATCCCTAAGAAAATAAGAAAAAAACAAACAATGAAGAAAGGAGTAGGTTTCCTAAGCACATATAGTGCACCACACTTCATCAAAGTTATAAGCCCTGGTTGATAATTAATTGAAGCAATTTAGGAACACTAAATTGACTAAAAAAGAACCACTAGAAATTAACTTATATGGAGGTAAAAGACCCTAGATTTACGTCTTATATGTTCGGATGTGTCCAGTTTCATTTCAGAGAAGTGGTGGCATGGACAACCAACCCATTAGGAGAATGAAATTAGGATGCTTGTGTTCGATGGATATTTTCAAAAGCCAAGGAATAATTGTGGCATTTCTCTTAGGCTTAGGCACTAGCTCTTTTCTAGGTCATGAAACCAAATGCACCTATATTCTAAGTGACATGGATTCAAGGATTGAAGGTATTTATCTCATGCCATACCTATGAACAATGGTAAGGAGATGGGCCTCTCAAAAAAAACATTTAATTTCTTGAGACAGTTACGACAACAATAGGATTAATACCCTAATAGGCTAGAATGGAAAAGTAACTCCATGGGACTAAGTGCATGGAATAAGAGAGTATATTAAGGCTTCTTAACATGATGGAGAACCTTAAGTAAGTCTAAAGTTCATGGACCTTACTCGTAAGACTGAAGCTAATTCACGTAAGTGTTGAGGCCCCGAAAATCAGGTCTACAACAAGGGGGATACCCACCCGGTCTGGACCTTGGTTAACAGCTCCTTTTCCGTTTGGTGTAGTGAGTCCGACTGGGGATAATGGGATCAGTTTCCCAATTTGTGTGTGTGTGTGTTGAGAATAGATATTTCCTTTATAAAAAAGGTTCCTAAGTGAAATGTTTTTATTCTATTTCTAATCTAATTATATGCAAATTGTATTCTAATTTAAACAGAAATATGTAATTCTAAACTAAACCTGGGATAAGATCTTGTTTATGCGATCCAAAATGATTTCGAATAACAATTTGTAATAAATATCATTCAATTACTATAAGAAAAGAATTCAAATAAAAATAAACCACTTCATATAAAAAGTTAGATGAAACAGTTGTGAAAGACATATCACATAATAAGCTATTCATACATTAAGCATAAACAAATAGTCATCACCATACAAAAGTGCCAAATGATAACTTAAAAATTCAAGCATCAATATATAAATAACTGAGCATAAATATCACTTTTAACATAGAAGCAGAAAAAGTTAAGAGATAAAAGTACCATTTATAACTAGTTCTACTCATGAGCTAGAAGCAATAATGATTTATCTCCTCCAAATCCAACATCTACTAAGAGTACAGAAATGCAACATCAGTAGCAGATATTAGACACAGATATCAATAAATCTCATTCCATTCATTCATCAAAACCTCTTCTGAGGGTGCAGAAGTGCATGTTCTGAAGATAAGTTTTTGACAAATTTCTGGACCCTTCTCTAAATGCATGAGAAGGGTTTAAATACTACTAACTAAATCTAATTATGGTTTATTACAAAAATTTAGGATTCGGTTTAAATGACTGTCCTTTTTCTAGGAAAAAATAAAGTAAAATTAAAAACTAAATCTAAAATTAAAACTATCAACTAACTACTTATGAACTTGGTCTTTGAATTCGCAAGCATCCAGCATTGAGTTGAGCAGAGGTGGCTGGCCAACTTCAGATTTCAATTACCCCGAAAAGACAGAATCTACAAGTGTAGGCGCGATCTTCTCAGCAGAATTAATAATGCAATTAAGAGTGCTGCATTGACTGTGTGGTTTTAGTAGATATGTCCAGTAAGAATCCCAATTTAATCTTGTCAATCCTTGAATTGATTTTTCTTTTTCTTTCGCATTTTGTTTCCATTCTGTTTGTAATTGCTGTGCTTGTGGTAAATATCCTGGAACAGTTTCTGAAATCAAATTAGCCTTGTGCGAATTTTCATTTACACAATCAGTAATATGGCCTGCTGCTGTAGCTGACTCCTCTGCCACTTTTTCTTCTTCTCTGATATGTGCATCCCAATTATTGAAAAGTATTTCTTTATGACTGTCGTTGATAATTGGTGCTCCAGCTCTTTTTCCTTCCTCTGTCTTTTCCCATGCCAAATAATTAGTAACTCTTTCATTAGTTAAATCATAATCAGGTCGCAATTCTACGACATGATTAGTGATTTTATCAGTTTTTTGGCAGAAAGAGTTCCATTGTGAAATATTCTGGCATAATGTATCTTGTTGTTGCAGTAGTTAATTGTTCAAAGAAATAGATTCTGAGATAAATTATGGAAGTTTGGGGTCACCTTTGTGCTCCTCTTGGATAATTTGCATTTGTTTCTCTTTATCAGCCAAGCTTTTCTGATACCCAATCTTCATTTGATGAAACTCTTGCTGTAGCTTTTCAAGTTGGATCTGTGCTTCACTGTTAGCAATGGATTGTTGTAATTGTTGTTGCAGAACTTGTATTTGATCTTCTTTTTCATTCAATAATAACCGTACCTCAGATGCTTTGTCGATGGTTGCGGAGGAATAAGCTCCTGTAATATGAGATAGCTTAGTAAGATTATTAGTTGGGTCTGTAGTAGGGTCTTTCCATAAGACATCTAATTTTTCTACATCAGTAGAGATTGCTCTCTCTAATTTTCTCTTTTTCCTTTTCTTTCTTACTACTGCTTTATACTGTGGGCTGTAGAATACATCCAAAGGAGGAATGTCCTCTATATTAAGTACAATTTCAGAAGAGAGCTATAAGTTTATCCGAAACATACATGGGGTAAAACATGAGGGAAAATAGAACTTCCAAAAACCCTAACATAGGTAAAAATCTCTTCTCCAAACCATCTTGCGACAGGGAGAATGTCGACTTCTGCTTCCGGGGAAAACCTTGGATCATCCTTATTATACAACTTTCTATGTAGAGGTAACATTATGCCATGGAAAATCTTGTAAAAATGAGGAATGAATCTTGATTCCCAGAGTTCTTTGTGATATACATGAATGGGAAAAGGATCCTGAATTGTCCATTTCTAGCCCATTAAAGGAAACTTAGAAACAAAGCAAATTGAATCCATAACACAAGCAGACAGGTGAAAAGGAGGATAAATCCTCTGAGAGACAGTCTTTTAAGACCGGTAATTAAAAATAGAAGTGGCTAAATTATCAGACAATATTTTAGCCTAGTCCACAATGGTGGCATTAACAACAGCATTCAATAACGGAAGCAATTGAGGCAAGGCCTTATTAATATCAGGCTTTCCAAAAAGCCTACATAACATAGCAGCAGCAAAACAATATGGAGAGGTGACGGAACCAATATTGTACATATCGTGTTTGTATTTCTTCAATGGTTGATCTCTTTTAGTCCATTCTTTGGTGCATTTTTCCAAATTCGCATTTTCCTTAGCAAATTTCTCCATAAATTGTTTGTTGTAAGTTTCCTGGGGCTCTGGAAAATGATACATAAACCTCAAATTTTCTGGAGTAAATGACCCAATGACCTCTTGACCTTGAGTTCTAAATTGTCTGTCCGAAATGTCAGTGGTATCCAACACCCATTTGATCATGTCTGTATATGGGAGAAATTAGGGACTTGCTGCAATCCGGTGCAAAAAATAACAAGCTAGCTCTGTAAGAGATGCTTCAGAGGAATTACTTGAACCCGCAGTAGCCATAGCCTCCATTACTCTTGGGTTTTCTTCTTCAAGCAAATTTAACATACCCTCCCAGGTGGTGATACCAGCATCCTTCTTACAAGCAGTGTCTGCGTATAAGGAAGCCATCTCTTTATTTTCAGAATTCGAAGCTTTCTCTTTCTTTCTAGAACTAGGAGTTTTCTATTTCTTTCCCATAATGCTCTGAATGCTTCTTTGTATAGTCTTCTTCTTCTTTGCGCCTACGGTTTTATGAATTAAGTTAGATTAATGATATGAGAAAGGTGACGGGATAGTTTTAAATGCTGAAGGCATATGAAATCTCTTATTTTAACATGAAACAACCTTTCAATAAAAAAAAAATCCTTTTCATCAATAATTGACAATCCATTTATTAATTTGACATTAAAGCACATAAAGGATATCGATTTATGAAAAGATTTACTTCGTATAACGAGATTTTAAGAATCTGTGATCATGCGATCGGCACTTTGCTGTGAAATATCGCAAAATCGCAATGTCGCAGATCGCAATATCTGTAAATCACAATTATCACAAAATCGCAATTATCGCAGAGTCGCGAAATCGCAAATCGCAATCATCGCAAAATCGTGAATTGAAATCATCATAGTATCGCAAAATCGCAATATTTCAAAATATAACATATGAATAATATCCGTTAATATATTTTCTGCGATATGCGATTTGCGATAAATATTCTAATGCATATTTTTTAGGATCGGGCTATCGCTTTTTAAAAATATTTTTCTTTGCAAAGGATATCTACTTTTTGCGATGGATGCGATATTTTCTTCAAAGAAAGATTTTATTCTAATCTATCATAAACTTAAGTTTATTTAAAGATTTCCCAAGGAATTTCCCTAAGTTATGATAGTAAGTTTTATTTTGAGAAAGGAAACAAGCACTAATTAATTTTTTGAATTTTTGACTAAGGGTCCCCTCTTATTTAGTATTATTACTAATACTAAATAAGAAGGGGGGTTGTTGCTGGTCACAACAATTGGTGATTCTCTTGGAAGAACCAGTTATGTCTGCTTTTCTTTTGAATTTTCTAAACTTTTCAAAACAAAAAATTTTCCAGAAAATCAAACTTTATTATAAAAAGACAAAGTACATTATTCTTCAATATATGAATGATATTTCATTTCTTCTATGATCAACTTTGACTATTCACTTCCTCAAGCTACTTCATGTATCTACATCAGTCATTACTTGGTTTTAAAGATAAAAACAAAAGGCTTCTCTGTAAATCAGTTTTAAATATTCTCATTTGTCGTAGGTAGAGCCACTGCTGCCAGCAAGCATTTATAGCCTCGACAGGGTTACCTGTTACCCAGCAATGATCCTGTGTCCTACTTAGAGAAATATATAATTTTCAAAGAGAAATCCATATTCACACTTATTGCCTTTATTTTTCTTTTTCTTCTTAAAGAACAATGTCTTGGTTTGGTAGCCAATTTATGATAGTGCCATTCACTTGATTTATAACTTTGCTGAACAAGCTGGCTCGTGATGAGACCCCTTGCCGTTTGATTGCAATAATCTTAAGTCATTGCCCTGCTGTGATATGTAGTATTGGCAAAGTCAGCAAGTTATATATCTATGATCGTGATAAGTCGGCTCGTCATGAGACCTCTTACTCTTTAAGTTAAAAGTGTATCATTGGATTATTTTCTGAACTTTGAAATTTTCTAAGTGGGGAGGAAGTCATTTTTTCCTTAAGATAGCTCTAGACGACAATAATAGAGTTTTTGGAAAAGAAATTTTCTACATGGAATCTTTGTTTTGTTATTTATACCTTTCATTGAACTGATATAAAACAATCTTTCACCAAAAGTTGTTTTCATCAAAATTTTCAAAGTTGAAACTAATATCATTTCTAAATTTAAAACTTCTAACTGTATCTTTGAATAATAATGATCAATATTTTGAAAATAATTCTTTTTATATAAGTGAAGAAATAAAATCTAAAAGGAGAATTAGTATCTTTTTGATGAATTCCCTATATAACCATTAACAATTGGTTTTATTATGAAAAACAAAGAAAACTAATCTACAAAATAGAAGAATGATCTCCTATGGAAAATATTTTTTAAGGATCTGTCCATTAATAGGTAAAGACTCTCTTTTCCCTGTTAAATCCTGTAACATAAAAGTAGATGGACCTATGATTTATGTAATTTGGAAAGGACCAAGCCACATTCGTTGAAATTTCGTATGTTTTCCTTTTTCCTCATGAGCCTTATCCCATTTTAAAACAAGATCTCCTATCTAAAAATCCTTTATGGTTATGATGTTTGAATCAAAATAAGCTTTAACTAATGCTTGATGATGAGCATGAGTTACTTTAGCCTTTTCTCGTTGTTCTTCTAACTTAATTATTTCCATCTATCTTAGTTGTAAAGAAGAGGTTGGTTCTTCATCAATATATTGAACTAAGGACAAAGAAGGAATTGTTAGATGAGTTGGAAGAACTGCTTCTCTCCCATAAACTAAATTAAAGGGAGAAGTACCAATAGAATCCTTCTGCGTTATTCGATCTTCCCATAAAGCATATATTAAAGATTTATGGAAATTTTTATGATTTTGATCAATGGTTCGCTTAATGATTCTGATTAAATTTTTGTTAGTGGATTCAGCTAACCCATTTCCTTGTGGATAATAATTGGCAGAATATTTAAGTTTGAAACCTCTCTTGAGTGCAAATTCAGTCATAGCATTACCAGAAAAATATGATGCATTATAAAACATTAAAGCGAAAGGTAAACCAAACCTGGTGATTATGAACTGATCTATGAATTCAATGATATGCTCAGCATTAGCAGTCTTGAGAGGGACTGCTTCTACCCATTTCGTAAAATAATCAGTTGATGTAATGATATACCTATGTTGTTTAGAAGAATGAGGAATGATCTCACCTATTATGTCCAATCCCCATTGGTCAAAAGGTTGCTCAATGTTGACTGGTTGTAATGGCAATGCTGATTTCTTTTGTCTTCCGGCCGCGGTTTGAAAAATTTGACATTTCCTTGCATAGTTATGTGAATATTTGAATAAAGTAGGCCAGTAATATCCTGCATGGAGGATCTTATGCACAGTAGCACATCCAGCATAATGTCCACCTACTGACGCATCATGAAGTTCCTGCAAGACTTTTTTAGCTTCAGATTTTTCTAGACATTTAAGAAGAATATAATCATAATTCATTCCAAAAAGAACATCATTTACAAGCTGATATTGTTTAGCCTTCAACCATAGAGCTCTCTTCTTGGTGTGATTGAGATTTGGAGGAGCATATCCATTCTTTAGATAAAATATTATATCAACATATAATGATTCAACATCGTTTAGGCTTACCTCATATGTTTGTATCTCTTTAAATGGTTTTTCAGAAATAAGCGATGCTCCAGTTAGTATTTTGCAAAAACCTTGACCTCTTACAATATTTTCTGGTTTGATTTCAACATCGTATTCTTGTAAGGCAGTAACCCAATTATCTCTTTTCTCCCTCACATATTTTTGGACTAAAATATTTCTTACTGCTGGAAACGACACTATAATTTTTGTATGGGTTTTAAGTAGAAAGGTTCTGAAATATATAACTGCTTTGAAAATGGCATAAGCTTGTTTCTCAACATCTGAATAATTCAATTAAGCTCCTTGTAAATTTGAACTAAAAAAGGCAATTGGAGCTTCTGCTTTGTCTTGATTTGCTTGAGTGAGTATCGTAGCATAAGATTTATCAGAGGGAAATGTGTACAAAATAAAAGGATCGGAAAAATTTGGAGTTTCTAAAGATGGAGCATTGATAATTGCTTGTTTGATTATATTGAATGACTTATATTCATCTTTGCCCCATTTGAAGTTTGCATTCTTTTTAATCATTTCTTGTAAGGGAAATACAATTCTCGAAAAATCTGGCACAAATCTTTTTACAAAATTAATCTGGCCAAGAAAATATTGCATAGCTTTTTTGTTGTGAGGTAAAGATATTTCATAAATTTCTTTGATTCTATCAGGATCAATATGAATTTCAAATTTTGATACTATGAATCCAAGAAGTTTTCCTTCACTTAATGCAAAAAATGAATTTTTCGGATTAAGTGAAATTCCATACCTTTGACAGCGTTGAAAGATCTGCTTCAAATCTCTAAGATGATTGCTTCGTTTTTTGGAATATACAGTTATATCATCCAAGTAAATTACCACTGATTTGTTAACTAATCCCTTGAAAGCAATGTCCATAGGTCTCTGAAATGTGGCACCAGTGTTGATCAGACCAAAAGACATCTTTTGATATGCATAAGTGCCCCATTTGGTTCTGAATGTAGTTTTCAATTGATCATCAGGATGGACTAACACTTGATTGTATCCAGAGAAACCATCTAAGAAAGACATTAATTCTGATCCTGCAACTGCCTGTAATATTTGCTCCATAGGAGGTAAAGGAAAATTATCTTTTTGGCAGGCTTTATTAAGATTTCAGAAGTCAATGAAAATTCTAATGTCTCCTTTCTTCTTTCTAACAGGAACCATATTGGAAACCCATTTAGAATGTCAAATAGGAAAATAATTTTGGCTTTCAATAACTTATTGAGTTTGGATTTGATTTGATTTTCTAGATTAGGATGGATCTTTCTCAGCTTTTGTTGGACAGGTTTTTCATCATTTATCATTGGGATAGTATGTTGAATGATAGAAGTGTCATAAGTTTTGAGTTCATCATAGTTCCAAGCAAAGACACTTTTAAATTGTTTCAAAAGACGAACATATGCTAATTTTTCTTTAGGAGCTAGACCAAGGCCTAGGTTGATATTCTGTGGTTTGGCATCAGTTCCTAGATTTACTAATTCATAATTCAAAGTGGAACTTTGTAATTTTGAATTGGTAGATCTTTTAAATCGATATTTCAAATCATAAAGGTCTTCTAACTTGACGACTGACTTTGGCATAGCATTATTAGTGCTATCATGTTGTAACTGTCTGTCATGTTGGTCTTCATCAATTATCTGATTGGTATAAGATCCTTCAGATGTGAGGAAGCTTACAATATCAAGATCATCATTGAAAATTCTCCAGTTGGTAATGTTATCAGGAATCGAAGGTCTAAAGATTAATTCAATTGAAAATCGATCAGGACTAAAGTCTTCTGCAGGAATAAGCTTAGAGGCTACATTGGCTAGGAGGTACGAGCTAGCATTTTGGATTCTAGGAATTGGTGAAATATTGAATTCTATAAAATGTTCAGTCAGATCTTGAACTAAAGATTGATAATGCTTTAAATGACCTGATAAACGATGTATAGTATTGTGTACCTGTTTGATTACAATTTCTGAATCTCCGAAAACTTGTAGATATTTGATGTCTAATCCGATTGCTTTATATAATCCTTGGACTAAAGCCTCATATTCTGCGGTGTTATTAGTGAAATCAAATTCAAGTCTGCAAGTTAGCATAATTTTGTTCCCTTCTGTACTAACCAACATGCATCCTGCTCCTACTCCTTCATTAGACTTAGAACCATCAAAAAATAATTTCCAAAATAAAGATTTATTTAGAGGAGTATCTAAAAAATTAATACATTTAGAACTATCTGTTTGAGAAAAATTTTCTATTTGAGATAAAACAAAATGCTATAAATAAGGTGAAGTATGAGCCTTAAAATTTCCTAAGAAAGAATCAACTGAGTAATTGCCAATGATATTACTGTTGTATGCAACTGGTTCATTCTCTCCTTCCAGTTCTGTTACTATGTATTTTTGATGCTTTTCTCGTTCAAAATTTATCTGATTTGGTTTGCCATTGTAAGGAAGCCACATATGCAACCAATCAGTTGCAAAATATCCATGAATTTTTTCTAACCAATCTCTGCTAAGAATTAAGCCATAAAATTCTAGAATATCTGCAACTAAAATATCAATGACTTGACATACCTTTGGATTAGATGACAACCTTATGGTAACCTAGTTTAATTCTCCAATCACTTCCACTTGCGATCGGTCAAGTTGGACTATACGCATAGCAGATTATTGTGGTTGAATGTTCAACTTTGCACATATTGATTTTGGAAGAATATTAGATGAAGCTCCAGAATCCACTAAACAATTATGAAATTTTTTATTGAAAACTTCATAAGTAAGAAGAAATGGAGGAGTATGAGATCTTGACCTTCCTCCAATTAAAGCGATATTTTCTAGATCAAATTTACTGATTGCATTAGCTGGAGGTCTTCCCATCTCGTTTGAAGCTTGAGAGATTACAAGATCGGGCAAAGCTTTTTCTGGTACAACATGTAATTCTTTCAAAATTACCTTTTGTTGGTGCTTTAACTTGCTCAATTCATAAAAAGTGATATTAGCCCTAGTCTTCTTCATGTCTTCTATGATATTATACTCCATTTCATCGGGAACAATCAGTGTTCTTGATGGAGTTGATGAATCTGTCTAGACTGGGCTAGTTTGAATTGCTTTAGATGTCATTTTCTTGGTTGCAACTTTATCCTTAGACAATGAGCTTGCGTTTTTTGACTTAGGAGTGGGTTGAGGAGGATCAAGTTGATTTATACTTCGAGTGCTAACCGGGGATGCTTCTTGATCTTCCTCATCTGTGAGGATGAAATCCCACATACCTTGTACTTCTACAACTTCTTCATCGTTAGTAGTTTCTTCAGTAGTAGTTTCCTCTTCTTCTTCTTCTGATTCAACATTAGTGATAGCATTTGGTGGCTTTGAATCAGTTGAAGGGTTTCTTCTAAAAGGCTTGAAAGATTTTTTAGAAGATGTTTCTGCCACTTGTTTCTTAATGTCAACCATTTCGTTAGACATGGTTTTCAAAAAATTTTGCAGTCCTTCTAAATCAAATGGATCTTTTGGTTGTTTTTTCTTAGGGTCTTCCTTAAAAGTAACCTTCTTAGATTTTCTTTCTTCTATTGCATTTTTCTTTTCTAAAGAAATGATATGTTTTTCTATCGCTATTGCCTCCTTCATGTTTTTTGCTAAAGTTGTTTTGTTATCCCTATCAACAAAGATTGCTATGTTTGATGGTAGAGCAGAAATGTACCATTCACTTCGCACTTCTTCACTAGGCTTGCAAGCAGTAGGAATTTTGTTTAACAATTTATTGAAACGTGAATTGAAATCCTTGACAAGTTCTTTTGAGTCAGCTCTAAGATTAGATAGATCATTATCAATGTCGCTGTAGACCTGTCATCACCAAACTTAGTCAAAAATTGATCTTGAAAGATATCCCAAGTGGTGATGGATGCAGATGGTAATGAAAAATATGATGACCCAGCTGCTCCTTGTAAGGTATAGGGAAAAAGTCAGACAACAACATCTTCATTAGTAACTCCATTGAGATTTATGGACAACATAAAATGGTTTATATGTTCTTCTACTAGCATGCCTGCTTCAGGATTAAACTTGGGAAGCCATTTTTCAGGATGGGCTGGTAATTGACTCAAGGGAGCAGGCATTAAGACTGCCCCTGGATTATTCCATGGAATTTGGGCCATCACTAAACTACTAACAAAGGAAAGTGTAGAAGATGATATCTGTTATTGATAAGATGAGGATATTATAATTGCAGATGATTGAGAAGGTGATGTGGAAGTTCCAGTAGAATGAGGGACAATAGTCTGAAGTGGAGGAGTGGATGGTTGACTTTGCAGTGAAGAGGTTGAGATGGATGATGATAATGAAAGATTTTCGCTATCAGACCCTTTAGGTGATTTCCTAGCTCTCTTCCTTGTAGGTAGAGGTAACTCGGTTGGTTGAATGCCAAGTTTTACATTCTATAATTTGGTAAGAGGATGAGTAGGGTTATATTGTGAAGTTACACTGCCTTGAGATTTATCAGATCTTTGAGGTGATATTGAAAATCACTAAAGTTTATGAATCAAAGATTCAACTTCAGGAGGTTAAATAGCAGATTCTTCTAAAAATTCCGGGTTTGTAGCAGTGTCTGTTCTTCTTTTGAGTTCTGGCTCTAGATTTAAAATTTCTGAGTGTGATGGACAAGTTGGGGGGGATGGTGAGGGTGATTTACTCTCAGAATGGTATTTAGATTTATATTTACTTGCCATTCATAGTTTGTGGCCCTCCTTCTAGTGCCAAATATGTTGAGGCCCCGAAAATCGGGTCTACAACAAGGGGGATACCCACCCGGTCCGGACCTTGGTTAGCAGCTCCTTTTCCGTTTGGTGTAGTTGGTCCGACTGGGGATAATGGGACCAGTTTCCCAATTTTTGTGTGTATGTTGAGAATAGATATTTCCTTTCTAAATAATTTTCCTAAGTGAAATGTTTTTATTCTATTTCTAATCTAATTATATGCAAATTGTATTCTAATTTAAACAGAAATATCTAATTCTAAACTAAACCCGGGATAAGATCTTTTTTATACGATCCAAAATGATTTTGAATAAAAATTGGTAATAAAGATCATTCAATTAATATAAGAAAAGAATTCAAATAAAAATAAACCACTTCATATAAAAATTTAGAAGAAACAGTTGTGAAAAACATATCGCATAATAAGCTATTCATACATTAAGCATAAACAAATAGTCATCACCGTACAAAAGTGCGAAATGATAACTTAAACATTCAAGCATCAATATATAAATAACTGAGCATAAATATCACTTTTAACATAGAAGCAGAAAAAGTTAAGAGATAAAAGTACCATTTATAACTAGTTCTACTCATGAGCTAGAAGCAATAATGATTTATCTCCTCCAAATCCAACATCTACTAAGAGTACAAAAATGCAACATCAGTAGCAGATATTAGACATAGATATCAATAAATCTCATTCCATTCATTCATCAAAACCTCTTTTGAGGGTGCAGAAGTGCATGTTCTGAAGATAAGTTTTTGACAAATTTCTAGACCCTTCTCTAAATGCATGAGAAGGGTTTAAATACTACTAACTAAATCTAATTATGGTTTATTACAAAAATTTAGGATTCGGTTTAAATGGCCATCCTTTTTCTAGGAAAAAATAAAGTAAAATTAAAAACTAAATCTAAAATTAAAACTATCAATTAACTACTTATGAACTTGGTCTTTGAATTTGCAAGCATCTGGCATTGAGTTGAGCAGAGGTGGTCGACCAAATTTAGATTTCAACTGCCCCGAAAAGATAGAATCGGAAAGTGTAGGCGCGATCTTCTCAGCAGAATTAATAATGGAATTAAGAGTGCTACATTGACTATGTGGTTTTACTAGATATGTCTCGTAAGAATCCCAATTTAATATTTTCAATCCTTGAATTGATTTTGCTTTTTCTTGCACCTTTTGTTTCCATTTTGTTTGTAATTGCTGTGCTTGTGGTGAATATCCTGGAACAGTTTCTGAAATCAAATTAGCCTTGTGCAAATTTTCATTTACACAATCAGTAATATGGCCTGCTGCTGTAGCTGACTCCTCTGCCGCTTTTTCTGCTTCTCTGATCTATGCATCCCAATTATTGAAAAGTATTTCTTTATGACTGTCATTGATAATTGGTGCTCTAGCTCTTTTTCCTTCCTCTATCTTTTTCCATGCCAAATAATTAGTAACTCTTTCATTAGTTAAATCATAGTCATGTCACAATTCTACGACATGATTAGTGATTTTATCACTTTTTTGACAAAAAGAGTTCCACTGTGAAATATTCTGGCATAATGTATCTTGTTGTTGCAGTAGTTTATTGTTCAAAGAAATATATTCTGAGATAAATTCTAGAAGTTTGGGGTCACCTTTGTGCTCCTCTTGGATAATCTGTATTTGTTTCTCTTTATCAGCCAAGCTTTTCTGATACCCAATCTTTATTTGATGAAGCTCTTGCTGTAGCTTTTCAAGTTGGATCTGTGCTTCATTGTTAGCAATGGCTTGTTGTAATTGTTGTTGCAGAACTTGTATTTGATCTTCTTTTTCATTCAATAATAACCGTACCTCAGATGCTTTGTCGATGGTTGTGGAGGCATAAGCTCCTGTAATCTGAGATAGCTTAGTAAGATTATCAGTTGGGTCTATAGTAGGGTCTTTCCATAAGAGATCTAATTGTTTTGCATCAGTAGAGATTGTGCTCTCTAATTTTCTCTTTTTCCTTTGCTTTCTTACTATTGCTTTATACTGTGGGCTGTAGAATACATCCAAAGGAGGAATGTCCTCTATATTAAGTAAAGTTTTAGAAGAGAGCTATAAGTTTATCTGGAACATATAGGGGTAAAACATGAGGGGAAGCAGAACTTCCAAAAACCCTAACATAGGTAAACAACTCTTCTCGAAACATCTTGCGATAGGGAGAATGTCGACTTCTGCCTCTGGGGAAAACCTTGGAGCATCCTTATTATACAACTTTCTATGCAGAGGCAACATTATGCCATGGAAAATCTTGTAAAAATGAGGAATGAATCTTGATTCCGACAGTTCTTTGTGATATACATGAATGGGCAAAGGATCCTGAATTGTCCATTGCCAGCCCATTAAAGGGAACTTAGAAACAAAGAAAATTGAATCCATAACATAGGCAGATAGGTGAAAAGGAGGATAAATCCTCCGAGACACAATCCGTTTAGACCAGTAATTAAAAATAGCAGTGGCTAAATTATCAGACAATATTTTAGCCCAGTCCATAATGGTGGTGTTAACAGCAGCATTCAATAACAGAAGCCATTTAGGCAAGGCCTTATTAATATCAGGCTTTCCAAAAATCCTACATAACATAGCAACAACAAAACAATATGGAGAGGTGAGTGAACTAGTACTGTACATACCGTGTTTGTCTTTCTTCAATGGTTCATCTCTTTTAGTCCATTCCTTGGTGCATTCCGCCAAATTCGCATTTTCCTTGGCAAATTTCTCCATAAATTGTTTGTTGTAAGTTTCCTGGGGCTCTGGAAAATGATACATAAACCTCAAATTTTATGGAGTAAATGACCCAATGACCTCTTGACCTTGAGTTCTGAATTGTCTGTCTGAAATGTCAGTGGTATCTAGCACCCATTTGATCATGTCTATATATGGGAGAATTCTGGGCCTTGCTGCAATCCGGTGCAAAAAAGAACAAGCTAGCTCTGTAAGAGATGCTTCGGAGGAATTACTTGAACCCGCGGTAGCCGCAGCCTCCATTACTCTTGGTTTTTCTTCTTCAAGAAAATTGAACATACCCTCCCAGGTGGTGATACCAGCGTCCTTGTTACAAGCAGTGTCTGTGTATAAGGAAGCCATCTCTTTATTTTTAGAATTCGAAGCTTTCTCTTTCTTTCCAGAACTAGGAGTTTTCTCTTTCTTTCCCATAATGCTCTGAATGTTGCTTTGTATAGTCTTCTGCTTCTTCATGCCTGCGGTTTTACGAATTAAGTGAGAGTAATGATATGGGAAAGGTGACAGGATAGTTTTAAATGCTGAAGCCGTATGAAATATATTATTTTAACGTGAAACAACCTTTCAATCAAAACAAAATCCTTTTCATCAATAATTGACAATCCATTTATTAATTTGACATTAAAGCACATAACGGATATCGATTTATGAAAAGATGTACTTCGTACAACGAGCTTTTAAGAATCTACAATCATGCGATCGACGCTTTGCTGTGAAATATCGCGAAATCGAAATATCACAGATCGCAATATCTGCAAATCACAATTATCACAAAATCACAATTATCGCAGAATCGCGAAATCAAAAATCGCAATCATCGCAGAATCGCGAAATGAAATCATCTTAGTATCGCAAAATCCTAATATGGCGACATTAAAATATCGCAAAATCACAATATCGCAAAATATAACATATGAATAATATCCGTTAATATATTTTCTACGATATGCGATTTGCGATAAATATTCTAATGCATATTTTTTAGGATCGCGCTATCACTTTTTAAAAGATTTTTCTTTGCAAAGGATATCTAATTTTTGCGATGGATGCAATATTTTCTTCAAAGAAATATTTTATTCTGATCTATCATAAACTTAAGTTTATTTAAATATTTCCCAAGGAATTTCCCTAAGTTATGATAGTAACTTTTATTTTGAGAAAGGAAACAAGCACTAATTAATTTTTTGAATTTTTGACTAAGGGTCCCCTCTTATTTAGTATTATTACTAATACTAAATAAGAAGGGGGGTTGTTGTTGGTCACAACAGTAAGTAAGACAAGGAAGTCAAGGACGCTAGTAGTAAGCAGGGTTACTACCACCCAGTTCATGGATTGACAGATTCCTTATTGATGCAACCAACCAACTTACCCATACTAAATGAAACCATTTTTCAGATTACATCTGATCTTTGGTTGGATTATCTATCTATCTATCTTTCCATAACCTAATGAGCTATGCTACTGGGAAATATCAATCCTCCCTCCCTTTGTCAATCTTGATTTGAATTCATGATTTCCTGCGATCAAAAATATTCTATTACACGTCAAATAATAAATGATTATCAATATTTTATAATTTAGTTATTTAATATTTTATCACGTTTGCGAGGTCCACATAGTATTGAGGATTTACTATTATAATCTAGTTATTTGATATTTTATCAAGTTTATGAGCTCCACGTAGTATTGAGGATTTGCCATTCCGAAAAAAATAATTAACAAAATGAAAAGAATTTAGGGTGGATATAATTTTTTTTATTAATTTTAATTAAAAACATTATAAAATATCAATAATTTTACTATTACTCAAGTATTTGTGTAATTTTTTTAGATATTGAAATTAAAATATTTCATATTCAATAATCTCTTTCTCATTATCCTTGAAATTAGAACTTGAACTTGATATGAATGATACTTATCATTAAGGATATGTGATAATATGGTTAAAAAAATTCCTCAACCATGTGAGGAGTTAATGTTTGACTATTGGGATTAGTTTGAGGTGATCTAACAATGGGTTCAACATTTTGGTGTGTGGCTATAGGGTAGACCACCAACATCTCTTTGGATGTTGAGGAGTCAATGTTTGATTGTTGGGATCAGTTTGAGGTGATCTAACAATGGGTTCAACATTTTGGTGTGTGGTTATAGGGTATACCACCAACATCTCTATGGTTGTTGAGAATGGTATGACCCTATCCCATCTCATTTCTCCGTTACTAATTTCATCAATGGATTTAACTTATTCACCTTTGAAAACAATTATTTAATTCGGCACTTTGGAGCTTTGGCAATGGCCAAATCTGTAATGACAAGATTTGAAATGGTGATCATGTGCATTTACATACAACTACTAAGCATAAATTTCCTTGTTTCAAAAAATTTATGTCCATTTTCAGTTTGTAAGCACAACCTTATATCATTATTTTTTTTCAATGTTCAATCGAACTCTCTTCAAGGACTCCATTTAACTCTAAGTCATGTATGGAAATGAATGGCCACCTAATTTTTGTTTCACAAGTAAACGAGAAGGGTCTTACTAGCCCCTTTATCAGTTTCTTAGTTTTTCTTTGTGGGTTATCCAAAAAAAATATTTCCTTTTAATTTTTCCCTTATGTAATATTTGATTGTAATTTTCTAATGAATTTCGTAGAAGTATCTCTTAGTAAGTGTTTAAGCTATGAAGGTTTTATCACACTCCATAGTTAATTTTCTTGTTTCCTCTAAATTCATCATTACATTCATAGTTCGTACCAATCTTATTGAACCTTTTCCTTCTTGTTTTAGCTCTTGTATTGTTATAAGGTTCAATAGTGGGTTTCCTAGATTGGAACTTCCTTATGGGTTTAAAGAGGAAACATCAAATTGGTTTCTCCCTACAATATAGGCATGTACGCCTAGCCATGAATTGATTTTATTTACTATATTTAAGGGATTTACTCACATTGGTTAGGATTTTGTGCATATAAATATAACAAAAAATATCAGTTAGGGTTTGAATCCATATCTTTACTTTTTTAGTTTATTTTCTAGAACTTTTCAATTTACTATTGGTTCTTTTTGTTCTATATGTGGTAGATTTCCCTATCCTCGGAAGGCTACACAAGAAATTTTCTATATCTATTCTATGTTTATGTTTGTTTATTTAATGAATTTTTTTTCTCTATATTTTTTTTCCTATATTTACTAACATTATGTTTTATATTTTTTTACCAGGTGTTCCGAAAAAATTAGCTCTAAGGCTTCTTGGAATCCATTCTCATTTTCCCTCTTTATTTAAAAAATATACCTTTAACACCTATTCAAACCCTCTCTAATTAAAGTTTGGATGTATAGATAATTTCTTGGTGGTTGAGCATGACCAAGATGGTTATGTCATATTCGTATGTCCAAGGATTTTCTTACTCGATGCATGACTACCCTTGGCATACTTAAGTGTTTGTTACAATAGGATTTTTCCTATAATTTTTTTTATATTTGCAAGTTAAGAGTAGGTTTTTAATACTTTCATAGGTTATTGTATAATGATACATTGATATTTCTTAAATATTAAATTAGTAATTGGTGTATACACTATCGAATTTTTAATTCAAATATTTTATACATCTATTACTGAATACATTCAAATTATATATTTGAATATTAGCACTCACCTAACATTGTTAATTTATTTATAGTAACTATAAAATTTAAATTATATGATGAATACTCTTCTATGGGGCTGGGTGATGTAACGTCTCTTCATTTCCACCTCCAATTATTTTTTTTTTTTTCCTACCTTTGATAATTTAATTTTGTTCCTCCATTGACCATAGATATTCAGATCTACCTTTGAATTTCATTTTTAATGAAGTTCTATTAAACATGGCTTTCATGTTGATTCAATGGTTAATATATAAAATTCAAAAACTCTAATGGTTTTGTTTTCATGAGTTTTTGTGGCCTCGTTCTTCTATATATATATATATATATATATATACACACACAATACACGCATATATTTGATATCATTACCTACATACATATAATTTCTTATATTTGATTAAAAATCTCCACTTAACCCTTAATGGTTTCACTATATCTATGCATTTGATTTCGTATAATCACTATATCATACCCTCATAGGTTATATGAGTGATATATTATTAGTTTCTATTTATACCATAGCATGCCTCCAATGGCCATGATACTATGTATTAATTTCTATTTATCCAAAGTTATGAAATGGTCTCCTTCTATGTGGAATCGTATATCTCTTCCATGAGTATATTATATCCTTGCATCCATTTTTTTCAATGTGTGATCATTGTATTCGTATCACCATGAATATCCCACGTACCTTCAACTGGAATGAAATCTCGGTGGGGATAAGCGATATTGTAATTTTTGTACTTTTCGTGCTTCATTGGCAAGATTGAATTAATGTGTTTGGCATTGGTAACCCCATCGCCTTCTCCGTGACAACTTGGGTTGGTGGTCCTCTAGTGGTTTTTAATTGATCTGATCCCACGACAGATAATTCAGAGTTATGTTTATACAAAAGGGTGGTTTATTTATGTTTTTATACTCTGCAACGTATATTTTCTCATTTATGATCACTGACCATGTGATATGTTTGAGTACTTTGCAATTGATTCCCGTGGATTTACATTACAGTTGTTGGGTGGCTATGTGTTTAATTTCGATTTTCCCAACCCAATCCGCATACATACCCTCGATCTGAGGACACATGGACAGTTGAGATGGCCTGAGGCCAGTTAGGGTTTTTGGGGGAGGTCATATTAAATCTCTATATAGTTTCTGGGATTGTTCTTTCGCCTTTCATTTTTCCTCGCCGCTTCCTAGAGATTGAGACTCTGCTCGTTTTGGTGGGACTACACATTATGCATTTCCAGGCCTCTCGGTGTAACAATTTCCTTATTACATCTGACATTCAGGTACGTAGACTTGGTCGTTTTCGTGGCCTGGTTCTGCTAGTTTGCTCTCTGTGCAAGAACACGTATATACATCTTCCTTGGCAATTTCTATACTTACATTTTGTGGTTCTAGATTGGTTTTTTTTTTGTTAAAAATATTTTCGTTCAACTTCGTAAGGCTGTCTCGGCCTACTATGTATAAATCTCATAGTTAAATTTGCTCTGTTGCGTTTGATTTTTTGTAGTTTAATATCTGTGTGTACAATTGATGCTCTTCTTAAAGTGACGAAGAGGTCGTTCGAGCTCTATGTGTTTTCACAAATAATCTCTCTCATTACGTTTAGAATCCCTTGCAAATTTGTGAAGTTAACACTGGAATCAATGTCTAGTAGGGATTATTTCGTATGGTCTTTTGTGACCATACTTATTTTGTTCAAGCCGAGTTGCCCTGGCTCCAGACGCCTCACTTCCGGCGACCAAACAATACCCTAGGTATGCCAATTGGATTAAATTTGACATTTCACCACTGTTTCTATCGTTCCAGGTAGATTTCACGGTCTTCGAAATTTTAATCCCAATTAAATCTCTCTCTTGCAAGCCATTTGGAAACGAGGGTTTCCACTTACGAGGTAACAATTTATTTTTCTCTGCCCAGTATTAATATTTTATTTCTGTGAGACATTTATACTAAACTAGTTATCGCATATTTCTTACTTTTCTCTCATTTTATTTCAGGTAAATTCGAATCACATTCAGGATCAACCCAAACTGGTATTTGGATAATTTGTCTTTCACTCGAAATTGACTTTGTTCCACATTGAACTTTCAGGTCGGTATCGACATTGTCTTTAGTCGGAGTGTAACCACTCTCTCACGTTTTTAATATATATTTTGTTCAGACAATTCCAATCTTATTGTCATAAAAATTTCAATTGTAATAATGGAATTTTAACAGAGACTTGGATTGCTTAAAAATCTTGATTATATAAATTCAGGATATAATGTTTTCTGTGGATATGTTATGGAGCAAGATATTCTCGTTTAATTCATTTTTATCAGGAGAATATATATATATAATATATATATATATATATATATATATATATATATATATATATATATATATATATATATATATTTTGCCTATTTTTCATATCAACAGGTTAATGATAGACTCTGGTTGTTTTCAGATCTCTATTTCATGTTCATACTCATGTCATATTTTATTTCTACTATAACTATATGCTTCAATTTACATGATGGAATTGATCAATTTACTCGTCTTAACTTACCTTTCTGTTCCCTCAAAACTGTAGTAATATAAATGTATATATAAAACTACTAAAAGAGTTTACACAATCTATCATAGTCTAGTGACTCCTAGCTGTGTATCCAAAATTTTCATTCTGTTTACGTATTCATGTATATTCTACTACTCCAGCAGTATAAATTCTCGTTCTACTTAGTTTAAAATTTTCATATGTTGTTTAATTTGTAACAACAATAAGAGACTCTGGAATTTTTAAAATAATTGATGTAAGATATTCAATAATTCTGGTTTTCTAGTTAATGCCTCTATCCATAAATGTATTAAGACTTTGCTAGTGTGATCTTTATTATTCCAAGCCGCTTATGAATTCTACCTGCAATTCATCTAAATTTTCTTATATGTATTTTCCTGTGGAGTATTCAATTTGAACATATTACAAGTAGAGGATGTCATCAATGCCATAGTTCATGTTTATTTCTCTAAGCAAAATTATTTACAAGTTCATTTAAAGTACAATTAACCCAACTCTTTTCTGTTTGAATGTATCTAGCTCTGATATCTAAACTTTTTTTTTTTTCTCAAATCTTTCCTTGTTGTAGAGGTTTAATATCTATATATATACATGCACTTTAGAAATTATACATATCTGCAATATTTATACAGAACATAACATCTCTAATTTCCTCCTACTTCATGAATGTTTTCCTAGCTCATGGATAGTTAGATTTAGATTTTAATAGAATCAGATTAAAGTTACACCTTTATGAATTATGGGAGTAACATAGATCTCAAGATTTAAATCAGTCATAGGTTTAGAGCTTCTGGCTGATTTTCCCCATAATTCCTGTTCCTAAAACTATGCAGAAATGAGAGGATTAAATTCTTCTAACAATTTTGTAAATGTATGAAATACAAGTTTCAAAAATTAAAAATTAAATTAACATCTACAATCATTAATCACGCTAACCAACAACAAGTAATTCAACCATTCATAGACACTATGGCCATACCACTTCTGCAATTGACCAATCCTCCCAACCTTAGAGTTCCTCTGTCTCCAGAACTCACCCTCGAGCTGATATCACCTCCTAGAATAGACCAACCCCCAATCTATTCTGGAGTAGCTTATTTAAGCTTATGCTCCCCAAAGCCTATTTCTAATTCTATGTCCAAAATTACAGGATGATTTTCTTCCTGTTTGCCTAGGCTTCCCTGATTTAGGGATTTTTAAAGCTGCTTTAT
This sequence comes from Pinus albicaulis, assembly GCA_034641835.2. Taxonomy (NCBI): domain Eukaryota; kingdom Viridiplantae; phylum Streptophyta; class Pinopsida; order Pinales; family Pinaceae; genus Pinus; species Pinus albicaulis. The sequence goes on along the minus strand of CM076579.1, from coordinate 1,321,900,978 downwards.
GCTTTTCCAACTTTTTACCTCTTCCCAACTACTCTCCACCTCATTGGGGAAAATCTAGATTTTTCCTCAAAAATCTAAATTAGAAATGATTTCTTTCAAGGATTTTTTGAAATATTTTTGGGGAAAGTTTTAGCCTCTTTCCATACCTCATGGATTTGGCCATTGATCTCAAAAATCTGATTTGGTCACTATGCACAGAAATAGTTTATTTATTTTTCATAATCAAATAATTAATTACATCCACGCCATAGCTATTCATTGGGTTCCACTCCCCTTTGGACTTAATTTCAACTGTCTAACTTGAAAACATAAAACTAGGGGTGTTACATATTCCCCCGCTGAAAACAAACACCGTCCCCAGTGTTAACAATTAACTATTAACGTTCATTTTGAAAATAGATATGGATATTTTTCCATCATCTCAGCTTCTCTTTCCCATGTAGCTTCTTTAGCAGTAAAGTGCTTCCACTGCACCTTTACTCTTGCTACTGTTCGGTTCCTTAACTCAATTTCTTCCCGCTCCAATATTTGAAGCGGCTCTGGAAGGAACTCCCCTTCTGGTTCCACCTGTATCACATTCCAATAAAAAATGTGAGAAGCATCATGTACATATCTTTTTAATAATGAAACATGAAACACATCATGAAATTTAACATGGGGTGGTAGGGCTAGCTTATAAGCCACTGGTCCCACCGTTTCTAACACCTCAAAAGGCCCACAATATCTAGGAGCCAATTTTGCACAACTTTTAGCGTAAAGTGTGCTCTTTTTGGGTTTAATATGTAGGTACACATGATCACCCACTTTGAACTCTCAATGTACCCTCTTCTTATCAGCATAGTTTTTTTGTCGATCTTGTTTTGTCTTGATATTTCTTTGTATTTGTTTGACAATCCTTTCCATTTATTGCAAAATATTTGGCCCCAATACTAGCTTATCTTCAGGTTGGCTCCAGCTTAACGGAGTGTGACACTTCCTTCCATAGAGTGCTTCAAATGGACTCATTTTTATGGAGGATTGATAGCTGTTGTTATAAGAAAATTCAGCCAAATGCAAGTAGTCCTCCCATTTTGATGGCCTATCCATCACATACATTCTTAGCATATCTTCCAAGATCTGATTTGTTCTCCCTGTTTGACCATTTTGCTGAGGGTGATATGTAGTACTAAAATTCAATTTAGTGCCCATACCCCCAAACATACCTTTCCAGAAGGCAGCTGTGAACTTAGCGTCTCTATCTGAAATAGTCATTTTTGGGATCCCGTGTAGCCTTACTATTTCGTTTAGGAACACATCTGCTATTTGGACTGTCCCAAAGGTAGATTTCACAGGGATGAATTTTGTAGCTTTTGTTAATGTGTCTACCACTACCATCACTGAGTCATGCTGGTACTTGGTTCTAGGTAACCCAGTTATGAAATTTATAGAAACAATATCCCATTTCCATTCTGAAATTGGCAAGGGATTTAGAAGACTAGCTAGATGCTGATGCTCAACTTTAACTAGTTGACATTCCATACATCTAGCTAAATAGTTTGCCACATCCTTCTTCATTCCTGGCCAATACAATTTATTTTTCAGGGCAGTAAGCATTTTCTGATATCCCAGATGTCCTTCATATGGATATTTATGATATTCAACTAGGATTTCTTTTTTCAAAGTTTCCACATTGGGGATGTACAATATTTTTTTGTAGCAGATCAACCCTTTTTGGTTTTGAGTGTATTCAGCCATTTCTTTCTTCAGTATTTTCACTTGTAGATTCTCATAGTTTGGATCTTGGTCTGCTACCTTTTTCACTAGTTCTTCTAAATCAAAACGAGCACTACTCCCGATGCTGCTTCTGTTTTGGAAAGCATTTCTGCTTAGTGCATCAAAAACTTTATTTTCCTTCCCTCTGATATGTTTTATGTCTATATCAAATTCACTCAAAAAAGACAGCCATCTGGCTTGTCGAGCATTCAAATCAGTTTGGGAAAAGAATTATTTAAGACTAATATGATCAGTCATTAACATAAATTTCTTTCCAAGAAGATAGTGTCACCACATCTTCAAGGCATGAATTACAACAGCCAATTTCAAATCATATACACTGTAGTTCTGTTCATGTGTCTTAAGTTTCCTAGACTCATATGCAATAACAAAATTTTCTTGCAACAGAACTCCTCCCAATCCCTCTCGGCATGCATTAGTGCATACAAAAAACTCTTTGTTAGGATCTGCAATTTTCAGTATAGGGGCTGTAGTGAGCTTCAGTTTTAGTTGTTCAAAGCTGTTTTGGCATTTTTCAATCCACTCAAATTTGGTGCCTTTTCTCTGCAATGAATTTATGGGATATGCTATTGCAGAGAATATTTCCACAAATATTCTATAATAACCTGCAATCCCCATAAATGACCTTACTATTGAAACATTCGTGGGTACTGGCCATTCTCTAATAGCCTTTATTTTCTCAGGATCTACTGCCAACCCCTGTTTAGAAATAATATGTCCCAAATATTGAATCTTATCTTTATAGAATTCACATTTACTGAACTTGGCATATAATTTTTTTTATTTCAACGTTTGAAAAACTATCATTAAGTGTTCTTTGTGCTCCTCACTTTTTGAATAAACCAGAATATCGTCTATGAACACTGGTACGAATTTATCCAAGTACTTGTTTAAAACACTGTTCATTAAGCACATAAAGGTGGCAAGGGAATTTTTCAAACCAAAAGGTAGGACTACATATTCGTAGTGACCATACCTGGTTTGAAAAGATGTTTTACTAATGTCTTCCTCCTTAATTATGAGCTGGTGATAACTAGTCCTCAGATCAATCTTAAAAAATACTGAAGCTCCTCTTACTTGATCAAAAATATCATCAATTCGAGGCAAAGGGTATCTATTTTTAATTGTAAACTTATTCAGTTGACGATAGTCAATGCACATTCTGAAGGTTCCATCCTTCTTTTTCACAAACAGCACTGGTGCTCCCCAAGGAGACACACTCGATCTGATATAACCTTTATCCAACAATTCTTGCAATTTCATTTTTAGTTCCATGGGTTTGTGGGGGCTCATCCGATAAGGGGCTCTGGAAACAGGTGTTTCTCTAGGCACCAAATCGAATGAAAAGTCAATCTCTCTTTTGGGGGGAAGATGAGGAATCTCATCTGGAAAAACTTCGTTGAACTCTCGTACCACTGGCAGAGTGTCCAACAGATTTTCTTTAGGTAGCTATCCTAATTCTTCAACATGTACAACATATACTTGATATCCCTTCCTAGCTGTTTGTTTCAATTGCAGAGCTGATATTTGTCTTACAAAAATTGGTTTTGGTTTTCCTTTGAGTATAAAAGGTATCCCTTCCTCATCTATGTAATGCAGAGTTTTATCCAAACAGTTCATCATGGCCTTTCTCTTTTCTAACCAGTACATTCCTATCAGCAAGTCATATGAGCCTAAGGGAATAATGTTTAAGTTTACTTCTATCTGAAAATCATTCGATTTAATTGTTGTTTGAGGTAACTTATGAGTTACCTTTCGCTTGGTGCCAATGGCTAGTTGGACCAACCAAGACTGCTGAAATTTTTCAGCTTTGAGATTGCATTTGTCTATCACTTGTGGACTAATGTAACTCAAAGAAGCACCTAGATCAATTAAAACGGTAACAGATTAGTTAGAAATCTTACCTTCCATCTCGACCATAGTAGCTTGGTGCTCTACTTCTCGATTCTCCAAGGCTGCAATGATAGTGGGTATGTTTCTGGCTATATCATTCACTATGGTAGCCTCTCGATCCCTCATAATCATCTAAATGTTTCAGTGTGGGCAATATCTCAACAAATGAGGTTCTCCACAACCCCAACACTTCAAAGGTTCCCACATTTTGACTACTCCCTCCTTCTTATTATCTCCATCTATTTTTTTTGAACCAACTTGGGACTGAGTAGTTTGAATTTCCTTGGGTTTGTTAAATTTCTTCTGTTGATGGTCTCTGCCAAAGTTCTTCAAGTAAGCTTGTTTCTATTTCTTTACTTTAAATTCACCTTTTTTTACTCATCTTTTCCCATGCTAACCCTTTCCTTTAAACTGCTGGTAGCATAATCTATCTTTTCTCACTGCTTCGTCCATAGTTTTTGGATTATCGAACTCTATTTTCTCCTTCTACATAGTAGGAAAATAGTTCAAAAACCTTTACTCCTTTGCCTTCTCTTCATGAATATAAGGAACATACCTTAGCAAATTTCTAAAATTGGTGACAAACTCATCGATAGTGAGCTGTCCCAACCTGAGTTCATGGAATTCCTTGGCTTTATCATCATAATAATGTGCGTTCAAATATTGATTTTTAAACTTGACTTGGAAATCTTCCCAAGTCATTGTTTTCTCATCAATGGCATGGACCATTTTCGTCTCCTCCCACCACAAGGTAGCCTTACCGTGTAATTGGTAGACAACTAATCTGGCCTTCTAATTGCTTTCATATTCATAGACCTGGAAATACTTAATCATATTCAGCAACCAAGCCTCAACATCTTCCTCCTTCTCCCCATCATAGGAGGGAGGTTTGATTTTTTGGAATTCCCCCTATAATGCCTTTCTCTGTTTAGACTAATGTCTAATAGTGTCATCTTCCTCAGAATCATCAGAGAACTTTCCTTTCTTCCTCTTTCTCGAACCTTCACCTTCTTGGTTGTTCCACGAAGTCAATTCTCTGATGATCTTTTCCTGCTCCTCATTAGCTAATGACAGTCTATCATTCTGGCTTCTTAGCTCAGCCATCTCTCATTGCAAGCTATGCAACATAGCCATGACAGGAGCATTGGGATCTGGTGTATTATCTTCATCACGCAAATCAACATAAATTTCATCACCTTCAGCCATTTGACTTTTCTGTTTCAGTACCACTGTACACTAAACGACATATATCAGTAACAAAGAAAAATTTCAACAAGAATTAATTTATATAGTGAGCACAACAACATCCCAGTTTTTTCTATCATGAGCTCTAATACCATTTGTAACGTCTCTTCATTTCCACCTCCAAATATATATATATATTTTTCCTACCTTTGATAATTTAATTATGTTCCTCCATTGACCATAGATATTCAGATATACCTTTGAATTTCATTTTTAATGAAATTCTATTAAACATGGTTTTCATGTTGATTCAATGGTTAATATATAAAATTCGATAACTCTTATGGTTTTGTTTTCATGAGTTTTTGTGGCCATGTTCTTATATATATATACAATACACGGATATATTTCATATCGTTACCTACATACATATAATTTCTTATATTTGATTAAAAATCTCCACTTAACCCTTAATGGTTTCACTATATCTGTGCATTTGATTTCGCATAATCACTATATCATATCCTCATAGGTTATATGAGTGATATATTATTTTTTTCTTTTTATATCATAACATGCTACCAATGGCCATGATACTATGTATTAATTTCTATTTATCCAAAGCTATGAAATGGTCTCCTTCTATGTGGAATCGTATATATCTTCCGCGAGTATATTATATCCTTGCATCATTGTATTTGTATCACCATGAATATCCCACGTACCTTCAACTGGAACGAAATCTTGGTGGGGATAGGTGATATTGTAATTGTTGTACTTTTCGTGCTTCGTTGGCAAGATTGAATTAATGTATTTGGCATTGGTAACCCCATCGCCTTATTTGTGACAACTTGGGTTGGTGGTCCTCTGGTGGTTTTTAACTGATTTGATCCCACAACAGATAATTCAGAGTTATGCTTATATGCAAGGGTGGTTTATTTATTTTTTTATACTCTGCAATGTATATTTGCTCATTTATGATCACTGACCATGTGATATGTTTGAGTACTTTGCAATTGATTCCCGTGGATTTACATTACAGTTGTTGGGTGGCTATGTGTTTAATTTTGATTTTCCCAACCCAATCCACATACATACCCTTGATCTCAGGACACATGGACGATTGAGATGGCCTGAGGCTAGTTAGGGTTTTTGGGGGAGGTCATATTAAATCTCTGTATAGTTTCTGGGATTGTTATTTCGCCTTTCATTTTTCCTCGCCGCTTCCTAGAGATTGAGACTCTGCTCATTTTGGTGGGACTACACGTTATGTGTTTCCAGGCCTCTCGGCGTAATGATTTCCTTATTACATTTGATAGTCAGGTATGTAGAATTGGTCGTTTCTGTGGCTTGGTTCTACTAGTTTTCTCTCTGTGCAAGAACACGTATATACGCCCTCCTTGGCAATTTATATACTTACGTTTTGTGGTTCTAGATTGGTTGTTTTTTTGTTATAAATATTTTCATTCAACTTTGTAAGGCCGTCTCGGCCTACCATGTATAAATCTCATAGTTAAATTTGGTCTGTCGCATTCAATTTTTTTGTAGTTTAATCTTTGTGTGTATAATTGATGCTCTTCTTAAAGTGACAAAGAGGTCGTTCGAGCTCTATGGTTTTTCACAAATAATCTCTCTCATTACGTTTAGAATCCCTTGCAAATTTTTGAAGTTAACACTGGAATCGATGTCTAGTAGGGATTATTTCGTATGGTCTTCTGTGACCATACTTCTTTTGTTTGAGCCGAGTTGCTATGGCTCTAGGCGCCTCACTTCCGGCAACGAAACGATACCCTAGGTATGCCAATCGGATTAAACTTGACATTTCACCACTGTTTCTATCGTTCCAGGTAGATTTCATGGTCTTCAAAATTTTAACCCCAATTAAATCTCTCTCTTGCAGGCTATTTGGAAACGAGGGTTTTCACTGACGAGGTAACAATTTATTTTTTTTCTTCCCGATATTAATATTTTATTTCTGTGAGACATTTATACTAAACTATTTATCACATATTTCTTACAATGCTCTCGTTTTGTTTCAGGTAAATTCGAATCACATTCAAAATCACCCCAAACTGGTATTTGGATAATTTGTCTTTCACTCAAAATTGACTTCGTTCCACATTCAACTTTCAGGTCGGTATCGACATCGTATTTAGTCGGAGTGGAACCAATCTCTCGTGTTTTTAATATATATATTTTTTTAGACAATTCCAATCTTATTGTCATAAAAATTTCAATTGTAATAATGGACTTTTAACAGAGACTTGGATTGCTTAAAAATCCTGATTATATAAATTCAGGGTATAATGTTTTCTATGGATATGTTATGGAACAAGATATTCTCATTTAAATAGCTTTTTTCAGGAGAATATCTATATATATCTATTCCACATCTATTTCATATCAACAGGTTAATGATAGACTCTAGTTGTTTTCAGATCTCTATTTCATGTTAATACTCATGTCATATTTTATTTCTACTGTAACTATCTGCTTCAATTTACATGATGGAATTGATAAGTTTACTCGTCTTAACTTAACTTTATGTTCCCTCCAAACTATAGTAATATAAATGTATATATAAAACTACTAAATTAGTTTACACAATCTGTCATAATCTAGTATCTCCTAGCTATGTATCCAAAATTTTCATTCTGTCTATGTATTCATTTATATTCTACTACTCCAGCAATATAAATTCTCGTTCTACTTAGTTTAAAATTTTCATATGTTGTTTACTTTGTAACAACAATAAGAGACTCTGGAATTTTTAAAATAATTTATGTAAGATATTCAATAATTCTGGTTTTCTAGTTAACGCCTCTAACCAGAAATTTATTAAGACTTTGCTAGTGTAATCTTTATTACTCCAAGCCGCTTATGAATTCTGCCTGCAATTCATCTAAATTTTATTATATGTATTCTCCTGTGGAGTATTCAATTTGGACATATTACAAGTAGAGGATGTCATCAATGCCATAATTCATGTTTATTTCTCTAACCAGAATTATTTACAGGTTCATTTAAAGTACAATTAACCCAACTCTTTTCTGTTTGAATGTATCTAGCTCTGATATCTGAAATTATTTATTTTTCTCAGATCTTTCCTTGTTGTAGAGGGTTAATCTCTATATATATATATACATGCACTTCAGAAATTATACATATCTGCAATATTTATATAGTACATAGCATCTCTAATTTCCTCCTACTTCATGAATGTTTTCCTAGCTCATGCATAGTTAGATTTATATTTTAACAGAAGAAGATTAAAGTTACACCTTTATGAATTATGGGAGTAACACAAATCTCCAAATTTAAATCAGTCACAGGTTTAGAGCTTTTGGCTTATTTTCCCCATAATTCCTGTTCCTACAACTATGCGAAACTGAGAGGATTAAATTCTTCTAACAATTTTGTAAATGTATGGAATACAAGTTTCAAAAATTAAAAATTAAATTAACATCTACAGTCATTAATCACACTACCCAACAACAAGTAATTCAACCATTCATAGAAACTATGGCCATACCACTTCTGAAATTGACCAGTCCTCCCAACCTTAGAGTTCCTCTGTCTCCAGAACTCACCCCCGAGCTAATTTCACCTCATAGAACAGACCAACCCCCAATCTGTTCTGGAGTAGCTTATTTAACCTTATGCTCCCCAAAGCCTGTTTCTAATTCCGCGTCCAAAATTACAGGATGCTTTTCTTCCTATTTGCCTAGGCTTCCCTGATTTAGGGATTTTTAAAGTTGCTTTATGCTTTTCTAGCTTTTTACCTCTTCCCAACTACTCTCCACCTCATTGGGGAAAATCTATATTTTTCCTCAAAAATATAAATTAGAAATGATTTCTTTCAAGGATTTTTTGAAAGATTTTTGGGGAAAGTTTTAGCCTCTTTCCATACCTCATGGATTTGGCCATTGATCTCAAAAATATGATTTGGTCACTATGCACAGAAATAGTTTATTTATTTTTCATAATCAAATAATTAATTACATCCACACCATAGCTATGCATTGGGGTCCACTCCCCTTTGGACTTAAGTTCAACTATCTAACTTGAAAACATAAAACTAGGGGTGTTACAGGTGAGGAGGTTAACAAAATAATAAGTGGAAGTTTGATAGTATTTATGCACCCTACGAGCATTCACCTACCCTTCCATGTGAATTTTCTTCTATCATCACTCTTTTAATGGGTGGTATATTGCAAAATTCTTTTTGGAACCTATGAGAGTTTTTAATTCTATTTTTTCATTACTTCAAAGCATTAGAGGAAAGGGAAATTTTGAAAAAAATTAAATATTTTTCAAGTGAGAACTTGGAAGAGAGAAAAAGCACATTGTGGAGGTGCTTAGTGAGGCTGAGGTTGCGTGAGAATTGGAGGAAAGGTCCATGTCATTTTTACCTAGCCTTCCCTATCAAGGTTATTTTTGGATTTTTTTTAGATTCTAGTAGATAGAATCAGTTCATCTCATACAAAGCATACCATGAACTTTTGGCATGCGTTTGGAAGAGGTAATTAGCTTATGGTGTGAAACTTGGAAGAAAGTGAGCTTCATGAAACTAGTTCTTGTGCAATAGTGAGAAATACATTTTGAGTGAAACACCATTCCTAAGAATAGTGTAGTTGTATGTTATTTCCTATTTTTTTGGTGCTTTATGCGTCACAATGTTGAGAAGGGAGTTGTTCAACATTTCGACCCCATTCCTATATCACTCCTAGTGGCTTTCCCATATACTTTATTTGTTCTACTACTCGATTTTGTGTCTCCCAAAAGTGTTGTGGAATTTAATGTTATTTGGAGTTACATAAAAGGCCTCCTTGTAGGTAGTGCTCTTAGTTCTTTTGTCTGATTTTAGTTAGTCTTTTGGGTGTTATTTCTTGGGTGTTTTAGGGGATCTAGCTATTGTAAGCTTCCGTTATCCTTCCTTTTAATTGTTGGGTGCATGTAGGTATTATTCTTTCAATTTGATCTAGGTCACTCATATTTTACTTCTACTTATTTCGCTCAATCAATTTGGTTTTCCTCAGTGATAATGTAGGAAAAATAAAATTTTCCAACAATTCATATTATATATCATGGAGACTTCTACACAATTTGGAACATATATAGGTTCTACCCAAATTCATTAGTGATTTAATTGGAATTACAAATCGGAATTTTACCTAATCTAAACTAGTCTCATCAATCTCATTTATTCTCCTTACAATCACTCACACAAATATATTTTCTTCCATTATCAATTCATGTACAGATTTAGTTAATCTCCATTAACAAATATTAACCAAATTTGAATTCATTGATACATACTACACAGAAATAAACACACACCTACACTAACACTACTCTTTAGAGGTTAATAAGCATTGGCTACACATTATTTCTTTAATTTGATACTAGAAATTAATGTATCTTACCAACCCACCAACACGTCATGATCTTGGAAAAGTGGTTTCTCTCGTCGCATTCATCATTGCATCAACCATATGAGGAGTTAATTTTGGTTTATTGGGATAATTCTTAGGTGATCTAACAATGGGTTCAACATTTTGGTGCATTTTTATAGGGTAGAGTACCCTTTTTCTACATTATTTTATTTGATAGTATTGGACAAAAATGTATTTGTTGTTGTTGAGAATTGTGTGACCCTATCCCATCTATTTTCTATATCGGTAATTTTTTCAATGGATTTACCCTAATCCCCTTCGAAAATGCTTATCTCATTAGGAAGTTTCGAGCTTTCGTAATGGCCAAATATATAATTATAGGTAAGTTTTTGGGACTTGTTGGGCTTCTTGCTTTTTACTTTTTTTTTTAGTATGTTATATAGTTTTTCATACAAACAATCGTTTTGGTGATCCTTTATAGGTTGCAAACCATGAGGTACTGTATCAGTGCTCAAAATGGTTCTATGGTTTCCATTCCTCCAAATATCATTATTTTTGGAAATTTTTTGTCGAACTTTTCTCAAGGAATCCATTTGACTCAAGGTTTAGTATGGAAATGAATGGCCACCTAATTTTTTTTGTCTCAAGTAATCCATAAGGGTCTTACCAGTCCCTTTATAATTTTATTTTTTTCCTTCGAGGGTTATGATATAATTATTTTTTCCTTTTATTATTTCCCTATTTCCCATATGCAAATATTTGTGTGTAATTTTATAAAAAATATCCTAAAAGTAACTACTGTTAAATGTTTCAATAATAGATGGATTTATCACACCCCATAGGTAATTTCTTGTTTTCTCTCAAGTCATCATGAGGTTCATATTTCGTACTAACCTTATTAAGATTTTCCTTTTTATTTTAACTCTTGTATTTTTTTTAAGGTTCAATAGCGAGTGTCCTACTTTGGTATTTCCTAATGTGTTTAGAGAGAAAAAATCAAATTGGTTTCACCATATAATCTAGGCATGTAGGCTCAGCCATGGATTGGTTCCATCTGCGAAATTTAAGGGATTTACTCTAGTTGCTTAATATTTTTTGCATATAACTATAAATAACAACATCACTCAGTGCTTGAATTGATATTTTTACTTTCATAGTTTATTTTATATAACTATGTAATTTTATTTTTTCCTCTTTTTGTTTGATGTCCCTAACCTTGGAGAACTATACAAGCATTTTTCTCTATCTATTCTATGTTTATACCTATTTATTTAATGGAAATGCATTTTATTTCATTATATTTTTTTTCAATTTTTCCTAAGAAAAGGTTTTGTCTTTGTTTTAATAGGTGTGCCATAGACTTGAGCTCTCATGCTTCTTGAGATCCTTTGGCATTTTTTCTCCTTACTAAAAAAATATAACTTTGAATCCTATTAAAACCTTCTCTGATTAAATTTTGGATGTATCTAGAATTCATTAGTGGTTGAGAATGACCAATATGGTTATGTCATATATCTATTCTAAAATATGTTTCTTACTTAGTTCATGAGTAGCCTTGGAATACCTAAGTGTTATATTACAATATGATTTTTCCTATGAATAATTTTGATATTTGCGAGTAGGCTTGTCATTATTGGTTAGGTTATTTTATACGAATACATTGTTATTTCTCAAATATTAAATTAATAATTCATGGATACACTATCAAATTTTTAATTCACTTGTCTGTATATCCATTACTCAATAATTTCAAATTATATATTAGAATGGAAACACTCAACTAGCACTCATTCTGGTGGCTGATCCACCCACTCTATATGTTCAACATATATATTTTCATTCTTTATTATTTTTACTCATAGTTCTTTATCCCTTTGTTTTTTAGCTAAGCTAACACCAAACATACGAGATTCAGGGTATTACTTACATTTTTTCCTATTTTATGCCCTCAATTCTCTAAATCCCATCTTTCTAAATGCAACAAAAATTGTGCATATTATTCATGAGATTTTATCATGGTTAGGTTTGGCTGATATAGGGTAATGATAAGTAGTTTTCCGTATTCATTTAATATGATTAAATTATTTGTTTAATTTTCATAGAACATTATAATTCTTATGTATATTTAAATATAAATAATCCCTTGAGCCATAAAATTTTTCTCTCACTTTACGAACTCTTCGAATTTGATCATGGGTTTGAACTCCTTTTAAGTTGATATGGATTTATATGAGATGAAACTTAGGTCCTTTATAATCATATCTTAACAATGTAACATGGGACTAGGTGTAATAAATATAACCTGCAAATATATGAAAGTGAAAAATATAATAGAGAAATAAAACATAATATATAGAAATAATACGAGAAAATGCATCTCTGTTGATAAAGACTTGCGGTAAGGAAACACCATAAAATTAATCCTTAAGAAAGGAGAATACTCCAGAAGCCATATGATCGTCAATACAATAGTACTTGAAATATCTCAAAGGACAATCCCTAGCCTCTATAGAGGCTACGTACTTACAAAACCATGGGTAATTATCATGGGTCTATGAATACCATAAATCCAATAAAATAAAATTATCACATTATTTCCTAAATACTTGTGGTTGCTTTCATTATGCGGGTTAATGACATTTTTTATAACCGATGGCCCATTTATTTATCATCCTTAGATCACATTATTACTTTCGATACCTCCCTCTATACCCCATGTTATCCCCCATATGTAGACTACATTCCACCTCATTAAGCATGTTTCATCCCCAAAACATGAGAAGAACACAAATAATAAGATCTACTCAAAATTATACTCCAATAGTACCGTAAATGTGTATCAAACCATCCTAGAGATATGTGAAAACTATATCTGTCTATTGCCTCACCCACTTGAGATGGAAACTAATTCTTGTGGTGCCCATGTGGAGATGTGTTGTAGTTATATTTCCCTACCTCTTTGTGTGTCTTCGAGTTGTCTCCATCCTAGTTGTTAATATTTTGCCATCATGTGGGTTGTTGTATTTTTGTGTGGTGTGCATGGTGATATTGTGAAACCTTGGTTGATGGTGTTTTTTTCTTCAATTCCCCACTTGATGGAGACTCAATGGTATGAGGTTCCTTTCGTAGTACCTTGTCTTATTTCATGTCTTCCATTATTGCTTCCACCTTAGAATCCTCATCTAATATGTCAGCAATTGTATACCTTTGTGCTTGGGCCTGCTTGGAGTATACGTGTTTACTGATGGAAATATCTTGCAATGTAATCTTCTTCTTTGTAAATGAAATTTTTAGGAATTTCTTTTGCAAATTAATGTTGAAAGTACAAACGAATTCCCAAAACAACATCCATATCATCCATATATAAAGCAAAAAAATTAGAATGCAACACATACTTATCTATATAAAAATTCAAATTCTTATAAATTTTAATATATTCGTTGTCAACCTATGTGTTTTCAATATGTTTTTCTTGAGTTTGAAATCTGTTTTCCAAATTATTATTGATAAAATCATGCTTGCAAGTAGGATTGATAGACATAATGATATTGACTTTCTGGATACATTCATTAACATGTAATATGGAGATATCAATATAAAATAATCATTTACATTTCCTATTGTCCTTATTTTGAGAATGATACCATTTGTCCTAAAGGATTTCTTCATGAGAATGCTCCTATAGGTGCTCCTCTTCAACTGAATCCCACCATGTGAGAGTCTCACCTTGGAAGCTAAACTATATGTATATTGTCCAATGGGTTGAGTTTTTTTACATGCAATATTTCATGCATTCTTTAATAGGATTTTGTTTGGTTTTTTAACTTGAAATATTTCATTCATTATTTAATAAGAGGAACATCATCTTTCCCTTGAAAATCCATCTTGCTAGAACCCTTTCAACAGGGTAATGATTTTGAAAAAAATCAGTTACTTTGGTGAAAAATTTAAAATGGGAATAATAGGGTCAATATAACTCAGAATCATTAATATAACCTATTTTTGGAAATGGAATGATTATTTTCCATCCTCCCATGTTTCGGAATCAAGAATCTGGTCACAAAAATTTCTGAAAAATAATTGGTTTTAAATCAGTGATATCTCTCTCATCTTGACATCAATTCAATTGATTTTTTTTAATTATGTATTTTTTCAAAAGGAGCTTCGATATTCAATTAATTTCGTGGAATTATACACAAAAAAATGCAAACAATTATTGGATATTCTTCGTCCATGATTTTTTGTCAAAAAATATTTTTCAAAACAACTGGATTTAATTCACCTATATCTCCCTCATACAAACTCTAATTCAGACGAACTTTTTTATCATGGTACTTTTTCACAAGGAACTCATATTTATAGTTTTTTTTTTTTTTTTTTACATTTTTGCACCAAAACCTACATATTTTATCGATCAAATAATCACCCTCATTTCTACAAAAAAAAATTACATGCAAAAGGAAAAAAATAAAATTTTCCCTGCTTTACCCAAGAAAGTGATATGATATGACTTTTAATATCTCTCACCTACAAATATATAGAATTGAAAATTATACCAAATAAATAACAATAGATACAGATACATAATGCAAGAAATTTTTTCTTTATTGATAAACCCTTTCATTGGGTAAAGAACATACAATTACTCCTTAAGGAGGAAGAATACTTCACAAGCCATATGATTTTCAATACAAAAATACTTGAAATCTGTGAATGGAGATCCTAAATCCTATATATAGGATTCATAAGTATAATACCATGGGTCTCTCAATTCTATAGATTCAATACAATGGGCTTATCACATTATTTCCTAACTACTTGTGGTCCATTGCATTATATCTATTAAAAAATTTATTTATTAACTATGACCCATTTATCTATCATCCTTACATCACATTATTACCTTGGGTACCTCCCTCTATACCCCACATTATCCCCCTTAATTATACTACAATAGGCCTTGATATTATGGTTGTTGTGACCTTTCCAATAGGAAATCATTACCATTGAATGTATACATGGGTGAGGTTTACCTAAAATGTATAATAAATATTATTATAATATAGAATTGGACTCTTCCTTTTATATTCCATTTTTCCTACTTATTTTATCACTATGTTACCTGCACATCAAATTTATCTAGAAGGTATTGAATTAATTTCATGTGATTTTACTTTCTTGTGGTTCTTAGTTTCTTTCCTACTATACCACAACAACATACCCACCGATTATAGAAATACATACACACTATACTCTAACCAAAGATTAAATTTCATTCCATAAATTTATTAGATTTGGCATCATGGGTCATAATGATACATCCATAAATGGTAAATACAACAACCTTATTTTTTCATTCTTTTCAAACTATAAGAG
Organism: Pinus albicaulis; assembly: GCA_034641835.2. Classification (NCBI taxonomy): domain Eukaryota; kingdom Viridiplantae; phylum Streptophyta; class Pinopsida; order Pinales; family Pinaceae; genus Pinus; species Pinus albicaulis. The sequence continues at coordinate 1,321,885,355 of CM076579.1, read as the reverse complement.
AACACCAAAAATTACTATATACATACTTACATATATAATAAACTTCCTTTTATATTACACATTTCCATATCAAATAGATCATGCAATCATTTTAAAATACTGCAATTTTACTCATCTAACTAATAATTACTCCCTTGAAAATGCTACACGAATAGGCACATTCCTCTCGACCAATGAGTTGCACTCCCACCATTTCTTTCCGAACTTAGACCTCTTTTATCCTCCTTATTTTCTCAATTATCTTGAAAGTATTTTTCCTTTTTTTATTTAATTAATTTCCTTCCTAACATATTGTTCTATCAACATCCATCTTTTAAGGACTTCCACCATTTTTATTTACCTAGGATTTTTTCAAAATAATAGAAATCCTTCCTTTCTCCTTCATAACAATTATTTTGTCTATAATTATTCTTTGGAATATATTTTCACCCAGCATATCATTTCTCTATAGCTAATACTATATTTTCACACAACATGGTATGTCTCTCTAGCTATATTATTTCTTGGTGGAAGTCTTTCACCTAGTAATTTTGGAAAAAATTGTGAAGGTTCCAAACATGACCTCTCTCACTTTCCTATTTTTTATTCACCACTTGTAAATGAGCCCAAAATATTCATGTGTTGTTTCCCATATCATTTCCAAGACACAAAAATATATATTTATTATAAAAATTATTTATATAGATGTTATAGCATCATTTCTCACTTTGACATGATTCATGATTGCTTTATGGCTTTTTGGGCACCCATTCCTACAGACTTGGACAAATTCACTTAAAAACAATGTAAAATCCCTCATACGCGACTATGCCCATACTTTTCTGCGTGTATATGCGAGTTCAGCTAGACTTTTCCGCGTATGTCATTAAAATGATTAAAAATATATATAAAAAATCCCTAATTTCGCGCGGGGTTGTTGGTTACTCAAGTAGTTCAACCACCCCAGCCCGTGGCCAACTGTTTCCAACTGCTGAAACTACTTGGAGGGACTATAAAAAGCCCTCATGTGTATGGCCTAAGGGGAGAGAGAAAGTATTGATATTATACTCTGTTGGTATTCCCTATCCAAGTCTGATTCACCGTGCCTCCTGCACTTTCCCAGTTCATTGTAGGAAACCCTTGTTTCCTTGAGATACACATCCCTTTATATGTTATCTCGTATGGACCAGTTTGGAAGGAGTCTTAGTGAGGCAAGGGCTGGACGGATCCGGACGACGTTCTGCGAAGGCCTTGGAAGGATCAGGTGATCTCTCCTCTTGATTACTTTTGTACGTGTTACTATTTATAATATGAAAGTATCATCTTTATTCCGTCAACGTGTGATGTATGGCACAATATTATGAAGAATATTTGTTATGTACGTGTTAGTACGCCACGCGATGAGCGCAAACCTAAAGTGCGTAGACTCTGAATCTTGTTCTGAGCAATGATTCGGTCGATGGGGCGTCTGTTTAGAAGGAAGGCATTAAGGCATCCCACATCAGTCCGGCGCGAGTGTAACCCGCAGGCCAAGATTTGGAAGGAATCGGACGAAGGAGAGTGATGGAACCAAAACCGAAGTACGTTTCCGACGTGCACAAGATGAAGCTAGCGCACGGAAGAAACCCTCTGAACCAACCAATAATGAAAACTGACACAGAGGCGAGAAATCCACCGATAGGGTCAAATGGAAATCCAGGTACTGCACGAATCCCAAGTGTGATAATGTGTGCTGACGTCGAACACAGGGGAAACCACTCGGTCAAAGACCCATGATGATGATCAAATGCTGAGCACGAGGTCACCTATCAATGATGGGAATAGGCCCAAGGTGCGGCTCTAGGTTTGCTCTCAGAGGAATGTGTCGTAGTCGATAAGAGACAAGCCATGACGAAGTCAATGGGGAACCTTCTCTATTGACCGAGGGCCGGGGAGAAAGTCAAAATGTACATGTGATAGAACATGATCTTGACAAGACCGGGAAGGCCGACTGAATAATGAGTCAAGAGACACCGCAGAATGGCCGACTCAGGCTAGTCTTCCCTTGAACAAAAGCACGACTCTGTGATGACCATGGCAGTAAAAAGTGACACTGTATAAGTCTGTCTTGCAGGAGGCAAAACAAACTCTCCATATGATTAGAAGAGATAACCAACCGGGGGAGAACTGACAAGTGAAACATGGTAAAGGCTGAACCTAGGTCAAACTAGAACCATCCCAAATGAAGGAAATATATATAAGTATATGTGCTTTGTTCAAGGGCGACAAACTGACTCTGTACTGCCATCAAAATAACGAAGATACATCCCGTTCCCGCTCTTTTTGTCATATTTGATTTTTTTGTCTTTTTCATATAATAAGCCTGAAAAAGAATAAAAGAATGCTATGGTACAATGGATAGAACGAGTATCAAGAAAGCAGATGCACTAGTTCCTGAGATTGGAACAATCCTATGCTCAATGCAAGGTGGCGAAAACTGGTCAGTGATACTCAGAGGAACGTTCCATCCATGGTTACAAAGGTGTCAAGTCGTGATAGCTAAGTGCATGCAATGGTTAACTTGTACAGAAAGTCAAGGTCAAAAGTTGGCTTAAACATCGAGTCCAAATGAAGCCGGCTAAAGGCCAGGATAAACAAGTAGCCAATATGCAATGCAGTAATACAACTTAACGACACCAGGGAGCCTCTAGGGTATAAGCCAGAAAAATGATAAGTGATGAAGGAGAAGAATGAAGCTTCAACACGAAAGACATGGCAGGACTAAAGAGGACTCCCGAGCCTACATAAAAAGCAACATGGGCAACAAGTGATAGCGAGGAACTAACTAGGAAGCCCATGTAAAGGAAGGCTCTACCATCAAGTCATGATTTAAAAATCGGCGAGTGAAATGGGTGTAATGCTCATGACCTGATGGGATCGACCCTAAGGCAAGTGATCGGTATGGAGGCTATTATGCAAGATGCAACGGAAAGTGATTCCCTAACCTATATGCCAGTGAAGATCATATACCTGCCGTGAAGAGTCGAAAATCATGGATCAAAAACCCGGAAAAATCCCAAAATCGTCAAAATGTACCTGAAAATATACCAAACTGGGCACTTCCAAGCAATCGAGTTATACAGCATAGGATAGATTGAAAAAATAAACATAAGGAAATTTTTGCGAAAATTTTCAATTTTTAGCCATAAATACACAAATTACCTCTCATTTGGTTCATTATTGCGTAGCTGATTTGGAAAAAGAGCTCTGGAGCTAAAAACTTGTTTCGTCAAATCAGGAAGAACCGACCGTCGGAATCCAGCGAAACTTCAGGTAGGCTCCTCAATCATCCTGTTTATTCATTTTGTCCGTTTAAAAACTAAAATTAAGTGATTTTTTACCTTGAAACCCTTATTAAAAAACGCGTATCTGCGCATACGCGGGTTCAGTGAAGGCAAGCCGCGTATACACGCGACTGTGCACAGGGAAAGTCGCGTATGCGCATGTCCATTTTCAAAAAAGTGTTTCTAATGCAAATTTTGATGAAATTTTTCAGGATGACTATCTCTTGGAGGGAACGTGAGCATAGTGCAGTAGACCAAGAGGTCATGCAGGACCGCGCAGCTCAAAATATCCTCCGAAACTGCGGATTATTGAAATTCTTCAAAATGGCCAATATGAAAAGTAATGTGCGATTGCTTGAAATGCTCGTAAATTACTGGGAACCAGATCGGGATTGCTTCATAATTGATCAGATGCCTCTACGCATAGAAGTGGAGGATATATATTTCATCACTGGACTCTCCAGGAGGGGAGACCCAGTAGACCTTCACGGAAAACCCCTGGGAGGGTTAACTGTGGAAGACTATGTCCAAATATATTGCGTAGATAATTCCAAGAAGGTTGGAACACAGATTGCTATTAGAGATATCAGGGATTTGCACATGAAGATCCTCCTGTTCACCATCGGCAGAGTGGCAGGATCTGCCTCACTGCATCAGGCGTCCAGGACGCAAATGAGTATAGCTGTAGAGTGTTTGATTCACATCTACGATTGGTGCACAGCCCTGCTACTGAATATGAAACAACAGCTGACTTCTATTCGCCAGACCAAAACTAAACACTTTGGATATGGTACCATTTTTACAACATTCTTCTTCGAGAGAGTTCCAGCTTTGAGACCCAAAGTCATCTCGACTATCAGCAGCCCGTGGGACCCAAGAATTGCCCGTTGGGCAGACATGATGAAGAGACTGGGGGGCAGCGAAGTACCCCGAACCACATGGGACGATGAGTTCTTCCTATGGTGGGGAGAACAGATCATCGCAGTGGACGAATATCCCTATGCTGGGATGGATTTCCGAGGAGATCCAGATCTAGTACTTCCACCCAGCGCAGCATGGGGAGCAGTCGGTAAGTTTTTTGCAAAATTTTTTGACTTATATGATTTTTTTGGATTTTTCAATTATGTATGAAAAATGAAAAAAAAACATGTTTTTGGATTGGATTCATAATGACTGATAATTAAAAATGATCATGTTTCAGATGTTGGACCAGTTCGTCCTGAGGGCCTATCGCGCCACAAGCGCCGCAGAGGTGAGGCGGAGACAGTGGATTCCGACAGGACTCTCTAGGTCGTTCAGAGAAACTTGGAGGGATTGACCCGCCAAATCCCTATGGCTGCCGTGGAGGATTTGCCGGAAGCCGTCCAGAGACGGGTTGTAGGAGTACGCCGTGACTGGGTTAGACTATTCCGCCGTGTGGCCACTGCAGTTATGTTCTATAGGAACACGACTTCTGGGCAGGGTCTTCAGGAGTAGACAGATTTTATATGTTAGATGACTGTATATTCTTTTTTGATACTGAACATGATGGGGCATAAGCCCAAGTTTTGTACGGCATTTATGGATCCAAATTTTGTAAAGTTTTTTGACACTCCGATGATATATACAGCGATATTTTATGTGATGTGATAAATGTATCAAATGTATGATGTTTTTGATGATTAAAATTTATTGTATTGAATGATTAATATGCCAATCTAAAGCTTGATTAGCCAATGAGTTAGCAAACCAATTGTCAGCTCGAGGAATATGAATGAATGTTAAAAATTGAAATGACCTTTGTAACAAACGTACCCTCAAGAACAATCGTAATAAAATTGGATCTCGTACCCGATAAGTGTTGTTCAATTGCAACACCACCAGCTGGGATTCCAAGAAAACTACCAACGAATCAACACCCAAGGATATTGCCTCCGATAGTAGATGAATGACTGCAGTGTATTTTGCTACGTTATTGGAAGCAGGACCAATGCAGACCCCTCTTGATACCAACAGCTGACCGGAAGGATAATGAAGCACCCAAGCCGCGGAAGCTAAGTTCCGGGTGTGTCTACTAGCACCATCGGCGAAACCAAAATGAATCATGACATCAACACAACCTGCCAAAGCAGATCAAAAACATCACCACCTCATCAAAAATCGAAAATCAAACAGATATGTACAAAGCAAAAAAAACTACTATATACAAAGCAAAATGCCAGGCCAAAGCCTAGGCATAATACTTCTTCAAATAGAGCCCATTTCGGGGCTCCGGCAACTCGTTCCCTTCGAAGTCAACCAAGGTATACGCTCCTTTCTTAAGGACCTTCTTAACGATATAGGGGCCATACCACATCGACTTAAACTTTCCTGCCCCCAAGGCATCTTTTTCTTGGGCATAGACCAAAACAAGGTCACCTTCGGAAAATACCCTAGGCTTAACTGCCTTATTGTACTGAGCTTTAACTCGGTTTTTATGCGCTTCGTTCAACGTGGCGGCATCTCGACGCTGCTCATCAAGATGTTCCAGATGAAGAAGCCGCTCTGCCAGACTAGAAGTGTCAGGAAGAAGTTCAACAACTAATTTAAGGGAGGGAAGCTCGCATTCAATGGGAAATACGGATTCCACCCCGTGGACTAACTGAAACGGAGTAAAGCCAGTTGCAGTTTTAACTGACATCCTGTATGCCCAGAGTGCAGGATATAGCATAATTTTCCAGTTGGATCTATGTTTATCAATTGTCCGTTGAAGAATTGTCTTCAAGGATTTATTCACGGCTTCCACTTTCCCATTGGCCTGAGGATAATATGGAGATGAATGCTCCTGCCGGAAACCCAATTTGAGAGCCAACTCAGCCATCATACTATTCTGAAAGTGACTGCCATGGTCAGTGACAATCTCTCTAGGTATACCAAAACGAGCGATAACTTGGTTGAAGAAGAAAAGAGCTGCAGTCTCACCATCGTTCCCAAAAGTAGGCATAGCCTCGACCCACTTCGTAAAGTAGTCTACTGCTACGATAATGTACTTGTGACCTTTTGTCGAAGGCGGGTTACAAGTAGTATAATCCATACCCCACTTTGTAAAGGGTCCGACAGTAACGACTGGAAAAAGCGGAGCTGGATGAGCGCGCATTTTTCGAGTATACACCTGACAAGGATGACACTTCTTGATCGATTCAATACAATCTTTGAAAATCGAGGGCCAGAAGTAGCCAGCACGCAAAATCTTTTGGGCTGTAGCAAGCCCTGATAAATGACCCCCACAAGCTCCACTGTGAGAATCATTGAGCACAGCCTCAGCTTCTTCGAAAGTTAAGCAACGCCTTAGGATTGAATCAACCCCTCGACGGTACAAAGCATCACCAATAATCAGATAACTTTTAGCTAAGTGACGCAACTTACGACGCTCATCTTTCGAAAAAGAAGAGGGAAACTTCGCAGTCTGGAGATACACAATGATATCCCCATACCAAGGATCCTGTGGAGAGATTAAAAACAAGTGTTCGTCCGGAAAGGACTCATCATAGATCATCTCCTCACCACAAGGCAACTCGGAGATCAATTCCGCAAAGACTAATGACTTCTTGGATTTGGCAGACATGAACTCTAAATCGAATTCCTGTAATATCACAATCCATCTATTATATTTGCCCCCAATCACTCGCCTGCTAAGGACAAACTGAAATGGATTGGCAGCTGCCAAGACATAAGTTTTGCGAAGAATAATGTAATGCCGGAGTCGCTGCACAGCATGGACTGCTGCTAAGGCTAACTTTTCTATCGGGGTGTATCGCAGTTCAGGTCCTACCAATCCTCGACTAAGGTAGTAAATAACATGCTCAGCCAGAGCATCATCCTCCTGAACCAGAACCATACCAATGGTAGATTCTGCTGTAGCCAGATACAAAAGAAAATCTCTGTTATAATCGGGTGGACTCAGTAAAGGAGCAGAGGTCAATGCCTTTTTCAAGGCATCGAATGAGCGTTGAGCATAGTCGTCCCAAAGAAAAGGGACTCCTTTCTTCAACAGTCTCATATATCCCTTTGTAATCTTAGCATAGTTAACGATAAACCTCCGAAGAAAGTTAGACTTCCTTTGGAGACTTTGAAGTTGACGGATTGAAGACGGGGGAGGCAACCGAAGTATTGCCTCAACCTTGAAGGGATCTACCCTTATCCCTTCACTAGACACGATAAATCCCAACAGCCGACCGGATGTTACCGCGAAAACGCACTTGTTCGGATTCAAACAAATTTTATAAAAACGACATCTCTCAAATATTTTCCAGAGGTGTCCTGGATGATCCATCCTCTTTCGAGAATGAGCAGCTAGATCATCTAAGTATGCCTCGATGATTTTCTTGATCAGCAAGTAGACGTGAAGACACTTCAGCCTTCCAAAAGGTATCCAGCCTTTAAAGACAAAAATTTCTTATATGCAGCATTTGGAAAAATAAATGCGATGCAGTGTTGATCTTACGGACGGATAATGGTACAGTTATAACCGAACGAGTCCATGAAGGAAAAATCTGGGTGTGGCTTGCCTCATCAGGCCAGTAAGTCAATGAGCAGGTGCAGGTATTCCTCCTTTAGGACACGCCTTATTCAGGTCTCTGAAATCGATGCACACTCGAATTTTTCCTTGCTTTTTATCTACCGGAACGGGGTTTGAAACCCATTCAGTCAGAGGAACTGGGAAAATGAATCCCGCCTTAAGCAGCTTTTCAACTTCAGCTTTGATAGCTGCTGCCTTCCTAGGATTAACCGGACGAAGTTTTTGCCTGACCGGCTTGGCGTTTTCATACGTCTTGATCTCATGCTGGACGATAGATGGGTCTATGCCAGGCATTTCCTCATAAGACCAAGAAAAAACATCCCTATACTCTTTGAAGAGTTCGGTATAGATTTGAACCTCTTCATGGGAACATTCAGCTCCAATGAAAACGTTCTCGACAATATTGGGATTCACAGAGGTCATTGTAGGATGATGAAGAATCCCCATCCATGTTCTTTCAGCCTCCTTTATCACATTCAGGGGCCTCAGAAGCGGTGGTGAATAAGAGGCAGAGACTTGGAACAACATTCAGCTTCCTCAAATCGGTGGGAAATGAACCGATGATGCAAGTCATCACGGTCTATCTAAAGGCCATTTTGATTCCGGGGATAGCCTCTTGGATGAAGGGTGACCAGATAATCTGAAGCGAGAAGAAGAAGTAAGCGTCCAAGCCGGAGCCACATCACCATACAACTCTTCCGGCGAAAGAGGAGCTGGATCAGACTCTGCAGTGTCAACAACAGACTGATATGCAATCTCAGCTGCAGAAATCGGGAATGCCATTCCACCCACTTGCCCTTCTTCCAATGTGGCAGTTGGAGAAGGTAAGGTCCAAGGGTCCGAAAAATAATGAGTTTGAAAGAACTCTCTTCGAAGGGGAGCCTTGGAGGATGAAATAGCATTAATAGACACCTTAGGAGGAGGAAGATCAAAAGAACCCATCAGGGAAGAATACATTCCAACTCCTAGATTCTCGACAGGCGCCTTAGTATTATCCAACTTAGGCACAAATGAGTCAGAAGGCGCATCCAGGTCTACAGGAGGACAGTCCAGTTGATCCACTGTAACGATCCTCCCTTCGTGGGGGAAACATACAATTCGAAATAGTGAGGATGCGATGGCATCCATCTCATATATCCAGTTCCTCCCCAACAGAAGGTTGTAGTCCAAGGCTGCATCCACTACCTCAACCTCTATGTTAACGGTTTTTCCCCCAACACAGATGGGCAAAGCCGGGACAATACCATGGGGTCTGTGAGAATGACCATCGAACGCAGTAAGAACAGTGCTAGATGGAACGGCTTTGGGAGATCCAAGTGTCTTTGCTTATCGGGGAGGCATCACGCCGTCAGTGCCTCATCAAAAGCAGTGCGAAGATATTACAGTGTTACGTGTAGTGATTTAATATGGAAGATATATGATGAAAGTCTCTTAAAATTATTGTATCAAAAAGTAATCGAAGAAATTTTTTGGATCAATAGCCCCAATGGCGGCGGAAGGCAAAAATAACATGACAGTGGGATAGGCAGGTACCTCTAAGGCGGCCTGCTGAGACTACGGGCCGGATCTTCTCTGTTGGTAGTTGGGCGGCCTGATGGATGGGCCCAATGACCGCTTGAAATGCTTTCGCTTGTCCGGCATGAACTCCATGATTGTGCCATCGTGAAGCGACTGGTGCCTCAAAACTGTCGCTTTGAAATTCTCCTTATAATCACGGGATCTCGTAGCAACATCCACGTGAGCACTCATCATAAAGATATTCGATGGAATTTCCCCTTCCTGGGCACCTCCAGAGGAAGCCCCAGGATTTTGGTTCGCGCCATCAATTAATTTCTGCCCTTGGGGAAAAGGGTTTGTTAGCACAGCCTGGGAACTAGAAGAACCCTCCTGAGATAACAGGCGTTGAGCATCCTGAATTTTCGGGCAAAGGTGTGTGAGATGGTCTCCAGCACAAATCTTGCATGGAAACTTCACTTTCTTTTTCTCCTTTTGGCCCTCACCAACACGCTCGTTGGTTTTATTTGCAATGCCCTTCCCATTCTTGCCCTGCTTCTTGTTATTACGTCCCTTCTTCTTCCCATCGGATTGTTGATTTCCTTTGGGTTCAGAGGATTGGACAACATTTATGGACAAAGACTGGGAAGGGGATGAATCAGTAGGCACAGCCTCACCAGAAGGAGCAGATTGTAAAGACAACTGATGCAATTGAGAAAGCAGGCTGGCTGCACTACTACTGACCGATCCGACAAGCCCGTCACCATGCAGACCAGGTTTGGGTTTCGATAAATCCAACTTGGAGCGAGGAGCATTGGGCAAATACTTATAAAGTACCCCAGACTGAGAATAGATCAATTCTAACTGCTGGGCCCTAAAGATGGCCTGCTCCTCGGAATATACCCCTGATAGGGAGACATCCTTTGAAATGTCTGACTGAAGCGATTTCAAAAACCACTCGAGAAGGAACTCACCTGGAATATGGGCTTTGATAAGCCTCTTCCTTCTCCTCCATTCCTGAATGTGATCAGAAATGTGAGTTGCCTCATCTTGCTTAAAATTAGCCAGGAGTTCGGTCCCAGCCTCATATCTGACAGGCAACTGAAAATGGTTAAGAAATGTGACAGCCAGTTCTCCAAATGTGGCGAAACTGCCCCCAGTGAGCTCTATATACCATTTTGCGGCATTTCCAGTTAAGGTGCGCTGAAATAATCTCAATCTAATTGAGTCGTCGATCAGAGAGTTTGAAGAGCACCATAAGTGGAAAGTGGTGATGTGGTCTGCCGGATCTTCACCATTCTTACCTTCAAACTTAGGAATGTCTGAAGGAAGTTTGGTTGGAACCGGAGGCCACCCCGGACTATACCGAATCGGGTCATTAGTTAACCCGACGAAGTGCGAAAAGCAGGATTTAACGTGTCCCGGGGGGGAAAATGGTAATCGAGGCGAGCACAGAAATTCAACTCCTTGGTGGGATGGATTTCTTATTAAAAGAATGACACGGATTTGATGAGGCTGGGCTGCCGGAAGGACCCGCAAACGGTCTTCTCCTCCCCACGCCGAGGTTACCAAAACCCGGACTAGTTCCCCGTGAAGTATTAGTGAAGAGAGAGAAGCCTTTAGTAGGGGTTCCACACATTAGACAGAGGAGAAAAAGACTGATAAGCACTCGATGCAGGGAAAGAAGCATTCCCTTGATGACTCGCGAAGAACTGATTCCCTGCCCCCGACGTTGCAAACATAGGATTCCATCCCATAAAAGTGGTCGAACTTTGCCCCCCAAACCAAGGGTTGAAACTCTGGGTCTGGGACGTAAAAGAAAACGACGCTAAAGAAGGATTGGGACTGGGAATATGCCCAGTCCCGAAGGGGAAACCCTGAAACGAAGCTGATCCACTAGCCATGTTAGACATGGGCGTAGATCCAGTTGCACCGGCGGTAAAGGAAAAAGAGGGATTTCCAGCAATGGACATCCCTGAACAGAAGGGACCAGATTGAGAAGCATATGCTTGGGTGAACCCAGAGCCAAACATAGCAGTGCTAGAATCAATCGAAGATAGAGCAAGAGTGCCCCCTGCCTCGATAGAAGCAGGGGTCTGAATGCCTGCAGCACTCACGGTAGAATCCGCGTTCCCAGTCGTGGCCATCGAAAGATAAGAAAGATGAGAAGATCAGGCGACCTGCCGGACTCGGTAGCCCCTCTTTGACCTCGACGGATGGTACGTTGGGAGATGGACACTGACAAGTAATCTGTATGTGTCTTCTATCGAAAATCTTCTTCACGAGAAACAACACTCGGCGCGAGGTGAGCGGAACGCTCCTCTCGGAACCGACACCGGAATCGAAAATGAAACCTTCAGACCTTAGTGGAGGATCTCTCTCCACTGCGTCAGACTCAACAGGGTGGTAACCACCTGCTAAGTCGCTCCTACACCTTCTCGAAGAAGGCTCTGCACTCTCGGGAGATAACCCCCGGATTCTCCTCGAACGTCGAGGCGCTTGATCAGCCACTTTTATAGATTTATTATATTAGACTCAAGAAAAGTGAAAAGCTAGGCAAGCTAGGAGCAAAGAGCACTCACTAAAATCAAAATCCCTGAGAAACTGCAATCAAATATCCTTCAAGTATTTCCGCTCCGGGTGATGAGGACTGGACACAAAAATACAGGAAAGCGAAGTATAGGGCCTTTCGAAAGCAGTCTGGGATGATTAGGGCCCAGAACAACTAGTGAAGGTATCAGAAACAGTTACGCCGACCTCCTAACGACAGCCTTTTCCGGCTCAAGCACCCAAGCTTCGCAAGGGCACCCCCCAGAAGTACTGCTGAAAGTGATGTGACGTCTGCCTCAGGTACCACGGGTATTCCACCCCGCACTCATCTGTGTGGAACCTAGGAACAACAACTATGGACACCAATCCGTATCAGAAGCTGGGAGAAACGGTCTTGAGGTCAGATTCAGCTAATCGGAGGGGGGGTATCCCTCTTCTTAACCTTCACTTCCCCTCGCGCTTGACTCTTGGATGAGAGCTTTCCCAGTCCACCTCACGGAGTTGGATTTCGCTCAATTAATCAACTTCTATGTTTGTTTGAGTGGCCTTGGAGAGTTAACTCTCCACTCACCTATTCCAAGGCCCTACAACCTAGCTAGTTGGTGATTGACACTTAGTAAAACTTGCTAGTTGATTTTAGATTAAATCACTTATTTTAAGGGCTGTTATATTAAGTCACAAGGATATGAAATTGAAACCAATGGTGTTTTGACGCAAAAGAAATTAATAAAAACCTGACTACATGCACATGCAGTTCTTTGTCTTTCGATGAAGAGCAATTTCTATACAGGTTCTACGAGACTAAAAAATGTATTTTTCTTTTCGAATTACAAACTCACACTCACAAAAACTAAGAAGCTAACTAAATGATTCAATGCACCTAATGCAAATGACTACTAGCATGTAAATTCTAAGATGCAAAAAAGTCCCTTGAAACAAGGTGAAATTTCCCAAAAAGCTCCTTCAGTTTTAACTCATCTTTTGTTGTTCAGAAAGCCAATTTTTGAAACAAGAACTCTTAGTATGAGACAACAAAAATACTTGACAACAAGAAAAAGGAATCAAATGACAACTTCTCCTCAAAATCAAACCAAAAACTAGAAGCAAGAAACTTCACAAAAGCTCCAAAAGATAAGGCCAAACGAAAATGAAAAACGCAACAACAAAAACAAAAACAAGACCAAATGTTTTTTGAGTTTTTGAAATGCAAAAAACAAAAAGCAAAAAGAATGTTTTTTGGGCTTTTTAGTTTTATAAAACAAGAGCTTCAAAAAATACCAAGCACACTATCCCAATTCAAGCCAAAACGAGACCGAATTTCGAGCACAAACTTCAACTATGCTCCCAAACCTTATAAAGCTAATGATAGCAAGATCAATAAGAGAAACAAAAGACCAAAAACTCAGCCAAGCAGCCTAGACGAATAGTGCAAACTTGCTACAACCAAAAGACTCCAAAGAAGCAAGAAAAGTTCTTCGAAAATTGCAACAAAACCCTAGCCTATGAAACTCAAGAAAACCAATCGAAAACAAAGCAAAAAACGCAATGCAAATCACAACACAAAGATAGGAGCGAGTCAGTGAGCAGAAGCTCTCTGTTCTGATAAAGCAAAACAACCAAGAATGCTCAGAAAGCAATATTGGAACTCAATCCAGGAGTGCCAGCACCAACAAGAACACTCTGCCAAAAAGATTAGTTTTCGAACCAACGAAAGAGAAACAAGACTTGAAACCACTTCTGTCACACTCCAGTAAGTACAGAGACTCTGCAGACACAGGCCTCCACAGCCAGAAAGGACCAAAAACACCAGAATCTTAAAATTTCAAAATCTGCCTAGGTATACGCGACCTAGCAGTTATGCAACCAGCGTGTATACGCGTCTGTGTTAAGGGAAACTCGCGTATACGCGGGTCCCTTTAGACAAACTCGCGTGTATACGCGACTGTGTGCAGACAAAAGAGCGTATACAAAGAAAGATAATGAAAAACAAAAAAGACAAGCCTGGGAAAGACACCAAGACTTCAGACTGACTGCAAGAAAGCAAACTGGACTGTAAAAGACAGAAAAAACTGTTGGAAACCTACCAAATAGCTGAAACAACCCAACAGGAGAATCACAAGAATGTGACTCCCACTGGAGTCGCCAGTTCTGTTTCGGGGAATTAACACCCTAGAGGTTGGTTGGGATTCAACCTCCACAGAGCAGGGGCGTACTACTTAACAGAGACTCACACAATCATGCACATTCATAAAAACTAAATAGAGCAGAATGAGAGGTTTACCCGTTGGTCCTACGTTTGAAGTAGATCCACGTGGAGTCTAAACTCCCTGCAACCGTCCTTCCTCCTTAACCTGAAATACAAGAAGAAACCAGCACAAAGGACAAGTTGTACAGCATATTTCTACTCTATATGTTAGTGAGATTCATATAAAACATTAAATAAATCATGATGAATGCTTGTATAACAAATATTCTTCATACATTAAAGCATACACTAACACGTTTATTTCGGGAACAGCATGATACTTCTGTATTATAAATAGTACGTACAAAAGTAATCAAGAGAAGAGATCACCTGATCCTTCCAAGGCCTTCGCAGACCGTCGTCCGGATCCGTCCAGCCCTTGCCTCGCTAAGACTCCTTCCAAACTGGTGCATACGAGATAACATATAAAGGGATGTGTATCTCAAGGAAACAAGGGTTTCCTACAATGAACTGGGAAAGTGCAGGAGGCACGGGGAATCGGACTTGGATAGGGAATACCAACAGAGTATAATATCAATACTTTCTCTCACCCCTTAGGCCATACACATGAGGGCTTTTTATAGTCCCTCCAAGTAGTTTCAGCAGTTGGAAACAGTTGGCCACGGGCTAGGGTGGTTGAACTACCTGAGTAACCAACAACCCAGCGCGAAATTAGGGATTTTATATATATTTTTTAATCTTTTTAATGACATACGCGGAAAAGTCTAGCTGAACTCACGTATACACGCGGAAAAGTATGGGCATAGTCACGTATGAGGGATTTTACACTGTTTTTAAGTGAATTTGTCCAAGTCTGTAGGAATGGGTGCCCAAAAAGCCATAAAGCAATCATGAATCATGTCAAAGTGAGAAATGATGCTATAACAATAGATCAACCAAATTTAGACTTGGCCTCCATAGCCAACATTTCCACAACATTTATAGGTAAATATAGAATAATAATGTCTTCAAAAGTAGTTTCAATAGGAATATCATATATTCCACCAATTAAATTGAATTTCGTCCTCAATGTTTCTTCTACCCTCATCACTTTTAAAAAGGAGAATAAAATGATTCCCTCATTTTCTCTTCCATTTCCAAGGTAGCCTCCTCAAGGATGAATTTATTCCATTGCACTTTAACCTAGGTGATGACTAGATTCTGAAGTTAAAGTTTTCCTCGTGTCTAAAATTCCAAAAGGTTTGACTTATAACTCAACTTGCACCACATTAAAATAAATAACATCTATAGGATCATGTAGATATTTACTTATAAGTGATAAATGGAATACATTACTTACTTAATTGTGTGATGGTAATGCTAGTTGGTAGGCCACTAGTATTAATCTAGATAATATTTTTAAGTGTCGATAGAACCTAGGTGTTAGTTTAGCACAAGTTCACAATTTCAATGCGCTCTTCTTGGGCTTGATTTTAACGTAAACATGTTCCCCAAACTTATATTATTTGTGAATTATTTTTTTATCTCCATAAATATTTTATATTTTGAGTAATGTTTTATTTTTTCCTTACCTTTTTAACCCTCTCTTCTACCTGTTTGAACTGATTATGTCTGAAATATAGATTTTCCATTGCTTGACTCTAGATTAATTGAGTTTGAAATTTTTTCCCATAAATTTCTTCAAAGGCACTCATTTTAAGAGATTCCGTATAACTATCATCAATGTAGTGCTAAGTAATATTTACATATGTCGGTCCTAAATAGAATATTTTAATATATAATATTAACTAACGTTCATATATATATTAAACTAGATTAAACTAGAGGTAGTAGAAGTTATGGTATCAAAATACAAAACTTATCCTTCTTGGGTGACAATAGTAGATGAAAATGCTGAAAGTTTATAGAAAAACCAAGATTTTTTTTTTTTTACCATATATATATATATATATATATGGTAAAAAAAAAAAAAATCTTGGTTTTTCTATAAACTTTCAGCATTTTCATCTACTATTGTCACCCAAGAAGGATAAGTTTTGTATTTTGATACCATAACTTCTACTACCTCTAGTTTAATCTATGAGCACTGTTACACCATTTTTTGGTCATCTAACTCTTCATCATTAGATGGACCCAAGTACACCATGTAAGACCAGTTTTACCCCAAGTAAAACTGCTTTCACTATGTTAATTAGGAAACCCCAAAAGGAATAATTAATTAAACCATAATTTAATTATTATTCCCGGTCATGTTTAACCCAAAAACAAAGAAATTAATGAGATAAACCCATAGTTATCTTATTATTTTCTAGGAATAATTATTTAAATAATATTCCTTGTTAAATATGACCAAATCAACCACCATTAATCAAATAAATCATTATTTATTTGATTATATCCCAACCACTTCCATAAAAAGATAAATAAATCATTTATTTATTTATTTTTCACTAATCAAGGGATTTGACCCAAGTCAAACACCCTTTCCCTCCAACAAATAATAATAAAATATTCCATAGAGGTGGATGTAGATGTGATTAACATTATTTTAATCATGCACCAAGATCTAGAAGGACCCAATATTTTGTTATAAATAGGAGGGTTTTCCCCATCATTCTTCACCTTTTGTTGCATATTAGATCACTCTGGATCTATACACTTGGTCTCATTTCTGCCATTTTGCTCCCAGTGAGCTCTACCTTCTACATTGGGTTTTCTACATCTACAAGAGAGAGAAAGCTTAGATCTGAAGTGCTGAGGACTACAAAGAACCCATCCCATTGAGGAGATCTGGATTCACCTTCTTGTTTCCTCCCAGGTGCCCTGTAATATAAAAATTCATTCAAAAATCGTGTTCTTGTCTTGTCTGTTGGATGCATGGAGCAAACTCTTTGCTTTACTGCTTAATATCTTTCTATTTACAGATCTGTTTGTTGCAGCACTTTAACTACTAATTGCAGATCTGAAGATGTTTTGCAGCCATTATTGTTGTTAGGGCTATTAGTTATTATGCGTAGCTAAAGTGGTTCTTTTTCGTACACTTCGACGAAGAATTCATACTAACAAATGGCGACTCCACACGGGTTTTAAATTACGACCGCCGTCGTTTTTCATATTCCTGCATATCCAGCTACTTCAGGCCCTAGGGCTTCTTTTTTAGCTGCTTAGTTTTTCTCTTTTCATGTCATTTTTCTCACATAAAACCCTAAAAACCTAAAATTTCTAACTTCCGTGTGTTTCTGGCCCTATTGCGCAGGTAAGCGACACCAGCCGCACCTGAGACGGCAATTTTTCAGAAAATCTACCGCCGAAACAGCCGGAACGGGGGGGTCGCACCTTTTGGCCCAAAACCTTCGACCTAGGACGCACTTTTCAGCCTGTAACCTGCGACCTCAACCAAAATCAGGTCAGAACCTGCGACCTGCCTTTTTTCCAGCATTTTTTCTGTAATTTTTCTGGGTTCTGCTGCAGCCTCTGCCAGGGTTTTCCAGCCTCTGTCTCAGCCCGCCTTGACCAAGATCTGATCCGTTTTTACTCATCTAAGTGGGAACCCAGCCCCTTAGGGCTTTAGTACCCTCCACTTTTTGTGGAAGAGTTTCAGCTGTTTCAGCCGTCGGTTTCAGAGCTTCAGCCCCCTCTTTTTCCAGATCTGTGACCTCACTTCCAGATCCATTGAAATCGGCCTCTTTTCCTTTCAAATCACCTCTTGTTTTTTTGTTTGGACCTCCCCTAAAGGCCTCTGCCTTGCCCCCCCCCGGCTTTTTGCTGATTTCCCTTTTTCCAGCCACCTTGCCTCTGTCTCTTGGCTGTGATCTGCACCCCTTATCTGCAGCTTTATCCTCCGGATCTCTGTCCCCTTTGACCCTAGATCTATTGAGCTTCCTT
Organism: Pinus albicaulis; assembly: GCA_034641835.2. Lineage (NCBI taxonomy): Eukaryota > Viridiplantae > Streptophyta > Pinopsida > Pinales > Pinaceae > Pinus > Pinus albicaulis. The sequence continues at coordinate 1,321,867,381 of CM076579.1, read as the reverse complement.
TGTGTGTGTTTCCATAGTTTTTCCCTTTCTTTTCAGCATAGTTTTGAGAGACCCACTTTCTTGGGTTTGATAGATGCATATGTAGCTGTTATTTTTCTGTTATTTCAGCATTTTTATTCTGTTCTCTGTAGGTTTATTTTCAGCTACGTTGCACACTTTTTTGCTCTCAACAACGGAAAGGGTTTAAAAATTAAAATTAACGCACGCCACACACTGACCCTAAGTGAAGAAGCGCCTGGTTAACACCGCCCGGCAAAGACTCTAAAATCAATTGTCACTGCACCTTTTCTGCCCTTGCCCGTAATTGATTCTGTCCCCTTATTGCCCCTGTCGGTTTCCTTCTTCCTGTCATCATTGCGCCCCCAAGGCGCCTTTCCCGGAGACTTCTTGGCCTTCACCCTCAGTTTCCGGTTGATCGACCTGCTCCGCACCGCCGTCGTCGAGCCAGTCCACCTTCGAGTCCGCACTCCGACTCCTCTCCTGATTCATCAGGTCCCCCTTCTCCTTCCGGTTCTCCCCCTTTTACCTTCACCATGTCGGGACCAGGGCCTAATGCTAGCGGTCCTCCCGGCCCCAATGCCGGCCCTACTTCTAGCGGAACCGTCACAACCACTACTCCGGCCACCCCTGTGCTGCCGTACATTGCAGGCCTCAGCCTCCCCGATTTCCATCAGTTGATTAATGACCCCATTCACCATAATACTACCTGGCCCGCTATGCCCACCAAGCTACCCTCTGATATCCCTAAGTTTGAGGGCCTTAACGGCGAAGACCCAACCAATCACGTCCGGTCTTTCCACATGTGGTGTTCCTCCAACTCCATTACCGATGACTCCATCCGTCTTCGTTTGTTCCAACGCACACTTACCGGCGAAGCTTCTAAATGGTATGTCGAACAGGCCACTTCCTCCCATACCACGTTCGAGACTCTTGCCCAAGCCTTCTTGTCGTACTTCCAGCTCCCTCTCCGATACGACACCGGTACGGAGCTCTTGACTTCATTTAAGCAATCCTCTTCCACACGCCTTTCTGCCCATGTTCAGGAATGGCGACGAAGACGGAGCTTATGTCGAGCCCCTCCCTTTGAAGATCGGGTTTACATGGACCGGTTCCTTCGCACCCTCCCATCTCCCATCGGCAAAGATGTCGCCTCTCACTTTCCTCAATCTGAAGAAGCCGCCCTCCAAATAGCTTTAAAATATGACCCGATCTACGCTCAATCTGGTTATGTTTATACCGTTCTTCCTGACATCCCCAGGCCCGGTGGCGCTAACGCCCCGGGGGCATCTCATTCCGCCGACGGTATTGTTGGATCTCTTTCCCACCCCTCTGCTCACCCTCCTATGAGCCATGGCCTCCCTCAGGGAGGGGCCAGCACCTCTAGCACTCTGCCCCCTCCCGACAACATGTATCCAGGATACGGCATGTCTCCTCCTTTTGCCCAACCTCCTGCTTACCTCAATGCTGCCCAACCCAACCCTTACTTTTATCCGCAGCCTGGTGCGACAACTCCTCCAGCATATGCGCTTCCGCCTCTCTTGCCTCCTCACCATCTGCAACAGCCCTTACAACACCCTCCAGGGCAAGTATTTGCACAGCAGGGTGCGTTTATTCCCCCTTCTTCTCAAAGAAGGCGGAGAGGAAACCAGAACCCATCTGCCCCCGGTAACCGAGGACCCAATTCTGGTATGGACCCTAACACTAGCAACCAGCCTCAGGGCATCCCGCCCAGGCCGGACAGGCCGCTTCGCACAAACAAGCCCTGTTTGTGTTGCAGTGATTACGGTCACTACACTCACGATTGTCCTCTCTTACCCCAGATGCGACAGATGTGGGAGTCTCAAGCCACATTGTGCGGACAACACGCCTCCCCTCACGCTCCTCCTAATGTGGCCACTACCCCGCCAGCTGTGTTCACTGATCCTTTCCCTCAACAGGGATTCGTGGCTACCCAAACCCCCGACAGCCATGCAGCCACACCCTCGTCCATTTCTGGTTCCTCTGACTACCAGATCCTTATGATGCGCTCCGATTCGTCCCCTTCCGTCGACCTTCACCTTCAAACTCGGTCTCGCCAGTACCCCAAGCCTCCTGCTCAGTCTGCCCCCGAGCCTCCATCTTCAGGTTCTACAGAGCCTCTTTCGACACCCAGTGGCCCCTTACACATCCCTCAACCCAAAGTTGAGGTTCACCCACAGATTCCAAAGGGTCCATTACGCCGAAATGCTGCTTCCGGTCGAGCCGCCCAATCGTACAGTATAGTAGATGATTTGGCACAATCCCCTGCTGCCATTTCCACACCGGAACTCCTCCAGTCGTGCCCTTCCCAACGGAAGGCTCTACTATCTGCCGTGGGCGCTGTTGATCCTGCTGATGACCAAATGATTGTTTTCGACGCCACTCAATCGGACCACCCTCCTCTTCCTCCTTCCGTTGCTTTCCAAATCCCAGTCAAAATCCGGAACGCCACCGTATCCCGGTGTATAATTGATGAGGGGGCATCCACCTGTGTGATGTCCGCTTCGGTTTGGAAGCAACTCGGATCCCCTGAGCTGGCCCCTTCCACGATCACCCTTCGAGCGTGGGACGGTCATGCCTCCCAGCCTATTGGCCTGTTTCGTAACTGTCCCATCACCCTCGCCGGTAAGACCGTTTGCGTTGATGTCGAAGTCATTGATGCCCCTCTAGACTACAACATTCTATTGGGGCGAAGCTACACCTATGCCATGTCTGCTGTCCCATCCGCGGTCTTCCGCAAGATGTCTTTTCCACATAATGGAAAGATAGTCACCATTGACCAGCGATCGTATCATGAGCCGCCGTCTCCATCCGCCTCCGAGACGACCATCTCTTCTGTAGCCAACAAGCAAACCGTCGATTCTTTGACCAGTGTCTCCCCCGGCGTCTATAAAGATTCCACCCTGCTTGGAACTTTTCCTCACCTTCCTCCCCCTCCTGTTACTGATCCCAGCTGGTCGAATGTTTGCATGATGCAATCGTCTCAGGCTGCCCATAAACGGCCTGCCTCGGCTAGCCCGCACCCTCCTCCCCGCCCTCCGCAACCCGCTCCTAGCCATCCATCTCCGCCAGCCGGACCTCCTCCTTCCGGCCCTCCCCCTACAGCTGGTACCCCCGAACCTCTTTATCCTCCAGGCTCGGTTCCCCCCGGCCTTAACCATCTTGGAGCCGTACCTCCTGGTCACTACCCTGCTGGACAGATCCCCTTCTTGGCTCCCCCTCCCGGAGTATATTCTGTCCCCGTCATGGCCACCCTCTCTCTCCCTAACTTGACCTTGGGTATTCCGGTTTGGTACCTTGACCCCCCAGCCGCCACCCCCCCCGGTCACCCCAAACCTTACATGGCTTTGACACCGGTTCAACCGGTCCCCCTCGCTTCCTCCATAGCCACTGTGCCCCCAGCACCTCCACAGGACCCTTCTCCTGTTGGGTCGGCTCCCGGGAAGAAAGGCAAAGCCCGCAAGGGGGCAACTAAAGACCAAACCACCACGACCAACCCGGCTCCTTCTCCACCCCCAAAGCCTTGTGCCTTATGTGATGTCATTGGTCACGCCACCCATGCTTGTCCCGAGTTACCTCGTATCCGACCCATGGTAAACTTCGCGTTCCCCGACACTACGGTCCCTGAAACTCCCACTCCTTCTTCGACCATCCCCAAGAACGCCAAGACTCTCCGCACCAACAAGCCTTGTGCTTTGTGCGGTGTCCATGGCCACTACTCCCATTATTGTCCTCACCTGACACATTACCGCGCCTCCCTTGAGGTGATCCGCGAGTATGAGGTTGAACAAAATCAATCCGCCTCTCCCATTCTTGCGCAGTATGCTTCAGGCCAGCCTGAGGATCCCCCCGCTCCGATCCACATCCCCCCCCCTGATGTTCAGATGACGGAGTCTACAGTCACCATTCTTTACCTATCCTCCACTGCACGACACCCGGAGCCTAGCCCGTCTGCAGCCTTCCCCATTGTGTCCGTTGATACCCGAGATCACTCCACTTGTGTCTCCGTTGACCTCCGCAGCCCGAGTCCTCGCCATGTTTCTGATAGCTCTCATACATCACCTTGTGTGAGCCTTGATCATCCTGCCCTTTCCCCCTGCCATTACTGCTCGATGACTTCTGTACCCTCACACTGCCGTCATTTCCTTTCATCCCCTCATTTATTGTCTTGTCACACCATTTTGCAGGACCCCTTGTCCACACCCTTTATCGGTTACGCCGACGGTGCAAGTCGCTACTCCAGGAATCTTGCCTCGGCAGGGTGGGCCATCTTCACCCCCTTGCATGACCTCGTTCTGTCTAACGGGGTATGCATTGGTTCTGCCACCAACAATCAGGCTGAATATGGTGCAGCGCGTGGCCTATTAGCCGATGCCTTGTTGCATCGCATCCGCCATCTGCACGTTCGTTTGGATTCCCTGCTTCTTGTAATGCAACTAAATGGTGTTTATCATGTGCATAACCCTGTGCTGTTCAGACGCTATTTACGAGTGAAAGTCTTAATACGTGCGTTTGAACCATCATTTTCAACCATGTACCCAGAGACCAAAATCACTACGTAGATAGTATTGCAAACCATGTTCTAGATTGGCATTTATCACACACAAGTCATACAAGACAATAACATTAAATCAACCATCACAAGACGATGCATATCCATAATATGTGTCGCAAACCATATATTGATGAGTCCATCTACTTTGATACATACGACATGCCCATAGCATGTTCCAAAAAACTGGGGGCACCATACGCCCCCCCATACATATACTTACGACGTGCCCATAGCATGTTCCACAAACTGGGGGCACCATACGCCCCCCCATATATATCCATCCGACATGCCCATAGCATGTTACAAACAACATCCAAAAAACTGGGGGCACTATATGCCCCCCCATACATTCTACGGGGCACCACTTGCCCCTACACACATCCGAGAGGGCACCATATGCCCCTATATCTGGCCAATACACGACGAACGCCCTGATCCGCCTGGATCTCTGTCCGAAGTGTTCCCAGATCCCTCCTCCTCCAGTTGACCCGCAACTCTGCCATACCTGCACAACCACATTCTTTTTGTCAGGGTACAGATCGGGAACACCATAACCACACACCACAATCCAACTCCCAGCCATAAAACAGCACCAAACCCCCCTTATCTCCCAGGTCGCAGTTTTCTGCCATTTTCCGGACCAGGTCGCACTTGTTGCCCTAATACCTGCGTCCTGGGTCGTACTTTTTGCCCCAAAAAAGTGCGACCCGGCCATAGAGATGAAGGAGGGGCTGTTTCTGGGGGTTTTGGGCCCTAAACTGCAAATCTAATCCATCAAAATGCAAGAGCAAGGTTAGGCCTCTTACCTCCAACTGACAGATCTCGAATCCAACGGTCGGTTTGTCCGCTACGTTCGTCGCAAGATTTAGGGCCTTCTCTCCTCTCCACATTCACCACAGCAACAATAGCAAATGAATGATTTTGGAGGGAAAACTGCCTCATTAAAAGAGAACCCCTGTTTCTTCTTTCGACTGCTGCGACCACACCGTAGCCCCGTTCGACGAACCGTCAGCACCGCTGGATAGATCTCACCGAGCTCTCAAATGGGTTTTCCTTAGTTTTTGGTGATTTGATACTTCACCTGGACACATTTTTCCACGAAGGATCACTTCACCGCTCCTTCAAATCGAATTTCCTCACTTACGAAACTTGTACTTGGGGCACCATATCGCCCCCTTACTTGTCCATGTTCGTGTTGATTTTCGTCATGAGTACCCACCTTGTACTCATGCTTCTATGACCCCCCATTGGGGCCTTTATTGTGTGGCAGCACTATCTGTTCGCCCTTGCTTAGAGCATCCGAGTTGAGTCATCATTGCATTCATGGAGTTTATCCTGCATCCTTTTACACCATACTATAGCCCTCCATTCTTTTTTGCTTGGTTCCTCTCTTATGTCGCATCTCATGACCTTCAGCCCCACTGTCCCCTGTCCCTTTCGATATTGTGTCAGTCGCTGCCATGTCATTCATGCCCTTTATGCTCTAACAAGGGAAGTCGTCCATTCGCCACTCCATCCTTCCCATTTCCACCATCATCATTAGTGTCAGTCTGTCCATCGCTCTATTGCTCTTCTCTCGTGCCTTAGTTGAGGATCTCTCATTACCTCACCTAAGGCGGACCTCCTTCTGTCGACCTCAGCACATTTATTCCAGAAGCAAGGTCTAGAGGGAGGTGTACCTTGGTTCCAGCTTCCACTTTTGTTCGGTGCCTCGGATCAGGCAGGGGGATTTCTTACCTCCCTTTGACTTGATTGCTTCTCCAGCTCCTTTCAGCATGATCGAGATTCGTATACAGGACAGTCCAGTGACCCAGCAGCAGCTCTTGATGATTCCCGGGCGTGTGTGAGATGTCTCAGCCCTCATGAGGGGGTGGCCCTGCAGGTAGCCCCCCACATGCCCGGATGACCTCTTCATTGCAGCCTTTGATGCCGCTCCAGATTTTGATGATGTTGGCCTTAGCCACTTGCAGCACCTCTATGATTTGCATGTACGAGTCAGATTTTGTGAGCCCTTCCCCATTTACAGGGGGCATTTGGGGTTGTATTTATCTCATGTACTTAGATGATATTGTACTAGTCCTGGCTGTTATCCCAGGCACAGCATGTATGTGAGACTATTCATTGTATTTTTATCTGGCTCTTGATTATGCTAGCTGTATTCTATGGTTCGGTCCCTTGTTCACTGGACACACTATTCTTTTGTACTTTGTCACGGCGGGCATAGGTATGCCTCCCCCGCCGCCTTCAGCACAGGTACCCTCTCATAACAGAGACTTGTTGCACCTGCGAGTCTCGTCTCCTCAGGGTCTAGTCCTTCAACACACTATCTACCTCACACTTCTCTCTCTGACATCCCCTTTTGTTGTCTAGTGATTGTATTCTTACAACGTACTTCGGTCATACGATTTGCTCCTGACACTCGCACGCTGGGGGGCAATCTGTTACACCATTTTTTGGTCATCTAACCTTTTATCATTAGATGGACCCAAGTACACCATGTAAGACCAGTTTTACCTCAAGTAAAACTGCTTTCACTATGTTAATTAAGGAAACCCCAAAAGGAATAATTAATTAAACCATAATTTAATTATTATTCCCAGTCATGTTTAACCCAAAAACAAAGAAATTAATGAGATAAACCCATAGTTATCTTATTATTTTCTAGGAATAATTATTTAAATAATATTCCTTGTTAAAGATGACCAAATCAACCACCATTAATTAAATAAATCATTATTTATTTGATTATATCCCAACCACTTCCTTAAAAAGATAAATAAATCATTTATTTATTTATTCTTCACTAATCAAGGGATTCGACCCAAGTCAAACACCCTTTCCCTCCAACAAATAATAATAAAATATTCCATAGAGGTGGATCTAGATTTGATTAACATTATTTTAATCATGCACCAAGATCTAGAATGACCCAATATTTTGTTATAAATAGGAGGGTTTTCCCATCATTCTTCACCTTTTGTTGCCTATTAGATCACTCTGGATCTATACACTTGGTCTCATTTTTCTACCATTTGCTCCCATTGAGCTCTACTTTCTGCATTGGGTTTTCTACATCTACAAGAGAGAGAAAGCTTAGATCTGAAGTGCCGAGGACTACAAAGAACCCATCCCATTGAGGAGATCTGGATACACCTTCTTGTTTCCTCCCAGGTGCCCTGTAATATAAAAATTCATTCAAAAATCGTGTTCTTGTCTTGTCTGTTGGATGCATGGAGCAAACTCTTTACTTTAATGCTTAATATCTTTCCATTTATAGATCTGTTTGTTGCAGCACTTTAACTACTAATTGCAGATCTGAAGATGTTTTGCAGCCATTATTGTTGTTAGGGCTATTAGTTATGTGTAGCTAAAGTGGTTCTTTTTCGTACGCTTCGACAAAGAATTCATACTAACAAGCACCCACATGGCGATGGTCATGAAATAATCATACAAAAATAATGTGATTGGGGAAAACCAACTTGGTCTAGTAGGATATAAAGCTTCACATGGAAAATGGGATGCATGGGACACTATTTTTTTTTCTGAATAAGACTAAATCTATTAAGAGAAGAAATATAGTACAAACAAGGCTCGCATAGAGGTGAAGCAAGAGAACAGGGGAGCCGACAGTGATAGAATATCAACATCGGTCCCTATGAGCAACCATGACAAAAGTAGAGATAACAGAAAGTACATAAACTAAAGAAACAAAGCTAGGGAGTCGACCCAGAGTGGGTGGGGTCTCCCAGTCGGTATTTTTTCCCTTTCTTTTTGCTGACTGTCACCCAGCCATTGAGGGCTGGCTGGATGGGAACCACCTGCAAACTAATCTGCGCAGAAGGAGGAGTCTCCTTGTCTGAATCTGAAGACGACTCATGAGTGCGCTTCTGTGAAGTTGGAGGAGCCGTGGGATCTGTTGGGCGTGCTGGAGGCGTTTCCCTCGGGGGGTTCTGATTCTCCTCCTCCACCTCTATATCCTCCTCATCAGAACTACAGAAAGCCAAGTCATCCATTGGAGGCCTATCACAGGGCTTGCAATTCTTGGATTTGGATTTTCGTGGGATATTCCTCTTTTTGTCAAGAAACGTCGCACAAGTATTCTGAAGATGCCCGGTCTGATGGCAGTGGTGACATCTGAAGGCAATGTTCTCATAGTCTAAAGTTTGCGTCCAATGAAAGTCCCCCACCTTGAGGTTGATCTGGTCAGGAAGCCCTTTGCTGATGTCTATTTCTGCGCAAATTCTGCCATAAGTGTATAATCCTTTCTCTCCTCGAGTGGTGTCTGTTGCCAAGAAGCGGCCTAATTTATTCCCAATTCCTTGGAAGACTGAAAAATGCCAGAGATGAGCAGGGAGGTTTGGTAGGCGAACCCAAATGGGCAGCTTGGTGATAACAGCCGAAGAGGGGTCGAAATCAGGGAACCAGGGGGTGAGGAAAAGTCCCGCTGATCCCCAGAACCAAGGGCCTCCTGTTAAGACTTTCTTGTAGCCATCGCTGAAGATAAAGACTACAATAAAGAATCCTTTCGAGCAGAAGAAGACTCTGCAGTTTTTGGTCCAGTTGGAGTGAAGCCACTGGTATAGGTCGGCCGTGCGAGGCCATAGTCTGTTAAATCTGCAGATAATGGCTGTTTCTGCAAGCATCTGAAGTTGATCATCCAGAGTTGGATGAGATATTTCAATGGAAGTGGTATCCTCCATTTTATTCACCAGGAAAGGATTGGGAGCCTCTGCTGGTTTGGCAGACTGCGGTTGGGTAGCATCTTTGCGAACAGCATCTTTATAAGAAAAAGAAGGGGCAGAGGAGGTCTGCCCTATGGAACCACCTCTTAAACGAAAGGTAACCACAATAGAAGCGTCTTTAAGAATGCTGTAAAAAGATAGGGGGTGGGGATTCATAAGTTGCTTACCCTTATAAATCAATCTCAGGTGAGTGGATGGAATCCCGAGACGGTATTCGAGTTTTTGAAGGATGTCCTGCACAAGATCTGTACTGCTTGCCCACAGCATCATTGTCTTGCCCGAGAGTTTAACCTGGATCTGGAATGCTTGTGAATGTTCAGGTGCGTCTGGCTGAATTAGGATGTGAGACTGCTTCCGATAGGCCGCCGACCGGTCCATGTCCAGATTTGGAAGCCTATCAAGTGGGCTCGGTAAGCAAAACCTCTGCATGCGATTGACAGTGAAGAGATCTATAAGATCTGCTGGGTTGCTGTTACCCCCATTCTGAGCTGCTCTCAAAGCGGCTTCCTTAGATCGAACTGGAGCAATAGCCAAGAGGACAGCCCTCCAGACAGCTGCGGCCACAGAGTCGAGGGGCCCATCCTTGATCGAGAGTTTGAGTGGTAATGAAGCCTGCAGAGTCAGATCTGCAGCTTTGACAATGAGGATGGCTTGCCCAGGCGTCGCGGCAAGCGTTGTGGCATTGCTAGCCTCTGTGAAGACGCCGGCTTCAAAGCTGTCTGAAGCAGTGTTAAGGAGCGTAGCCGCCCAGACGGCGGCACCATGATCTTCAAAAGTGCTCCAGTGCTGTGGCAGGCCGACGAGCAGGTCCCAACCTTCGATCTTGAGCAGGTATGGAGGGCAGCCGGCCCTCAGAGCTGCCGAGCCGGCGTAAACCAGATTGACCTCTCAGCAAACCCTAAGAGTCACTTTCGCCATCGCTCTCTCCAGCCTCATGTTCAATGTTATATGCATGGGACACTATTAATCTTATATCATCATGAAAATATGAATTTAGAATAACACGACTACCCAAAGTCATAACAAACCATAATACAAGGCTTTCCCCAATAAACTAGAAGGATAGATATAATATATGAAAAATAATGTCATTTTTCATAAGTTAATTAAGATATGTCCTTAAGAGAAGGATTTGATAAAATGGATGTACAGTAAATGGTAGCCAAATGGAAAAAATTATTTGGAACTAACGGCCAAATACTTCTTTATATTAATCTTCCCTCACTTGAAATAAAATTCCAAAGTATTTCTAAATAATCCTTACTTTTACAATAATATACGTAGATTCATGAAATTATAGGAGGAATGGTATAACCCTAGAAATAAAATTTTAGCAGCGTCACTACATGTGAGAACCATTTCTCTACCTAAATAATTTTGGGACCCAAAGATTATAGAAGGAATTAGAAACTCGATTGGAAACTTTATGAATGTATTGGAGGTCACCAAACATAGGTAATATACCTACTGGGCCACAATAGACATACACCTAAAAATAGCCCGCGGGCCCTACTTAGTGAAGGTGCTTACTTTTCACTAAGCTCATCATCTTGTTCAATATCGACACTTCCTCTCAACAAGATAGGGATTATCCTTCACCCTGATCCTACCTCTATGGTATTCAAATTTTCTCCTGCTGAGAACCTTCGTCAAAATATCTACATCTTGATCTTCCGTAGGAGTGTACTGAAGCAACTTGATCTTCCGATGCACACAATATTTGATACGATGATACCTGGTGTCAATATGTTTAGATCTCTCATGAAACACAAGATTAATTGAGAGTTTAGTGCAACTCCGATTATCACAATGTATCAATGTAGGCTCTAAATGAAAACCAACCAAACAAACCAGGATCTTCCTCATCTAGATAGCCTCACATGTAGCTTGACTTGCTGCCATGTATTCTACTTTCATTGAATTGAGTGCCACAAATATTTTTTTCCTGCTGTACCAAGAAAATGTTGCAGATCCATACTAAAAACCCATCCTAGTGTGCTATTTCTGTCCGTTGGGCTTCCTGCCCAATATAAATTCATGAAGCCATGCAACTTCACATCATCCGTCTATCTGTACCATAATCCATACTCAAATGTGCCACTGAGATACCTCAGGACATGCTTTCCTACCTTCCAAAATATCTTAGTAGGCTTAACCATCGCTTGACTAAGTTGGTTCGCTGCATAGCATATGTCTAGTATTGTATTAACTAAATACATTAACAAACCCACCAACTTTCAATAAATAGTGGCACCCACTACCTCTGTCGATGTAGCATCCTCTTTCCTTCAATTTCCTGGAAGAGGAATATCCATGGGCTTGCAATTCTCCATGTGAAACTTACCGAGTATCACCCTAGCATACTTGCCTTGAGACACAAACATTTCACCTTCTCGTTGCCATATTTCCAATCCAAGGAAATAATGCAGGAGGCCCAAATCCTTCATCTCAAACTCTTTTGCAAGATCTTCCTTGCATGAGTGTATCAACTGCTCACCACCCGTTAGTATTAAATCATCAACATAGATAACAATGATTAAAATCTTACCCTCCACCACAATCGCGTACAAGTTTGCATCCACCTCACTCTTAGTGAAGCCAATTTTGGTGAAATAGCTCTTTATCCATGTGTACCAAGAAAGTGGTGCTTGATTAAGCCCATACAATGCTATTTTGAGTTTGCAAACATGCGACTCACTACTAAAGATCTCAAATCCTTTAGACTGCTAAATTTGAACCTTTCTCAATGATCCCAGTTACGAACAAAGTCTTCACATCCATCTGATGAATGTGCCAACCTATCTATGCTGATAGAAAGGATGGTCCTTATGGAAGAATACCGTGCAACAGGTGCAAAGGTTTATTCATAATCAATCCCTTCGATTTGTAAGCAGCCTCGAGCAACAAATCTTGCCTTATATTTCTCGACGCTCCCATAAACAAATTTCTTTACGTTGTAGATCCATCTTGAACCTACCATTGATCTACCCACTGGCCTTGGAACAATCTCCCAAACATATTTTCTAACAATGGAGTCATACTCCTCCACCATGGCATCTACTCATGTGGGCTCCTACGCTACTTCTTGAAAAGAAGATGGCTTTTTCGTGATACACTTGCTCATAAGAGCCATGTATCCAGTAAATCGGTGAGGTGACTATCTCTATATACACTGTGATGTTGGGACTCCTACATTCTGTACTGCATCAAGCTTCAGTCTCTTAGCTTCTGTAGTATGCTTTCTTCCTGTTGTGATGTTTGGTTCTGCATTAGTGGACTCCTCCACTCCATGAATCTCATATTATGGCTGATCCACATCTAGAGGCTCATCTTTGGGAACATGTAGCTCTTCCTCTACATGCAAGTGTAGCTCCCTCTCAAGTGCAACTTCATGGCTTTCACCTCATTCAATTTTATATCCTGTCGCACCACAGTCATCCAACTATTTGGAAAATACACATGATAGTTATGGGGTGTTTATGTGTACAACACAAATATCCCAACTTTTGTAGTCAGCTCCAGCTTATTCCTGGAGTCCTCTGTCACATGAATGTAAACATATGAGCCAAAAATCTTCAAATGATAAATATCGAGCTTCTTACGACTAAAAGCTTCTTCAGGTGTACTCATGCCAAGTACTCTATGAGGACAATGCTTTTTCACATAAACCACAAGTGTTGCATGCTTCTGCCCACAAGTGCATTGGTAGGCCCTGGTCATGCAACATAGCTCGTGCAACACCAAAAATCATTTTGTTCTTTCGCTACACGACCCCATTTTGCTATGGTTTATGAGGCACTATGAGTTCTCTTCAAATTCCTTCCTTTCTATAGAAGTCTTTGAATTCATTCGAGATATATTCACCACCATTATCCCTCCATAGAGCCTTCACTTGCTTCCCCAAATCCTTCTCCACTAATGCTTTAGACTCATAGAAATTTGAGAATGTTACACTCTTCTTCTACATGAATAAGATCCAACATCTGCAAGAATATTCATAAAAAAAATAACATAATACTTGTGTTTTTTGTTGAAGCAACTAGGAAAGGTCCACACACGTCTGTGTGAATTCTCTCCAGGACCACTGAAACATGGTTCTCGTTCTCATGAAAGGTAGTCTTCACAAAATTACCCATAGTACATCCCTTGCATTGATCTAAATCTACAAGAGTATCCTTGGGAAGTCTAGTAGAAATATGCGGCAAAATCTCCAAGGTGCCATGGTGAAGATGGCCCAATCTCCTGTGCCATAATTTGCCCTAATCCCAACTTACCACTTCTTCTACTTTGAACATCATTGTAGTGCAACCATCTACCTCTAGCTTGTAGAGATTCTTAACATGAATCCCTATCCTCTTGGTTTGACTCATTGTTTTATGTCATAGGAATGATTTTCCATTGCTGAAAACAACATCGTAACCTTTGTCCTCCAACATAGCGACCGAGAGAAATTTCTTCTTCAGACCTGGAACATGAATAAAATATTTCAACTGAAATGGTTTACAGGACTCCTTCTCAAAGTTAATGGTTCCTAGGTTGGTCGCACTATATCTACCATCGTCACCCATCTCTATATGAATTTGGAGAGCCTTCTCCTCCAAGTCACTAAACAACTCCGTGTCTCCCATCATATGGAAGGAAGCACCACTATCAAGATACCACACTGGTCCCATTGCACTTGAGACCAGGCATGCAATCAAAGAGAAATGAAGTTCAAATTTTGAGGGTAAGGCCTCTCTAGCTACAGCTCCAACATCCTTCTTGTTCTTCTTTCACTGTGGGTAGTTAGTGGTGAGATGCCAATGTTCGTGATAGTGAAAACACTTCACCTTGGAAAAATCCAGCTTCTTGCGTTTGGCGTCAGATTTTGGATGGAATTTCTTCCCCTTCCCTCTCATTTATTTGGTAGCCAAAGGCTAATTCTCTTCATCATAATTCTTTGATGAAGAGCCCTCCCTGGTATTCCACCTTATCTCCTCGTGCACAAGATCTGACCAAAGTTACTCCCAATCTGGTAGTTTCTCCCATCCATTGCTAGAGTCTTTGTACCTATGCCAACTCTTTGGAAGCCCAAGGAGAACCAAGCTCACCAATTCATCATCCGCAACTGTAATCCCCACACTTCCCAGCTCATCCCTACATTGGACAAAATTCATGCAATATTTTGGAATGTTGTCGCCCTTCTCCATTTTGATTTTTCTGAGCTTATCTTTCAGTGCCAACTTCCTATGGTCGCTGCTGCTTTGGAAAATATCCTTCAAAGCCTTACACATTGCAAATGGAGTGGCTTTCCTGTGAAATATTGACACAATATGGTCTTTCACACCTTCCAATGGAATTCTTATTTTCTTCACTACCTTCTTTTGCCATGCATCAAGTTGCAACATCGCTAGAAGTAGGCTAAGAAACATCGCTATCGATGAAATACTTTAGCCCATTATCTTCAGGGACCACCTCCATCCTGTCATTCCAGGCTATTTAGTTCGAGCTACCCTCAAGCGAATACTCCAGCCAAAACCCACTGAAAGACATTTCAATGAATATTCAACTGTGATGCCAAGAAATTTCTACAGCAAATTCGAATTGTCCACCCGCACAAAACTCAACACCTCTTCACTATTGAAATCTCCAGTGATTAGCACTACTCTAATACCATGTATAAATTTATTAATACTGATATTATTATCGGATTATATTGATCTAAAAAATTAATATTATGTTAAATGAAGAATCCTTCCACTTAATCCTTTGTGGAAATTAAGTCGCCAATTGCAAAAACTCATGAAGAAACTTAATCCCACATAAACATAGTTGTTTGATGGGAAAGCTTAAAGCTAGAACCCCAAACTATCATATATTATTTGTATCAATGGATTCATGTAACAATCTCATACAAGGATCAGTACATCAAGCTCTCAGTACAATCAACAATCATTACACACTGTCATGCAGAAATTTGCATATCTAAGCACCAATTTCATGCTTCCTAATAGCCTTCCTACATTGCGTAATCCCTGCCGAAGAAGACCCCTGAATGAATTTGAATTGGCCTTGCCTTGACTATGAAATCCTCATTGGCATATCCAATGTGTGTTATATGCATTTAATGCATCACTATAGTCACAACAGATAGTCCATCTCACCCTTTCACCTATCTCTCTAGTGGGTCTCCACTGGAACTAACATGCAAGTAGTTAACTGTTGTATTTGTTCAGTTGTTAGTGAGTTATTAGTTGTGAATTAATTAACTAATTAATTCACTAAACTCTCACTACTGTATATTTTAGTTAGACTAGATACAACTAGCTCAACTAAGTTAACTCACTTAACTGAGTTAAACTGAATAACAACTCCCATAACTACTCTTCCAACTCTGTCACAACTTTGTCACTTTAGTTGTAATGAAGTCTTCCATGCATGAGTCACCAACCACCCTAGGAATTGTATAATTCCTTCAGCCCACTGATTTTCCAAATCTATTCACTAAACAAAGTGCTTCAAGAGAATAAGTTGATATTTATTGTCAGATTATTATTAAGGGCTAATAATAATCGACATGCATCTATTTTTAGATTGATGATCTATAAATAGTCTTCACCCAATATTCTAAAAAATAATTTCATCTATTTTTCACATTGGATCAACCATCTAAAAATAGCATCCTGCTACTTATATAATATGCTCACCATGTCTAAAAATAGACATACACCTAAAAATAGTCCGTGGGCCCCACATAGTGAAGCTACTTACTTTTCACTAAGCTCATCATCTTGTTGAATCTCAATAGTTAGTTAATAGATTGTTATATGCATTAGTGTTATATACATGTTTCTCATTTTATTGTTGTTGTGGTTACATGCATGGTAGATTGTAGTGAGTTAGTGTGGTCATATGCACATGTGCTGAATAGTCATGAATTATAGTGACTTACTATTATATGCATTGTTGTTGTTGTTTTATGTTAGTTGACTTGATGACTATGCTATGTGTTGTTGATAAGTATTTTATATGTTAACTTGTTGATTATTAGATGATAGTTAACTTTATGATAATGCTATATGTTTTTTATGAGTATATTATTCGGGGAATTTTTAGGTCTAAAATGGTCTTCCTAAGGAAATTATAAAATAATAGTGGAAATTATAAAATAATATTTGATTAAATCATCAAATTTTAGAGGGAAAAAAGAAAAAAACTAAATTTTCAACTCTTATTTTAAACTTATCTCCCAAATTTTCTACTTAAATTCCAAGCAAGAGTACTTGGTGGATGTAAAATTTGATTCTTCATCTAAGGAGTACCCATGTTGCACATACTTTCAATGGATCCTACAACATGAAAAATGAGAAATGCATGAAAAACGTGATTGTAATCATGTATTTTCATGTATTTCTCATTTTTCCTATAACGAGGTCCATCAAAATTATGCAACACAGGTACACATTGGATGAAGAATTAATTTTTTCATCCAAAGAGTACTCCCGCTCAAAATTTGAGTTAAAAATTTGGGAGATAAGTTGAAAATACGAGTTGAAAAAGTAGCTTTATTATTATTTTTATCTTTCTACATTTTACTTAAAAAATGGTGAATCATCCCCCATGGTTGACATCATCATCCTGAATATTATTGGTTCTTATGAAGTTTATTTTTGTTGTAAATTTTTCTTAGGAGGCCCATTTTAGACCTCAAAATTCCCCTAATGTATATGTTAAATTCTTGTTCTTATATGCTAGTTAACTTGATGATTAGGGTTATTTCATTAATATCTCAATGCTATATGTACTGTGTTGATATAGGTTGATGGTTGTGACATTCAGGTATGCGATGATATACTTGTGATGTTGTGTGGTATTAATCTGGACTAACTTGTGTAGATGTGATATCCTCCCTCAGATACTTTGAGGTTTGAGTTTGATTATGTCACCAATTTGGTCTATCCAGCATGGTATGTTTACAAATTGATTCAGTGTTTTATTAATTACATGATATGTGTAAGTGTCTATAAGATTGCACGATGGAAATATTTTGTTTGAAGATGGATGTACTAACACATTATGTAATGAGACAATTTATATGTACTTGAGTGCAAGTGAGTGCTAGTTGTAGTGTTATGATTTATGACTACACTACAAGAAAAATACCCTCTAGCAGATGTTTTTGAGGAACCCTTATAAAAATACCCCAGATGTCCATTTGTAGCGGAGGTTACTAGAGGAGGTTTGCAGGTGGATTTTTTTGTGGATGTTTCTTCTGGTGTGCTTATCATCGTAAACCACACCGGTGCATTCAACTAGAGAAAGCAAAGGTGCACAAAAAAATTGGCACATTGGGACACCATGCACTCCGTAAAAGCCCGCCTGGTGCGTCTTATTACTGTGGCACACAGGTGCTTTACAAATATTTCTCACTAGTGCATCCTGAAACCCCGTGCAAAAAATGAAATAGCCCGGTGCGTTCTTAAGAAACTGCACTGGTACACCTATAAAACCCATGCACTGGAATAGGGTTAAATAAAAAAAATTACAACAAAAAAGCTACATTATTCACTTTTCAGTGCTCCAGAGCTCTTAAGCACTGGTGAAAATTTACCTTGTGTGAGGCACAATACCATCGGTGCTCCCATTGTATACACTGATGCTGTCCATTGCCCACCATCTCCATTTTGAATTTTGCAAAATGGTGGGAAAATTTAGTTATGCAAATTCTACAGCCAATATTCCTCCTCAATGGCCAAATGTAGAGGCATTTTCCTTTTTCTTCCATAATTAAACCTTTTAGCTGATTATTTTCATAAATTAGCTTAAAATTCACCTTGTTTAAAAAAAAAAAAATGTTTCCCACATGGTGCACTCTAGCCGTTCTGCTCAAACTCATTCATAGTGCTGCCTGTAAATTCATAGGATCCACCTCCACTGGTGCTGATGGTATCCGTACTGGTTCTAGGGTGGTATCGAAAGGCACAACGTGATTTTTTAAAATTAAAAAAAAAATTCGGTGTGGTCGGTTACCCGGCCGCACCATTGACCATGTCGAATACCGGGAATGCGGTGTGTTGACGGAAATATTTTCCCCTGGGCAAGTAATTTGGTCACCTTACCACATTCCATCAATTAGACATGGTCAATGGTGTGGTGTGGTAAGAGACCGCACCATTGACTATGTAGTGATGCCATGAGGGCAGTGCACTGACCAACCTTTATGCCCTGAGGTGTATAGTTTGGTTAGTGCACCACCCTCTCGACACTAGTCCATGGTCAACAATGTGCTTTGTCATACCATTGCACCATTGACTTTGGAACAATTCTAGAAGGGAGGTGCTCTAAAAATTTTCAAGTGCAACGTTTTCGATGCTCTCCAAATTTTCTAGTGTAGCACCTCTAGTGCACGAAAAAAAAGATACACCATTACCACAGCATGTCACTTTTTTGTGGCGCACTGACCGTTTTTTTTTCAAAAAAATATTTATGTATATTGCAAAATACATGTCTCATTTAATAATAATAAAAAAATGTTTAATATGTCAACCATTTAGCGACGTGAAAGGAGAGAAGAGAGGGAACATCTATGACAACAAGTGGACCAGTATAACATGGTTCGCCTGTGGGAGGCACGAGAGAGTGAGAGAGATGCGTATCCTCACCCTATTATAGCAGCTAGCCTAGGGCTCCTAAGGCAGGTAGGCCTGCTCAATTAATATGAGGAGGTTAATTCCCTAAATGGCTATGGTGTTTTCTTGCAAGATCTTACCTACAGGTGGAATGCCTACCTACATGCTTTCTGGGTTGGTCCTAACCAATGGTATGCACATGCTAAGGAGGACATTCTATTTCATTATTGGGTTATCAAGGAGAGGGGTGGATTTTCCCTCATTCCCAGATTTTCAAATTAGCTATGCAGCAAGGAGTTAGTTGTTGTACTCCCAGAGATACATTAGCATGGATCTAATATCTCCTTCAGATTTTCAGGTCTCCGGAGGCTAGTTACATATTGTTGCATTTGGTAGTGAGGAGGTGAGGTGCCTCTCACTTCTAATTTCGACCACTTCACACAACACGAGCGATGGGTAATGGATTAGTTTCCAAATTCTATATTATTTTGATTATTTAGTACAGGCGCCAGGACTTGTTAGATGGTCTGCCATTTTTTGCATTATTTTTGTACATCCTTAGATAGATGTCATGCTCATGCACAAGGGAGGGCGACCTTCCCTTTTTCTTTAAAGCTATTTTGTTTATTTTTTTAAAGGTTTCCAGAGACGACGCCTAATTTTGTTCGGTAGCCTCATAGGACAATGCTGAATGCATAGATGCACATGTGGGGAGAGATGATGGCCAAGAGGGGTGACACTGAGTTTTCTGCGAGGATATTGCATGATGCACTAGAGTTGCTAGCTATTCTTTACAACAATCCCTTCGTTATGGTCCCCTATCCTTATGCTGGTTTGGATTGGTGAGGGTGTGCCAACATCCTCTTCACAGATGATGAGCTCCTGGATGATAGAGGTAATATTACTGTTTTATTTAAATTTATTCTAACATGTTCTTTAACTTGTTTTTATTAAGCTATTTAATGAAATTATTTAACTATTGTTGTGTACTTATATATATTTTGTAGACATTGGATATTTTTATGGCAATGGGATGCTAATGCCACCATATGATCCAAGTGTGGATCCTGATGATGATCACGACATGGAAGATGCTGAGGATCATGAGGTCGAAGTAGACAGACCTGCTCCTGCTGGTGTTATGGTATCACCTTTTGTTGGGTGTATTCTTGCCAGTAGATTGAGGATGGAGTTAGGTGACCAACTCTGTGCATTTTTTGTTGAGGCAGGAGTCAGACCCACCACTATGAGAGATATATAGGCCGATAGTAGGTTGGTACATATCTGGAGAGGCATGTCGCCTGATGCGGCATGTCGTAGAAGCTACAACCTTAGTTACATTGTTGAAGAGGGCCCTTCAACGTTATAGGCATGGTCAAGACGCAACACGTTGAAAGTTCATGGGCAACAACGCATCATTCGATGATCATGATTAGGGGAGTGATAGTCGTTCACCTCCGCGCCAGATGAGCAGCCTATAGGCACATTGAAAAACAATCATTATGGAGAGTAGGCTACACCATCGACCACCTCCAGTCAGCAGGCTGCAGCATCCAGTAGTACCCATGATCATGAGTAGGCTGGACCATCGAACATGTCGTGCCTTCACGATGAGCAGCTGGCAATTGATCCTGATCAGCATGAGGCACAATTACCAGATCAACAGGCACGTGATGATCAACATGTATCTGAGCTTGTCGAGGCTGCATCATTGACTCAGTAGACTTTGACTAGTACTGCTATTGATGATATTGTACCACTAGCTGATATTTGGCATTTATATTACAACTATATATTTTTGACATTATATATATATATATATATATATATATATGGTCCATGTATTTTATGTTCATGTTGCAGTTGTGCTTAATTTACATGTTGGTGATCATCATGATGTGTATATTGTTAGGTCATGTTAGATATGTTCATTTAATGTGCAGCTTGCAGATAGATGTGTATGTGATAGAAGCTATTTGACATGAGATGTATATTTAATGTTTGTGTTGTCATGATGTTAGAAAATTTGAATGTGTGTTTTAGTCGAATATGATGTTTGTACAATGGTTATCATGATCGTGATGTTTATTAATTAATTTAATATTAAATGATCATGATATTTATTAAAATTTCTATCGTGATTGTAATTCATGAAATTTTAATTTTAATTGTATGTGAAATTGTAAAATTCTATTTGTATTTGTAATTGTAATTTTAATTTTAATTGTTATGACATTGTAAAATTTTAATTTTAATTTTAATTTTATGTAAAATTCTAAAATTGTAATTGTACTTGTAATTGTATGTAAAATATTTGTAAAATTCTAATTGTAATTGTAATCTTTAATTTATTGTGAAATGACTGTAATTGTAATTGTATATATGACAAATTGTGAAATTGTAGTTCTAATTCTAATTGTATGTGAAATTCTGAAATTGTAATTGTAATTTTAATTGTAATCAAATATTTGTAAATTTTTAATTTGTAATTGTAATATTTAATTTATTGTGAAATGATTGTAATTGTAATTGTATATATGTAAAATTGAAAAATTGTAATTGTAATACTAATTGTATGCAAAATTCTGAAATTGTAATTGTATGTAAAATTCTAAAATTGTAATTGTATTGTAATTGTATGAAATTGTAAAATTGTAATTGTATATAAAAATTTTGTAAAATTATAATTGTATTACTGTGAAATGATTGTAATTGTAAAATTGTAATTCTAATTGTAATTGTATGTGAAATATTTGTAAAATTTTAATTTTTTTAATGTGAAATGATTTTATTAAAATTTGTAAATTTGTAAATTTGTAAAATTTTAAATAATTGTAAAATAATAAATATACAATAATATGAATTTTTGTAACCATAATAAAGTTTATAAAATAATGCAAATAAATTCATGTACTTTAGAATTATCATTATTTTATTATGATATTACATACAAAAAAAAAAATTATACAGTACGTCATTGTTTTTGAAATAATATTCTTTATAAAAACCCATCTTAAAAAGTATAAATATTGATGAAATAAAACATGTACCATATCATTCTCAATTCTCATGATCACCCTCACTATCTTCTATCTCGCATGGCATGATAACGCTATTGTTCTCAAAAATATGTTTTGATCTAGGGTCATGTCTCAATACGAACCACCAATATGTATCCAACATATATAGGTAAAAAAACACGTAGTTGTATTGTTTGGGGAAAACATAGGGCTCCTTAGGTTAATCCCACATCTTTCAAGAGTTGATACATATCAGCCTACTGTCACGATCTTCCTTTACATTATTCCGATCAAAGGTTTCCCACCACTTGCACCTAAAAATAACACATTCGAAAGAAGATAAATCCACATCAAGGATCTCTTATATCTTTCTGACGTAACCTAATGTCCCTCATACTAGGTTTTTATCGTGGTGGCTAGATTGACTAGATTGATTGAACTTGAATTCCACTCCACAGTCTTGTGTGATGTTTTTGTCATCGACATTTTATGTGCAAAAATGGTGTCCATATTCCAACATAGATGGGAACAAATGCACCTATAAAAAAAGTTAAAAAATCATAGTGTCATATGTCTTAAAATTACCCAACAGTTAAAATATGAAATATGGATGTAATTAAATTTGAAATGTGCATTATTAAGTTTCAAATTCAAATATAAATTAAATAGATTATTACTGAGTTGTTGCACCCAATACCTATGTTTAGCACATCCTCTTCAGCAGGTGGGTAACGATCGATTGCACTGTCTTTCTCTCTGACTTGGTCAGCAACCCAACTGTTGGGGCATATTTTTGGTATTTTATTTTAAATGATTGGGATAAGGCGCACTTCTACCATTCATCTGTTTGAATTATTTCTTGTAACTATCCCTTTTCATCCTCTTTTTTCATACAATGTGACCCATGGTTGTTTCGCTTCAGAATTGTAAAGAATGAATTTATTGATTGCTTCAATTTCTGTATTCGCTGATGAAATCAATATGAAATTATATAGTATGTACATAGAAATAAAAATATACATTATATAAAAGTTCAACATGAATATTTACTTTGTGTAAATTTGAAAAACTATAAGTCGCTTACTCTTTATCAAGCACTTTTTTCCATTCTTTTGGAGCAACACCCCTTCTCTTTTGTCTTCATCCCTTTCATCATCCCAAATCACTGCACCTGGTCTATTGTTGATTTTATTGATGTATTCACTAGTATAATAGAAATACTCATACGATATGTACCCCTATGCCATAGACCCCTCAAGGTTTTCCCTTTGTTGAAAATAATATTTCAATTTATTCATGTACCTCTCTAAGAATAACATCCAACAACAAGAGAGCACCCCAACTAATTCAACCTCATTTACTAGGTGGATTAGAATATGAACCTACAAGTCCATGAAAGTCATCGACAGTTTCTTCTCAAACATACAAACAATCTCAACTATCTCTTGACGCTAACCTAGAATGCTAGCCACATGAATCTTCTTTGACGTGATCCAACGTACAAATGAAGATAATTTAGATATTGCACATCCTATGTCTTGAGGAAATTCATGTTTCACACACCCACGCACAAATAATGATAATGAAAATAAAAGGATAATGACACTGCAAAGCTATAAACACATGCAATAATATACGAAATTAGTTATGTTTTATGATCCCTCCACGGGATAAAATTTATTAATAAAAAGAATAATAAAATTATTCTGTTGACATTATACATACTCTTAGAAGGTTCAAATGGTCATGCGATTTCAACCCTGACAAATGGTCATTCACGGTGAAGCAGTGCCGTAGTGAATAATCATATGAATATGGAACCCTCATACCAATTATAACTTCCTTTTCCAAAGGGAGGTGATTTTTTTACAAAAATCTATGGGACATCACATTCTTTGAAATACCATGAATTAGAGGGACCTATGCCTACCTCTGATCATGTAATTTCTAATCATCTTGGCCAATGTTTCTATTTAGTTTTTGAAGAAATAAGATATTTCCTAACATCCAATGGTTCATTTTGTTTCGATGATATGTGCCTACATAAAGAAGATGCAACATTTTTAAATAATTCACAAGATCTAATAAGTGGGTAATCTTAAGGTGCTCCGAATATGGGAGATTATAAAAGATAGATTTCCTTTTCATCCCAATGGGAAATTTCTCAACATAGGTGTCAAAGAATTATGGATCATTGAACATAGGCTCCCCATTTGAATCAAAAATTTATATGAAATCCCTCTCCTTCTCTCTCTCATATTCTCTAAGCCATTCAACTTGTGTCATTAACGAAGGCCTTTGGATTCTCTATCATTTACCGTTCAAAGAGGACGCTTCTCTTCTGTAAGAGTGTTCTTCTGGGAGGAATACCCTCGAGCAATAAGACACTAGCTTTCATAGGTCCTTAGATTATCTAGATTTTAGAGAAGGTCCGCAACATTTTCATCCAAAATACCCTTTTGTTACAAGGCCTGCGACATTAATTTATATAGTTTATATGCATGGCACGTTAAATAATATCATGAATATAAGAACAATTACAATGAATTAAATAACTAAAATGTGAAAGAATATTGTTACGTATATAAACAAATCAATAGAAATGTAATTTACCAGAAAAAAGTCCTAATCCTAGATAGTCATGTGTCATGTAAGCACATACACCATACAACATGAAACTCCTCTCTGCTGTGATTGGTCTTGATACATCGTATACATTTATCCCATCCCATAATTCCTTCAATTCATCTACTAGTGGTTGCAAGTAGAATTCCATATTCTTCACTTGTCTTCTAACAAGGACTATGAGAGTCAACATAGGATGTTCATTCTTGACGGACAACCATGGGGGAATATTGTTATTGATCACTACTACAAGCCAAACATAATAGTTGGTGCTTTGGAGGGAATATGGGTTGATGCCATCCATGGCTATGCTGAGTCGTAGACTTCATACTTCATCCTTGAATTTTTCGGACCATTTATCCTCTATATGCTTCATGGCTATTCAATGAATTGGGATTCGCACAACTCCCACCTCACTTCTGTGTGAGGCATGCCATTCCTGCAACATAGTTAATTCTTTGCAATGAAAGAGCCTTTAAATCCTTGGGATTATATGCATGTGCCTCAATATCTTAAAAGGAATACCATGTGATTTAACATTCGTTTTTTATTTATCATACCTATCATGGCCACATTTTGGACATCTCTCTTTGTTTGCATATTCTCCTCTATATAGAATCAAATCATTTGGACATGCATGATATGATATGTATTGAACACCAAACATTTTGAACAATATCTTTGCCTCGTCGCAGCTACCAGACAATAAATTATCACTCGAAAGAACCTTATCTTTGAATAACCTGTATTTGGTGATCATCATGGACAACACTAAATGTACATTAATGCCGATATAATTATTAACGTTCATAAAATCGACCATTTGTAATGTTCATTGTGTGATTATGTTTCTCAAAGCTATATAAGGGAGGAATTTATGGTAAATTACCTCCAAAATTTTCGAGAAACATGCATTTGACAAGTGAAACTTTTATTTCAAGTTGTAGAGTAACATCGTTGTCCCCGACTAGGTATACTTTGACTAACCTCCAAATCCAAAGAGAGGGGTGGTGGAAACAAATATAAGGCTTTTGAGAAAGGTGTTAGAGATATGGGCATCATCGCTTAGTTGATCATCATTCTGGAATTAATATAACAACATTGTCTCCATGGCAGTCGTATCCCTTAAGAAATCATCCATACCCACCTCTATTTTATTTCCTCCATTTCCAGCTTGTCAATAACTACTATTTCTATAGTCATTCCTAATTGGTGAATCTAGACATAGCGGGAATTGAATCGGTGGTTGATTCAACCATTCTTGGTATCGTTCCTCTCTGATTTTTTCTCTTAATTTATCCTTCTCTCGATTCTCCATTGTCGTGGGGTGCAATAGAAGATAGTAGGCAGGTGGCTCATCATCACAAGAATCCTAATAATTTTAGAAAATATATTTGAACATGATTAATAGAAAATATATGATATTAATTAGTAAGAACATTTACAATGCATGATTAATTTGTTTGACATTAAAATTAATAATTACATTAATATAAATAACAATTATTATTACCATCATTGGCCCGGGATTGTGGCTATAAGATGCAATATTGTTATAATTGGCAGGGTGAAGTGGATGTCCATTTTCATCTACAAAATGTGCCTTGCAGTATAGTGCTCCTGATAAGAGATTCCAATGTTTTGGAGACGTTTGATTATTTTTTGCATCTAAAATCGATTTTGAATCTGCATGAACCTGCAAATTTGTATACATTATAAATTTTATTAAGCCGATTGACATGGACAAAAAACAAAAAATTAATTTGATAGTGAAAATATAAATAAAATATGAAGTAAACATCACATCTCAAGATGGATAGGGATAACTCCACAATGGACTTTGAGAAATATTATGGAATGAGCTGGATTTTGAAGAATTTACCATTCGATATAATTATGATATTTTCTCCCTGCATTTGAGCAAAATCAACAATAAATTTTATCGCACACACCTAAAAGTAATTTCGGTGCGTTAGAAATGGACTAGTGTTGTTTTAGTTACTACACACCGGTGCTATGTTATTAACTGATGCTCCAGTGCTGTGTTATTAATTGACGCATTGGGGACGAAAATCCACAAATAAAAAATGCATATTTATTTTTTTTAATGTGAAAAAAAGCAGTAAATTGAAAAATGGGCAAAAAAATATTTTCAAAAATCTAATTTAATAAAAAAATTCTTGAAATACTAAACACTTTTCATTATTTCACTATTTTTGCAAAAAAAATGAGCCAGATATTTATCAGAAACATACCTGAAGCAAGAGAGCACGAGAGCATTCTGAAGCAAAGAAATAATTTTGAACAGAGTATTCAGACAATAAGAATTCCAAACCTCTCTTGATTCAAACTTGTAGCATAGAATTTGAAATGATATCGAGATTAAATTTTATTATTTTTTACATTTTCTATAGTATTTTTTACAAATTAAGTAAAAAATTCAATTTGTTGTTGATTTTCAGAAACAAAAATAAAAAATAAAAATTCCATTTTTACCCTAAACCCTTCATTCTTTTTGTTTCTGCCATTGCTTCTTCTTGTTTTTTCTATTTTAGAATTAGGGCTTTTCATTTTAGATTTTTGCGTTTGAATTGCTATATATATAGGCCTATGACATCCAACCCATCCAATGATTTGCATAGTCAGATCCCAATCCATGTTGGCCCTTGCGTGAATTTTTAAAAAACTGATTTTTTTTAATCGTTGCACCCTGTGTAACCTAGCATACCAGTGTGCTGGATTATCCCAGCTCACCATGAACGTATTGTTTGATAAAAAATTTTAAAATATTTTTTTTTAATCGGTGCATCACATGTAAAATAGGGCACCAGTGCGTTATTTCATTATAGTGCACCGCTCATGTACTGTTTGGAAAAAATAAATTTTTATTTTTTGTTAATAGGTGCACCATGTAACATATAATGCACCAGGTCTCCTAGTTGACAGAGAGCACCATATGGTGGTCCCTTTTTTTCATGGGGTGTTTATAAGAATAGGCAACACCGCCCCGATATGCTACAAAAGATAACACTAGACGATTTTTATTATTTTGTTTATGTTAATCTGTGTGGTTGTTAACATGTAACACACTGGTGCTTATTGTTGGCATAGACCATCGTACGATTTTTTATACTATTTGGGCAATGCGTTTATAAGAATACCATGCATTGACGTCGGTGTGTACACCATGAAAAGCGCACCAGTTTCTTGAAATTATTTTTTTAACCTGAAAAGTTGACAATTTATTTATAAAATATATTCATGAATGATATGGTACATGTTTGATATTGATAAATAAATGGCTGACAAGAGATCAAGTAACAAAAATACTATTAACACATCAAGAAAAGAAAAAAAGGCAAGTTATTTGTAATTTCTTTACAAAAAATACTATTTTTAAACTATATGTAAGTTTAACTAATATGTATTCTTTACCGTGTCTTATGTAGAGCCATGAAATGATGAAGCTCGATAATATTATTTCTGATCTAGGACCAGAAGAGCGTAAAATCTTCATGGAAAATTTCCAAAAGGATGAATTGGGTGAATGAAAAAAAATATCAATCCAATATGAGTTTCCTTTTTTATTTTTCATTAATAATATACTTAAAATTATTAGATAACGTGTCTAAAACAATCTATTAATTCACATCTGTTTAATGTTCTACACATACCAACAAATTAGAAAATGAATTTTGTTCTAAGAAAAGAAAATAAATAGAACATGCAAATGAAAATGAATTACTCCTTAGCTCATCTAGAGTGGTGCTAGAGGTTAATGAAAGGGGAGAAACTTTTACAAAAGTTTGAGGGATCTAGTTGAACGAATGTATAGAAGTTCTTTCCACTTACAATACAAAAATCAATCCAATGGTTCCAAGAACCAAATTTTATCTAAACTACTGGAAGATTTTCCATAAAATTGGTCAATGAGACAGTCATGTCAGACTTTTAATATAAAAAACATACAAAAAAAAAAAAAAGGAATGAAAAATTAATATTCCTTTAAATGTTTTTCTAGAAGTATTCTTTAATATCATTTATAAATATTACTTTTGTTATATTTACTTTTCATATATCAATATAGGAATTAAATAGTTTATTGTCATGTTAAATTTTCAGGAAGATTATGAAAATCTCAAAAGATAAACGAGCCGATATCATAAATATGCCTATAGGTATGTCAAAAAATGTGTACAAGGAGATGGTCAAAGAAATGGACAAAATTTCATTGTAGGAGGTGCCATCTCAACAACAACATGCTTCAAAGGTAATATGTAATCATTTAATCTTTCGATCATTAAGTAGAATAAATAAAAATATTAGCATTAAATATTAATTTTCAAGTTTTTTCTTGCAAAAAAAAAACCCATTCAACACACAAAACAGGATGACAAGGAGGAAAAGGATTGATATCTAAGTTTGTGAGTAATTGTTACTTCCTTATAACAACTCAACTAGATTTCAATTTTTTATATTTTAAATTGTTTTACAAAAATCATCATTGAATATCTTCAAACAGTTGCTGACATACAAAGAATAACCATAAGATGAATTGATTGACATTGGGTTAAATATGGGGTGTGAGTATATGTTGGCATATCAAAAATTAATTGTGGAATTTGTAAGCATCTATCAATCTTGTTTAAATTAGCTCCGTCTATAATTATTAGAAAAAATAAATATTTTATGTTAAATATATGATTTGTCAAGGGTTATAAAACTTGCAGGAAACAAAGTATGGAACTATGCCAACAAATGAAATGTTGAATGATGGCATACTAAATGGTTTTGAAAGAATGTGTATAGTTCATGAGTCAATTGTTTCTATGGTACGCCATTTCTTTTCGATTTACATTGATGTATATTATTTAATATTAAAATTTTCATTATTGTCACCAATGTATATACACTCATTAGAGTTTATTTTTATGTTTGTAGATGGAAGGTGAAGAAGAAGAAAACAATCAACACCATGAACAAAATATTCCTGAGAATAACCTATGTCATGGAAGTAGCTCTAGTAGTGATAGCAGTTCAAGCGAAGAATGATGATCATCATATTTGGATATCAATGCAAGGCGTTGTACTTTTTTTTTTTAAATCTATGAAATGAGACATTTTTTTTTAATGTGATGAACATACTGTCACAATTGAAAGACAAAGGGATACCAATATTTCTCCCATTTTGTATGAAAAAGATTGTCTTATATATATAGATATAGATTTTTTTTTAATTTATTGTATTTCGTTCTGCATTATCACTGTGAAATGTAACACCACTAACTAAATTTATCAATGATTAAATATTATAATGAAGAGATGTGAAATATGATGATATGATATAAAAAATTAATCCAAACATCAAATTGAAATGCACTAATAAAAAATTAATTGATATGAATACTGTTATAGGATATGTGTCATCTTTTGATGAATAGTGAATTTTAAAAAATCACAATAATTATGATATGATCTAACAAATTAATCCAAACATTGAATTCAAATGGATTAATAAAAATTTAATTAATATGAATAATGTTATAAGATGTTATATGAATAATTTAAAAAATCACAATAATTGCACTGTCATGGGTCGATGTTTCTAAAATATACAAAATTAACACCAGTGTGTGTCAGTTACTATACACTAGTGTGTTTGTATGATACAACACACCGGTGCGTTGCTACGATCTATGGGCACCACACAAATACCAATATCAGTTATAAATCTCAGTGTGCTTTTGTGATACTATGGATCGGTGCGTATATGTGAGACTATGCATCGGTGCATTTGTACAACCTATGGGCACCGCACAAATACAAATATGAATTAGAACAATAGGCGAGTTTCTATGACACTGCGCACCGGTGTGCTTCAATAAGACTATGTACTGGTGTGTTGATATGACATATGGGCACTGCACAAATCCCAATATGAATTAGAACAATCAGTGTGTTTTTCTAATACTATGCACTAGTGCGCTTCTATAAGACTACGTACCAGTGCCTTGATATGACATATGGGCACTGGAAAAATCCCAATACCAATTAGAATGGCCCCATGCATTGTATCACCTACAGTTCGCCCAGTGCGGTTGTATACCTTTACGGCTCGGTACATGCAGCTTTGACTGCCCTGGGCCGACCATCTATATGAAATGCACCAGTGCGTTGACACCTTAGTAGTGTACCGAAGAAAATAAAATCCGTAATAACCTCCAGTCGCCATGTTTTTTAGTTGTAGAATTTTGGCTTTTTTTTATCCATAATCAAATTATGTAGAATTATGTAGAATGTGATTATTACCGAAAGAATTCTACATAACTTTTTAATTATGTTGAAATTACATTAAAAGCTCCGCTAAAACCTACAGTTACCAAAAACGTATATTGTAGAATTTTTTTTTTTTTGAAAATTTTCCCAATTTTATAACACTAAAAATATCCTTTATAACCTCTTCTATAGGGTCTTTTCCTTGTAGTGCTATGAGTCGAGCCTTGATGATTGCATTGTTAATAGTATTGGTAAAGGTTAATTTCAATTACTAGTTATGATGTATTGATCTTTGGAACATGTGGCCGTGGAAAATTTTAGGGGCTAATATTCGCAGGTGGGCTAATTGTCCATGGTTTTTCCAAAAAAAAAATTACCAATTTCCATTTTTTTATAAAAGTGATTCACCCAAACTTTATAATATAAAATTATTTTACCTTAAAAATCGCCAACGTTATATAGAAAAAATATTAATATCATTATAGATTTGAACAATTTTATAAAGGCATCAATAAAAAAATTATATTTTTCATATTAGGGACTAGTGAGATTTGCCAATTTTTTAAACTTCAAAATAATTTTACATCCTTAAAATTTTCCCTGCATGTGGCTAACATGTGTGAGAAGTTACAGGGAAACATGCTTAATATTATTATGAAAAGGTAATAGTTGATTTTTTTATACAACTAACAACTATGTGATTTGAATGAATATAGAAAGACTCAATTGCAGCACAGAACAAGCTAAAATGAAAGAATTAGGAGAAAATTCCATTGTCTATGTTTGGAAACAACAATTACAAATGAATGAGAGCTTCACATACTTGAAGTATTCTTAAGATTGATTTATTTTGAAATTATGTGGATATGTGTTATATTCTGGAACATGTATTTTACATGTATAACAACTAATTTCCAGTTATGTCTAGATTTTTTACGGGAATTGAAGGCCCTTGAGAGATGGACTGGACTTATTCAGTTACAAGGAAATGTTCTTGGCACACCAAGATATGGTAAATGATACATTGTTATATTTATTTATGCAATAAAAATTATGTGTTTATGGTAGTATGATGCAGGGATTGCATGGAAAAAAAAAATGTTCTAAAATCTTGAAGAAGGTTTATGTTCAACATTCCCTTGGAAGCATTTTGAACCCATGGGGATTGAGTGAAAGTGTTTTTTTTTTTTGGACACCTAATACTTTAAGGGTTGGTGTGGAATGTGAGCAGTCAAAGGGTGTCTAAGAGATGTTGGAATATGGAATCCAATGGTCATGTAAAATTTATTATAAATTTACATAATGTATGTTAAAAATGGTATGAGAGTCGGAAAAAGTTGGCCCTGCTCCAATTTGAGCCATTGTTTTTGTGGCCTTGCCCAACCACTAGATTTTTGGACTTTGTTACCATTTGGTGCTTGCAAATCATAAATGATAGAATATAAATGTAATTAAACTTTGTGCTAAAAAATTATCCTCTCTATCCATACTTACTCAATTAAAAGGTGTCAAAACGTCTCTACTAGGTACAATTCTTAAAATATTTTTCTACCACCACTTCGCTTTATACAGGATGATTTCTAATTGTGCTCTTTCCATCAAAGTGAAAGTTTATGTTGCAGCTCTATCACATTAATTTCCCAACCAAAAATATTGTATTGCACTTCTTAGTGAACCTTAGGTTTCTCGTTCTACATCTCATGCAAACTAAAAGCCTTATGATTTAGCGCCATTGTCTCTAAATAATGATAGTTATTTCAAATAATTTATCATTGTGTGGACACAATACAATCGACTTGGAGCATTTCTCAAATAAGAAGACTCTTCAAAAAAATTATGTGTTTATTTGATATAAAACCTATAAGGGAAAGGTAATTCCCATATAGCTCATGCTAGCCCTTCATAAAACATTTCCTTTTGGTAACATGAGTTTAAAAGGAAACTATTCTAGAGGTAAAAAAGGAATGATGAGGAACACTGGGAGGATTACATTGTTGGACTAAAAATTATTCATGTTTGACTCAATGAAGATAAAAAATGAGCTTGTCTTGTTAAAAAGATAGAACTAAATCCATTCAGTTTGGAATCCTCAATTAAATCCTTATTGAAGGGGATGGGCATGGGGTTCAAATACACAAAAGACTTTCACTTAGCCCCATAATGAGTCGTTTATATAAGGGGTTGTGTGTTTTTTTTCTAATTTTCCAAAGGAACCTAAGGTTTTCACATGTCCCCACATGCTACTATGTTTTGTGGTATATCCATGAGCAACAAAACACACACACATAGGTTTTTCATTGAATACAATTGAATGTTGGAGCTAGTAATATCGCAGCACCAAAATTCAACACATCTAGCTAGGAGATATTGAAACTATGATGATCCCTTATTGATTTTTCGGCTAAGAGGGCACATGTGGCTTATGTATTTCTTCAAATAATCCCCTAGTTTTCATTTGATTAAAATTTCTAGATTATTGTTGCATACACTAGTACATCCATGATCATCAACACAAACACAAGATTGTCATTGTGGAGACTTCAATTCCAGTGGAGGAAAGATCAACAACCCACCTTTTCATACTTTACAACCCGCCTTTGTAGTCAGTTGGTCATTGATTTACACAAGTTGACAAACCATTAAGCTATCCTCTAAGGTTTTTCTCACTCACAAATGAGATGAGCTCCATAAGGATGAGGCGGGCTAAAAATTGGTTGGCCATTTTGTCGAAAATTAGAGAAGTTACCCCTTGAGCCTAGTAACTAATCGAAATAAAGTATATAGTGAATCCATTCTAACAAAAATTATCATCAATTCCATTATGAA
This sequence comes from Pinus albicaulis, assembly GCA_034641835.2. Classification (NCBI taxonomy): domain Eukaryota; kingdom Viridiplantae; phylum Streptophyta; class Pinopsida; order Pinales; family Pinaceae; genus Pinus; species Pinus albicaulis. The sequence continues at coordinate 1,321,833,711 of CM076579.1, read as the reverse complement.
TAAAAGGTGATATGAGATTACTTGTTCTAACAAATGTTTGATTTAAATCATATACTTATCACAGTTGGGAATGAAACGGTTCCTATATCTTAATGAAGTGCATTTTCATATTTCCTTTGGAGTTAAGGTGTTGTGAATTACCTTCATTTTGTGCATTTCTCAAGTGTGTCACCCTTATGTTTTCAAAGCTATCAAGGAATATATATGCTACTTCTTCATCACTATTTTATTTATTTGTCTCTTTATTATTAATGATGAATTACTAATATTTATGTTGTTATTGAGTCATTGTGGAAGAAATTTGGAAGCATGTTTTAAATTATATATAGCTATAAGTAATTTTTTTTTACCATCTATGTTGACCCTCATGATATAGGCTAGAAATGATGTGATTTTTTCTGAAAGGTTTTATTACTGTAGAAAGAAATATTTTTAATTGTTGTTGAATAGCCACTTTTGTATGAGGTTCCCCAAATGTTTAATTGTTTGGTAGTGACAAATTCACATCTCGTAAACATTAAAGATTCCATAAATCCACACATTTTTAATATCACAAAATGCAACTTATAATCAATATTCATTGAAACTTCAAAATCTGAAAGAAAATTCTTGTCATGAAATGCTCAACTCGCTAGCACCAATATTACAATTATACCATAATTAAGCTTATGAGTAGTCTCTTGTGAAGTAGAAACCGTGATTGTGATAAGTTGTTATGCCATTAATAGAGTGTGCTATCAATCAAAGTAATTTGTATTATGGAATGGATAACTATTAAGTTGTGTTGTTTAACATAAAATAATCTGATTGGAAGCTCATAATGCACATGAACTACCTAGTAATCTCTAATATGTTTATAAACTTTGACAAAGTTTAAATCCAGAAATCCTTCTTGAACTATGTTGAACTGTGAAAATGTACATACACAGATGTTGTTTTTAACAAAAATCTTGACATTTCACTTTGTCAACAAGCTGCGTGTATACTGCAATCTCTATAACAAGGATTTTGTGATGAAAACATTGGTGAACATAGAATGATTTCAATGTCTCGCTTGGGCTTCTTATTATAGTGTTTCTAATGGTTTCAATATAGGTCTTTAAGGATCCAGTTCCATTTCTCCTTTCATTTACCTATTGGTGGCACCTTGGCAACAATTTTCCCCTGTACGACCAGAGAAGACACACTTGTATTGGTTTCTATAGTTGGCACATACATACTAAATACATTCTGAAGAAATATACATTATGAGCGAACATCCCTTTGAAAAAGAATCTATCAATGAGATTCTTCAAACTAAAGTACTTCCTAGCTATTGTAGCTCAATTCTGGAAAGGGTACATTTCAATGTTTTTCTCATATAAACATTATAATAATTTTAAACCATACACAAAAATTATTCTCTAAGACCTTTCCTACTCCACTTTAATGATAGTGTCCTTACTTTCTATTACAAATTAAAAAAGTTAATGGAAAAAATACTTTTGGTACCATTTAGCTTAACGTGGTGATTTGGAGAACTTAATTGTGCAGACATATCGATACTCACATATTATTCATCTATTAAAGAATATGTGAAAGTCACCTATCAATGATCTATTAAAGCATAAGTGAAAGTCACCTATCAATCATTTATTATAGCATAAGTGAAACAGTCACATAAACCAGAAAACGAAAAAACAAAAAATCACTTATCAATTATTTATTAAAGCATAAGTGAAAAGTCACCTAAAACAGAAAACGCAAAAACAAAAAAAACACTGATATGTTATCGGCCAACCATTTATTAAATTAAAAGTTTTTCAATACGTTGAAGTGGCTAAATAATCTTATGTCAGCTGTCATTTAAAAAAAAATCACTCACCACAAAATGTGAAACGAGCCGCAGTAATATCTGAAATATATTCTTTTGGGAATCTATTTGTCATCTAAAACAACTGTGTTATAATATGAATATTATAAGAAACAACAAAATGTAAAAATAAAGATTTAATAAAATGCAGTAATGATGGCGATGCGCAGGGATTTTCCTTTTGTTAAATAGCTACTTCAACTCGTCTCCCGTCTCTGCACAGCGGACATGAAAGTCCGCGTAAAAACAACATAAAGATAGGTGTATGGAAAAGATGATTACTCCGCAATTCTGTTGCAGGTTCTTCGGCGGAAAGTACATCATGTCAGATTGCACATAATAACCTATCACTCTCAGCGAGCACCTGTGCCCACTGATAGTGGCTCCTCAGAGATAGGAGCCTTTCTACAAGAATTGACGAGGAGCATCTCGTATGATCAAATAGAGGTATATTGATTTCATATAGATAAGCTAAAACGATTGATCGTTGTTGATGGCCTCTTCTTCATTTTTTGGCATGGTGGTTCTCACATGTTTTGCAATAATAATGGGAAAAATAGATTTGAGGAAAAAATGTAAAAGAGTGGGTGGGGGTGATATCCACCATAGAAAGGTTGTGATGTTTATGCCATTTTTGGATCTTGTATGTGATATGTGTGAAGGTAGTGTATCCAAAATGAGCCAATAGTTCTAGCGCCATCTCATGATGAAATTAGAGTGAAAACGACGAGGAAAGACTTAGCTAAAGACTCCACGGTGTGGTTTTATCCGTATTTTTCACTCACATAGATATTTGGTTTAGGGCCTATGAAGGTGTAATGATTTAGTCTCTATCTAATCTAGTCATTAAAGATGGAACTAGAGGAACACCCTCATTTAAATAGGCAAGTTCAATTTATATTAATATGTAAAATATTTCTATTAATTAGATGTTGGCTCAATTAAATAATAATAATAAAATGTGAAAAGTAATATAGATTTAATTATGGGATAAAAGTTGTAGTGTTCTTCAAAAATTAAAAGTTAAAAAAAAAAAATTTAGATTGTGATTTTGTTTTTATTAATAAAATTAGGAATAACTAGATAAGATAAAATGATAATAGATGTATCACATCAATATATATAACATAAAAGTAGTAGCTATAAGTTAAGATCCATTTTACCTTACAAATTTAAATAATAATTTTGCAACCATATTTAACTTTAATTAATTAGCACATTCAGATTTAATACTTACAATATAACAATATTTTTAATGCTGGATATTCAACTCCACATTATAATGGATATTATTAGATTTTAAATAGGCTTTGTTACAACAGGAAGGTCCAATACCATGGATGGTCAATACCATATGGGGTAAACTATCTCTCATTTCATAATCAAATTATTTTACAATTTCTTTCCAGTTTAATTTTATTACATTTTTGGGCTGATAGACACTTTCCAATCTAGTATGGAAGAGATGTAATGATTTTTATGTCATCTAAACATTTTGGCTTATTAAAATTACATAAAAAATAAAATATTAATTAATATATATATATATATATATATATATATATATATATATATATATATATATATATATATATATTAATTATTAATAACTAAACCATCCTACATGCATATTAAATACATAGGTTTCAACCTTAAGGATCAAATTTGCTTAGGTGAAAATCATTCCGTAAAATTTGCAATAAAAAAATATGTTTTCACCATGATGAATTTGATCACTTATGAATCCAAAATGGTTTTAGACCAATTTATCTTTTTAGTATTGTTTACAAGATTATATCCTCATTCATCATGAATTTCCTTAAAGCTTTGTTGGATAGTATCATTTCACCACAACCGACTAGTTATGTTGAAGGTCACGAAATTATTGATGGGATTGTGGTAACTCATAAGGTTCTCCACCACCTAAATACATACAATAGGGATTCAATGCTTATGAAATCAAATGTCCTTGAATCTTATGACTGATTTAAATGAGATTATCTACTCCAAAATATTGAAGATTTTAGGTTTTCACCTCAGTTGGATCATGTCCCTTACCTCTACTACTTTTTAATCCATCCTTTTGAATGGTTCTCCAAACATGAATATCAATAATTCGAGTGCCTTATCACAGCACAATGTTATCCAACCCTTTTTATTCATCATGGAAATACACGGACTGGGAATATATCTTAATTTTTTTGGCTAACAAAATTTTATTAGGGGACTTCATCTATATGGTAGTGATTTAGCTATCAACCATCAAATATTTATTCATGATATGATTCTCTATGGTATTTTCATAGTCGGGGAGTCCAAGTATTTGAAAAATAACATCAGTGACTTCATTGAGCCCAGAATGAGAAAAAATGGAATATATATTTCTTTAACACAAAATTTGTTGTTAAGAGATAAATAACATGCCTCGTGTTCTAGATAGAAAACGTTCATGCTCAATACCTAAGATTTTCATTGATTGAGAAATCTTCAAGATTAACCTATTGGTAGGAAATAATTTATAATGTATCAAATAAGAATGAATGTGTGTTCTCCTCTCTTAAATTTATGGGTAAACTATTCCATGTCAAGTCTATTCATTAAGCTCTTCCAATTTATCAATTCTATGCCTTAGTAGCTCCAAAAGTCATTTTCGAATCCATGAGTACATTTTATAGAGATTTTCTCTACAGAGGGGCTAAAGAAGAAAAAAATGATCATTGATTACCTAGAAAAATATTTTCATCCCTAAGATACTTGGGGCTTTGGCACTAAGAGACCCAAAGGTCCTAAACAAGGCTTTGGGGGCTATATTATGGTGGAGGTGACTTCAAGGAGGCCATGAAAATTTGAAACAACTATGTGGCATGAAATATTGTCACACCCCTTCTTAATAAACTATGTAAAGAGATAAAAAGTATCCCTTACGCATATCTATATGGAATTTGGCACAAAAGACACATATTATTATCTAAATCCATGCCAAATGGGAGATTAAAAATGGCCAAACTTCCATGTTTGGAAAAACACTTGGAAATAAATGTCATGATTAGGGTGCTATGGGAAACTGTAAGAGATAAATGAATTTACTTTACAGAAAAATTTCATTATAGTAGAAGATCTCTTGAAACAATTTATTAGTTGTATTCTTTAGAGAGGGAAGAATATGATAAATGAATGTCTAGTGCAACAAGAATTGGTTTCTTGGCCCAATATCGCCCAAGTGTTTCAAATCCATAAAACTATAATTTCTCATGGCCATGATAATCTTTAATATCTCACCAAACCAAAGGGATTTTATCACTTAAGGAAGCCCACTCCCTTTTGTTTAGTTACAAGGATTTCCATTATGAGGCCATATACAAAAGCTTTTGGATAATTGACCATTATCCTAATGTTGAAAAACATTTATTGCTTATAAAAAAGTGAAAGATCCTGTCACTGGCTCAAATTAGAAAGAAGTTATTTCAATCCCCTTCAATATGACCCTTATGGTGCAATGTAAAGGAGGAAAAGGAACATATTTGGATTTTTTGTCCTTTTTTCAAGCATCTTTGGGAACAAGTCTTACCCATTTTGAAATAACCATAGCACAATTATGATAACCTAGTGGAAACATTTTTGCAATGGAGAAAAAACATACTCATTATTCTTATCTTGAATAAAACATGCATTCTTATTTTGACAGTGTGATGTGGATGACTGAAAAAGAAATAAAATATAGGACATTCAAACAAAGGGAAAACTAGCATGGGCTAATATGGAAAATTATTAAGAAAATATTTACAGAGACAATCCTCTCACAAGCATGTATCTACGGGGACTCAAAAGTGAATCACCAAAATAGAGAGATATTAATAAAAAATTGAGCATTCGCCTTCAATGATTTGAAATCTACCTTCCAAGATTTCCACCCCCCAAAATGGCTCTCCTTTAATATACAACCCAAAAATGGTTTTTTCAAAGTTAAATTTTGATGGTTCTTCCAAAGGAAACTTTGGACACATGAGTTGTGGAACTATATTTCATGAAAATGAAAGTTCAACCTTAAATATGCATGTTGCAAACTTTGATTTCAAAAGTAATAATGTTATGGAATTCCTCACCTTAAAGAGAGGTCTAGTATTACCAATTAATAAAGCATATTTAAATTTGTAGCTTCATTTTGACTCCTAGTTGGTTATTTCCACTTCTAGGAATAATTAATGAGGCCCCCATAGAAAAAATATTCAAGAACTGGTGACTAGAACACATTATCTAACACATCTTAAACTTTCTATATTTTATTCTTTATGTCACATCCTATCACAATAATAGATTGGAAATAAAGTGGATAGCTTCTTAGATAAATTTGGGTGTGAGAATCAAGACATATTTCTAAAGAAACATGGCCTCAGTGATGTGCGGTCTATCAACGAGGAAACATTACAACCTAACTTATATGAAAATAAAAGACCCTCAGTTTAGGTATTGCATGTTCAAACGTCTCTACTTTCATTTAAGAGGAGTGATTTCATGGCAAACCAATCCCATGAAAAAACATTCTTCAATGTGATCTAAAATATTCTTCTCTAATTTAAATAGGCCTTTAAGACCTCGCACCAATCACTTCATTAAACTCTCTATGTTATGCTTTGTCAGTTGGGAGTTATTTTTACTTTATATAGTTTAGTGTATGGTATATGTTAATGGTTAGCTAATTTTATTTTATGTTATTTGGTCACGGGATGTGGTTCTCCTAATGGCATATTTAGACTCCATAATCAATGCACAATCATATTCTTAATTCACAAAAAAAGGTATATATTTATCTTTAAAAGTATATTAATTAATAAAAAAACACACAGTTTAATGTGGAGAATGTGGCTAAAACATTTTAAACACAACTATCTAAATATTTCTACATTTTTACCCTTTTTAGATATAACCTTTGGTCAATATTCTCGTGAATACACCAATTCCAAATTTAATTTCTGTAGTATACATAATCTATGTGCCTAAATATAAGGCATTGAACCGATTTATGTATTGAAAAATAAAATTATAAGAAACAAGAAAATTTAAAAATAAAGATTTAATAAAATGCAACAATGATGGCGAGGAACAACTATTTTCACTTTGCCAAGGATAGCTACTTCAACTCCTCTCTTCACATAGGGCATGAAGATGCATTTAAAAACAACAAAAAGATACAAGGTGTATGCAAAAGATACTCAACTCCTTTCTTCACATACGATATGAAAGTGCACTTAAAAATAACAAAAATATACAGGGTGTATGGAAAAGATGCTTACAACCCAATGTTGTTTCACCTTTTTTTTCTATATTGGTTCTTCAACCATTAATATCAATCCTTCAAGTGGTGTTTAACATCGCAATGCTATCACGCCCTTTTTATTCATCTTCAAAATAGAGGAATTGGGAATATAGCTTATGTTTTTTGGGTGAAAAATTTTATTAGGGAATTTCGCCTATATGGTACTGATTTACCTATCAACCATTAAATATTTATTCATGATATAATGCTCTTTGGAATGTTCATAGTGGGGGTGGGCTACGGATTTTAAAACCCACCTCAACGAATTCATTGAATCCTTAAGTACAATGATGAATGAGAAAATAAAATATATATTTCTTTAACACAAATCTCATTGTTAAGAGACATATAACATGTGTCATGAACTTCTAGATAGGAAATGAAATTTGGAAAAAAATATGGGCCATGAAATATTGTCACACCCCTTCTTAGTAAAATTTGTTAAGAGCTACAAAGTATCCCTTGGATGTCTCTATATGGAGTTTGGAACATGAGACCCATAGTATTATCTAAATCCATGCCAAAAGGGAGATTACAAATGGCCACACTTTCCTCTTTGTAAAAACACTCGGAAAGAAATGTCATGGTGGGGGGGGGGGGCATGGGGAACTCTAAGAGCTAAATGATTTTACTTTACATAAAAATTACATTATAGTAGAAGATCTCTTGAAAAAAATTATTAGTTCTATTCTTTAGCGAGGGAAAAATATAATAAAGGATTGTCTAGTGCACTGAGAATTGGTTTCTTGGCCCACTATCACTCAAGTGTTTCAACTCTTCTATTCTTTAGCGAGGGAAAAATATAATAAAGGATTGTCTAGTGCACTGAGAATTGGTTTCTTGGCCCACTATCACTCAAGTGTTTCAACTCCATAAAACTAGAATTTCTCATGGCCATGATAATGTTTGCTAGGGTTACAAAAAAAAAAGGATTTTATCACTTAAGGAAACCTACTCCCACGTGTTTAGTTATAAGGATTTCCATTACGTGGCCTTATAGAAAATATTTTGGATGATTCACCATTACCCTAATGTTGCAAAACCTCTATAGTTAATAAAAAAGTGAAGGATCCTCTCACTCGGTCAAATTAGAAAGAAGGTATTTCGAGCCCCTTCAATGTGCCCTTTATCTTGGAATGTAGAGGAAAGGAACATTTTTTTTTTTTTAATTTCCTCTTTTCAACCATATTTGGCACAAGTCTGTCTTATTTTAAAATACGCATAGCACAATTACAATAAAAATAACGTAGTGGAAACATTGGTGCAATGCAGAGAAAATCACACTAATTATTATTATCTTGAATAAAGCATGGATTCTTATTTTTATTTTTTCATATAGATGACTAGGAAGGAAATAAAATACAGGACATCCAAACTAAAGAAAAGCGACGATGGCAAAATAGAGAAAATTATTAAGAAAAAATTTAGAGAGACCATCCTCTCACAAGCATGTACCTAGGAGGACTAAAAGGTGAATCGACAAGAAATTGAGATGTTATAAAAAAATGACCTTTCACCTTTAATTATTTGAAATCTACCTTCCAAGATTTTCACCCCCCTAAATGCCTCTCCTTTAATCTATACCCCTAAAATGGTTTCTATGAAGTTAAATTTTGATTTTTTTTCCAAAGGAAACTTTGGAGAAGCAAGTTGTGGATGTATCGTTCAAGACAAAAAAGATTCAACCATAAGTATGCATATGCTCAAACTTTGGTATAACAAAGTAGTAATTTGTGGAATTTCTTGCCTTAGAGACAAGTCTGGTTTTAGCGATTAATAAAGAATATTTAAATTTGTAGCTTGATTTTGATTCCTAGTTGGTTATTTATGCTTCTAGGAATAATTAATGGGGCCCCTACAGAAAACATATTTAAGAGTTGGTGACTAAAATACATTATCTCCCACATTCAAAAGTCACTCCATTTTCTTCCTTATGTCGCAGCCTCTGACACTCATGAACTAGAAATAAATTGGATAACGTGTTAACTAACTTGGGGTGTGAAAATTAAGATATATTTGAAATAGAAACATGGCCTTAGTGATGTGTGGTTGTCACACCTCCCATTTTCCTTCCACAAATTTTTTTTTTTTTTCATCTCAAGTTTAATGTTAATAAGGTACTATTTTATTACTTTGTAGGTTGAGCAGATCACATTTATTTTCTTTTCAACTACTACCCATATACAACTACATCGATCCACCTGAACTTAAATGAATTTTATATCCCAATAGGAATAAATAGATTTGTAACAAAACGAAATCATATATTGGACATAATACATGATAGATTGATCTATCTTCCGCCTTTCGATAATGGCCAACTTTTGCATATGCACCCGATGGTATTTTTGATAAACATATGTGAAATTGGTGGCCCACCTTATTACATATCAATGCAAAATTTCTATTTTATATGTTTACTATTCCATGGTCTCCACTCGTTGGTGACCCATAACCTTTAGTGGGATTTAATCTACATGTATTTATATCTATGCGTACCCCGCATTTATGTCTATATATGAAATTCTCGTCCTTGTGGTTATCACGATTTGAGTCATTGCTTTGGCCTTCACGCAATACAATGTTATCGATTGGTTCAACGATAGTGTAACTGGGGATGAAATGTTAAAATCCAAATAAGATCATTCATGATTTTCGTCTCATTGTAACAATTGTGATGGGGTTCCTGCCAACTCGTGGTCACGTGGGTTGGCTCCACGTAACACTTGACTCGCTTCGTCAGCATACCCTGATGCCACGGAAATGGCTATGGCACGGCTAGAAGGTTGTGGCATTAATTTTCATGGCTTGTCGTATTAATGGTTGAAGGTATATTGTACATTGCTCATTAACCCTTCGATCCGTGGCCTCACCCTTGAGATCCTGCCACGTGAACGGTGCTGATTCATCCTGGACATTAGGGTTTCATAAATCAATTCAGATGGTATTGATATAAATTCATAGTTTCATGTTGTTCGTCGGTTCTTTTCTCTTCCTCTTCGTTCAATTTATTGAATAGCAGTTGAATCAGTGGCTACAGGAACTGAGCGGGCTCAGTCGTATTTCTATGCTACCAAGGACCACGCAGGTATGATAATTTCTATGGACTTGAAATATCACGCTCTGTTATCACTGTTTATGATGGGATTTCCTTTTTTTTGGTTTAGGTTTACCCGTCTGGCTTCGCATCAGCGCTGAGATTTTCAGTTTTAGATTAATCCCTTGCCATCGTTAAGTTCCAGACTTAATTCCATCTCAGAATTTGTCAAGTCTGGGGTGCATTTTCACAATAAGTTCTATTGATTTTTGCAGAGAATTCATTGCTTCGTTTTCAATTGAATTCGATTTGAGTGAGTTGAGTTCACGGTATGGATTCTTCTTTACACGGTTCATCCAGAGTTGGAATAGAACGCATGCACTTGGGTTTCAGAGCTGACCTTATGTCTTATGCTCATCGAAATTTCCTATGAAGACGTTCGCATGGCACCGAAGAAATGCTACTCCTCTTGACATGCCAGTTCGTTTTGTTTCTCGACTTGTGTAATACTTCATACCCCTAGTTCATTCACTAATTAAATTTGCATGTCACCTTTAGGTTGTATGTACTGATGAAAATTTCCATTTATATGTGCAGGGTATGGAGGGAGTTAAGTTTCTCTCTCGCCAGGTAGCCATTTTTCTCTTAGCTCTCATTTTGTCTTTGTTCCCTATACTTCCTCATCATACTGTGTATCGTATTTATTTTGGGATATTTGTCTATTACAGGTAACTACGACCTACGCCTTACTCTTTCTCTGGAGCAATGACAATCGTGGCTTTTGTCAATATTTAACATTGACTTTTCTTGCCTTTCGCAGGTCGGTATTCACCGAGCACTGGTTAGAGGAAGTTCGTCCCTCTACAGCTTGAAATTTGTATTAATAAAGTCGTAGAATTTGTTTTTTTTTTTTTTGACAATTACAACTGTTAAATCCCACTACTGCATGTGTATTTATATCAGCTCTCAGAGCCTTATGCAATTTCCCCAGGCCATAGGGGCATATAAAAGTTTGAATTTATATGTATATATTACATTTAAATACTGTACCTTACTTTACATAATACCCATTTTGATTTAATGGATTTCTATGTGCATTTTGTTACTTTGGAGTTTCCATACCATACAGTCGTTTGGTGAATATTGTATCACTCTTCTCTATATTCCAAGTCAGTATCTGGTACTCTCATGACTACGCCTTTTATTATTGTATTGTTGGTACTACTTTCGTAGTAGTAATATATTTGGTCCAGAACATTTACTTGTGATTCTCATACCACACTAGTGTATCGTTTTTGATAGTAGCATTAGCTAAGTTTATTCAATAATTTTGGAATTAGTACAACATATCACCAGCTCAGTGTTATACCCTTGTTAGTAGTTTGCACCGGATATTTGTCTAAATTATTTATAGGTGGTGTATGGATATGTATTTCTAGTTTTATGTCTAGAATTCATTTGTATTTCGAATCTACTATTTTACCCCCTTGATTTGGGTTCTCATGATAGACTAGGGTACATATGTGTAAATATGCCCTGCTGTGATAACTCTGCATGTTGGTTTCTTTTCCTTACATTTGCTTTCGTCTTATTAATTCTGTTCTCTATTATTGGAATGGTTCCATTAAGATAATATCAATGAGCAGTCTCATGCAATTTAATAGATGCTTTCTTCTGCTATAATATTAGCTATTTACATGCAAAAAAAATTTACCATTAAGCTTCTGATGATGTATGAATGATGTTCTGACCCTCAAGTCAGTCTATGAAATCTAGTTTTTCTCATTTAATACTCAGCTGTTGAATTTATTGTAAATCTCTATTTTAGTACTTACTAAATAATTACTTCTGCACTCTATATACTCATTTTCTCACTGTTTCATTTCTTCCAGAAACAGATTAAAGATACAGTTTACTGAACTATGAATCACTAAGATTCTCCATAATTTAACTTAAGTATTAATTTAGACAATTTGGAGAATTTCTCCTCAATTTAACTACTCATACTCATAGTTGTATACTAATAGATCAAAAGTATCTTACAGCTGAATTATCTGTAAAGAATTTTGTATCCTCAGATTTAAACCAACTCAGTTTAGAGTTTCTGTGGGATTCTACTTTATAAAATTTCTTATCTACGACTATACAACATTTTGAAGGTAAATTCCTGATGATTAATTCTGTTGAATGTAGCATTAATAATTTTAATATATAAGCAGACAATTATATGTAGCCAATTCATACCACAAGAAGTAAAATCACCAGATAAATTTAAATACATACCACTCATGCAGTCGACCAACCTCCCAACCTTAGAGTCCTTCTGTCTCCCAGAACTCACCCCCGAGCTGAGATCACCTCCACCACAGACCAACCACTAATCTGTTTAGGAGCAGCTTATTTAAGCCATTGTTCCCCAAAGCCTGTTTCCCATTCTGCGTCCAGAATATCAGGATGCTTTTCTTCCTGTTTGCCTAGGCTTCCCATTTTAGGGATTCTTTAAAGATGTTTTATGCTTTTCCTCAGCTTTTCCAGCTTTTTACCTCTTCCCAACTACTTTCCTCATCATTGGGGAAATTCAGATTTTTCCTCAAAAATCTAAATTTAAAATAATTTCTTTCAAGGATTTTTGAAAGATTTTGGGGAAATATTTGCCTCATCCATCTTCATGGATTTAGCAAGTGATCTCATAAATCTCATTTTGGTCAATCTGCACAACATCATTTTATTCATTTCTTTAATTAAATATTTAATTACATTCACCAAATATTTATCCTTTGGGGTCCACTCCCATTAGGATTTAAAGTTCAAATGTCTAGCTTTCAAATTCAAACACACGAATTGGGGGTGTTACATATTCCCCCTCTAAAAATAAACACCATCCTCAGTGTTGTTATTCAACTACTAGAGTTCATTTTTCAAACAAAAATGGATATCTTTCCATCATTTCAGCTTCTCTTTCCCAGGTAGCTTCTTCAACAGTAAAGTGCTTCCACTACACCTTTACTCTTGCTACTATTCTGTTTCTCAATTCAATTTCTTCTCGCTCCAATATTTGAAGCGGTTTTGGAAGAAACTCCCCTTCTGGTTCCACCTGTACAACATTCCAATAAACTATGTGAGAAGCATCATACATATATATTTTTAACAACGAAACATGAAACACATCATGAACTCTAACATGGGGTGGTAAGGCCAGCTTGTAAGCCACTGGTCCCACCCTTTCTAATACTTCAAAAGGACCACAGTATCTAGGAGCCAATTTGGCACAACTTCCAGCATAAAGGGTGCTCTTTTTGGGTTTAATACGCAAATACACATGCTCCCCCACTTTAAATTCTTGGTGCACTCTTTTCTTATCAGCATAGTTCTTCTGGCGATCTTGTGTTGTCTTAATGTTTCTTTGTATCCGTTTAACAATTCTTTCCATCTCTTGTAAAGCATCTAGTCCCAACATTAGTTTATCTTCTGGCTGACTCCAGCTCAAAGGAGTATGATACTTCCTTCCATATAGTGCCTCAAACAGACTCATTTTGATGGAGGATTGGTAGCTGTTATTATAGGAAAATTCAGCTAAATGCAATAAATCTTCCCACTTTGATGGTCTATCCATCACATACATTCTCAGCATGTCCTCCAAAATTTGATTAGTTCTTTCCGTTTGACCATCTGTCTGAGGGTGGTAAGCAGTGCTAAAACTCAATTTAGTACCCATCCCTCCAAATATCCCTTTCCAAAAAGCTATTGTAAATTTAGCATCTCGGTCAGAGACAATCACCTTTGGAACCCCATGGAGTCTTACTACCTCTTTCAAGAATATATTCACTACTTGATCTATTCTGAAGGTAGATTTCACTGGTATAAAATGTGCAGCTTTTGTTAAAGTGTCTACTACTACCATTACTGAATCATGCTGGTATTTGGTTTTGGGTAATCCTGTTATGAAATCCATGGAAACTGTGTCCAATTTCCATTCTGTAACCGGCAAAGGGTTTAAAAGACCAACAGGATGCTGATACTCAACTTTGACTAGTTGACATTCCATACATTTAGTTAAATATTCTGCTACATCTCTCTTCATTCCTGGCCAGAACAAATTCTTTTTCAGAGCTGTTAACATTTTCTGGTATCCTGGATGTCCTGCATATGGTTGTTTGTGATATTCATCTAGAATTTATTTGTTCAAGATCTCCACATTCGGAACATATAACCTGTTCTTATAACAGATCAGCCCTTTTTGGTTTTGAGTGAAATCAATTTTCTCTTTTTTTTGTAGTTTCATCAGGAGTGTTTCATAATTTGGATCTTGGTTTGCTGCATGTTTTACTAATTCTTCCAAATCAATCTGGCCACTACTTCCACTGCTGCCTACAATTTGAAAAGAATTTCTACTTAAAGCATCAGCAATTTTTTTCTCTTTCCCTCTGATATGCTTTATATCCATATCAAATTCACTTAGAAAAGACATCCATCATTCAAATCAGTTTGGGAAAAGAAATATTTGAGACTCATATGATCAGTCATCAATGTAAATTTTTTTCCAAGGAGATAGTGTCGCCACATTTTCAAAGCATGGATAACAGCTGCTAACTCTAAATCATAGGCACTATAATTTTGTTCATGTATCTTCATTTTCCTAGATTCATAGGCAACAACTGAATTTTCCTGCAAAAGAACTCCTCCCAATCCCTCTCTACAGGCATTCGTACATACCACAAATTCTTTATCAGGATTTGCAATCTTCAGTATAGGGGTTGTAGTAAGTTTCAGTTTTAATTGGTCAAAACTGTTTTCGCATTTTTCAGTCCACTCAAATTTGACTCCTTTCCTTGGTAATGACGTGATGGAATGTGCTATGGTAGAAAACCTCTCCACAAATCTCCGATAATAGCCAGCAATCCCCATGAATGATCTCACTACTGAAACATCAGTTGGCACAGGCCATTTCTTGATTTCCTTTATCTTTTCAGGGTCAACAGCAAGGCCTTGTTCATAAATAATCTGACCCAAATATTGGATCTTATCTTTATAAAATTCACATTTGCTAAACTTGGCATATAGCTAGTTTTCCCTCAGAGTTTGCAATACTATCCTCAAGTGTTCTTTATGTTCCTCCTCACTTTTTGAGTAGACTAAGAAATCATCTATGAACACAAGGACAAATTTATCGAAGTACTTGTTTAACACACTGTTCATTAGGCACATAAATGTGGCAGGGGCATTTGTCAAACCAAAAGGTAGGACTACAAATTCGTAGTGACCATACCGGGTTCGAAAGGTTGTTTTGCTGATGTCTTCTTCTTTAATTCTAAGCTGGTGATAACCAGTCCTTAGATAAATCTTCGAAAATACTGAAGCTCCTCTCACTTGATCAAAAATATCATCAATTCTAGGTAAAGGGTATCTATTTTTAATGGTCAACTTATTCAGTTGACGATAATCAATGCACATACGAAAAGTTCCATCTTTCTTTTTCACAAAAAGCACCAGTGCTCCCCAAGGAGACACACTCGGTATGATATACCCTTTATCTAATAGTTCTTGCAATTGCATTTTCAGTTCCATAAGCTCAGGAGGACTCATTTGATAAGGCGCTCGGGAGACAGGTGTTGCTCCCGGCACTAGATCGATTGAAAAGTCAATCTCTCTTTTGGGGGGAAGATGAGGGATCTCATCTGGAAAGACTTCTTTAAATTCTCTTATCACTGGTAATACATCCAGTAGGTTTTCTTCAGTTTTCTATTCTATTTCTTCTACCTGTACTGCATAAACTTGGTATCCTTTTCTAGCTGTTCGTTTTAATTGCAGTGCTGATATTTGTCTCACAGAGATAGGTTTTGGTTTTCCCTTGAGGATAAAAGGTTTCCCTTATTCATCTACACAATGTAAGGTCTTGTCCCAGCAGTTCATTAAGGCTTTTTTTTTTTCCAGCCAGTCCATTCCTATCAGTAGGTCATATGAACCTAAAGGTAGAATGTTCAAATTTACTTCTGTTTGAAAATCATTTAATTTTATTGTTGTTCGGGGCAGTTTATGTGTTACCTTTCTCTTAGTTCCAGTGGCCAGCTGTACCAACCATGAATGTTGAAATTTTTCAGTTTTTAAGTTACATTTTTCTACAATCTTTGGACTAATGTAACTCAAAGAAGCACCTGGATCAATTAGAATGGGAACAGATAGGTCAGAAATCTTACCCTTCATTTCCACCATGGTAGCTTGATGTTCTTCTTGTCGATTTTCCAAGGCTGCACTGATAGTTGGTATATATCTGGCTATGTCATTTACTGTAGTGGCTTCTTGATCTCTCATGATCATATGAATGTTTCGATGAGGATAGTCCCTCAAAAGATGGGGTTCTCCACAGCCCCAACATTTCAAGGGTTCTCTCATTTTCACTGTGCCCTCTTTCTTATTGTCCCCATCTATTTGTTTTAAGGCCACTTGGGACTGAGCAGTTTGACTTTCTTTGGGTTTATTAAACTTTTTCCGCTGATGATCTCTGCCAAAATTCTTCAAATAGGCTGGTTTCTTCTTCTTCCCTTTGAATTCAGTCTTATTTACCCAGCTTTTTCCATGTTCAGTTTTGCTTTTGAACTGTTGGTAGCACAATCTAGCTTTTCTAACAGCTTCGTCCATTTTTTTTGGGTTATCAAATTCAATTTTCTCTTTGTAAACAGTCGACAAACAATTCAGAAACCTTTGCACCTTTGCCTTTTATTCCCGTATGTAGGGTACATATCTCAACAGATTTGTAAATTTAGTAACAAACTCATCAATAGTGAGCTGTCCCGGTCTAATTTCATGGAATTCCTTAGCTTTATCATCATAGTACTGCGCATTCAAATAGCAATTTTTGAACTTAACCTGGAAATCTTCCCAGGTGACTGTCTTTTCATCAATGGCATGAACCACTTTTGTCTCCTCCCACCACAAGGTAGCCTTACCTTGTAGCTGGTAAATAGCTAATCTTGCCTTCAGATTGCTTTCATATTCATAGACCTGGAAATACTTAATCATATTCAACAACCAGGCTTCAGCATCTTCCTCCTTCTCCCCATCATAGGAGGGAGGTTTAATCTTTTGGAATTCCCCCTGTAATTCCTTTTTCTGTTTTTTCTCATGCCTAACAGCATCTTCCTAATCAGACTCATCAGTTTTCCTCTTTCTGGAACCTTTTCCTTCTTGGCTGTTCCGAGAAGTTAATTCTCTGATGAGCTTTTCCTGCTCCTCACTGGCTAATGACAACCTGTCATTTTGGCTTTTTATCTCAGCCAACTCTTGTTGCAATTCCCGAAACATAGCCATCATGGGTGCATTGGGATCTGGTGAATTATCCTCATCATGCAGATCAACATAGATTTCGTCACCTTCTGCCATTTCGGCACCACTGTACACTACACAACACAGATCAGTGAAGATAAAAATAAATTTTTTTTTTTTCCACAGAAATAAATTTATACAGGGAACACACAGCAACAGTGAGCACAATGTCACCAGCCCAGTTTTATAACTTGGGCTCTGATACCATTTGTCACACCTCCCATTTTCCTTCCACAATTTTTTTTTTTTTTTTCATCTCAAGTTTAATGTTAATAAGGTACTATGTTATTACTTTGTAGGTTGAGCAGATCACATTTATTTTCTTTTCAACTAATACCCATATACAACTACATCGATCCACCTGAACTTAAATGAATTTTATATCCCAATAGGAATAAATAGAATTGTAACAAAGTGAAATCATATACTGGACATAATACATGATAGATTGATCTATCTTTCGCCTTTCGATAATGGCAAACTTTTGCATATGCACTCGATGGTATTTTTAATAAACATATGTGAAATTGGTGGCCCACCTTATTACATATCAATGCAACATTTCTATTTTATATGTTTACTATTCCATGGTCTCCACTCGTTGGTGACCCATAACCTTTAGTGGGATTTAATCTATATGTATTTATATCTATGCGTACCCTGCATTTATGTCTATATATGAAATTATTTTCCTTGTGGTTATCACGATTTGAGTCATTTCTTTGGCCTTCACGCAATACAATGTTATCGATTGGTTCAACGATAGTGTAACTGGGGATGAAATGTTAAAATCCAAATAAGCTCATTCATGATTTTCGTCTCGTTGTAACGATTGTGATGGGGTTCCTGCCAACTCGTGGTCATGTGGGTTGGCTCCACGTAACACTTGACTCGCTTCGTCAGCATACCCTGATGCCACGACAATGGCTATGGCACGACTAGAAGGCTGTGGCATTAATTTTCATCGCCTGTCATATTAATGGTTGAAGGTATATTGTACATTTCTCATTAACCCTTCGATCTGTGGCCTCACCCTTGAGATCCTTCCATGTGAACGACGCTGATTCATCCTAGACATTAGGGTTTCATAAATCGATTCAGATGGTATTGATATAAATTCATAGTTTCATGTTGTTCATCGGTTCTTTTATCTTCCTCTTCATTTGGTTTATTGAATAGCAGTTGAATCAGTGGCTACAGGAACTGAGCGGGCTCAGTCAGATTTCTATGCTACCAAGGACCACGCAGGTATGATAATTTCTATGGACTTGAAATATCACGCTCTGTTATCACTGTTTATCATGGGATTTCATTTTTTTTGGTTTAGGTTTACGCGTCTGGCTTCGCATCAGTGCTGAGATTTTCGATTTTAGATTAATCCCTTGCCATTGTTTATTTCCAGACTTAATTCCATCTCACAATTTGTCAAGTCTGGGGTGCGTTTTCACAATAAGTTCTATTGCTTTTTGCAGAGAATTCATTGCTTCGTTTACAATTGAATTCGATTTGAGTGAGTTGAGTTCATAGTATGGATACTTCTTTACACGGTTCATCCAGAGCTAGAATAGAACGCATGCACTTGGGTTTCAGAGCTGACCTTCTGTCTTATGCTCATCGAAATTTCCTATGAAGACGTTCACATGGCACCGAAGAAATGGTACTCCTCTTGACATGCCGGTTCGTTTTGTTTCTCGACTTGTGTAATACTTCATACCCTTGGTTCGTTCACTAATTAAATTTTCATGTCACCTTCAGGTTGTATGTACTGATGAAAATTTCCATTTATATGTGTATGGTATGGAGGGAGTTAAGTTTCTCTCTCGCCAGGTAGCCATTTTTCTCTTAGCTCTCATTTTGTCTCTATTCCCTATACTTCCTCATCATACTGTGTATCGTATTTATTTTGGGATATTTGTCTATTGCAGGTAACTACGACCTACGCCTTACTCTTTCTCTGGAGCAATGAGAGTCGTGGCTTCTGTCGACATTTAACATTGACTTTTCTTGCCCCTTGTAGGTCCGTACTCACTGAGCACTGGTTAGAGGAAGTCCGTCCCTCTACAGCTTGAAATTTGTACTAATAAAGTTGTAGAATTTGTTTTTTTTTTTTTGACAATTACAACTGTTAAATCCCACTACTGCATGTGTATTTATATCAGCTCTCAGAGCCTTATGCACTTTCCCCAGGCCACAGGGGCGTATAAACGTTTGAATTTATATGTATATATTACATTTATATACTGTACCTTACATTACATAATACCCATTTTGATTTAATGGATTTCTATGTGCATTTTATTACTTTGGAGTTTCCATACCATACAGTCGTTTGGTGAATATTGTATCACTCTTCTCTATATTGTAAGTCAGTATCTGGTACTCTCATGACTACACATTTTATTATTGTATTGTTGGTACTGCGTTCGTAGTAGTAATATATTTGGTCCAGAACATTTACTTGTGATTCTCATACCAAACTAGTGTATCGTTTTTGATAGTAGCATTAGCTAAGTTTATTCAATAATTTTGGAATTAGTACAACATATCACCAGCTCAGTGTTATACCCTTGTTAGTAGTTTGCACCGGATATTTGTCTAAATTATTTACAGGTGGTGTATGGATATGTATTTCTAGTTTTATGTCTAGAATTCATTTGTATTTCGAATCTACTATTTTACCCCCTTGACTTGGGTTCTCATGATAGAATAGGGTACATATGTGTAAATATGCCCTGCTGTGATAACTCTACATGTTGGTTTCTTTTCCTTACATTTGCTTTCATCTTATTAATTCTGTTCTCTATTATTGGAATGGTTCCATTAAGATAACATCAATGAGCAGTCTCATGCAATTTAATAGATGCTTTCTTCTGCTATAATATTAGCTATTTACATGAAAAAACAATTTACCATTGAGCTTCTGATGATGTATGAATGATGTCCTAACCCTCAAGTCAGTCTATGAAATCTTGTTTTTCTCATTTAATACTCAGCTATTGAATTTATTGTAAATCTCTCTTTTAGTACTTACTAAATAATTACTTCTGCACTCTATATACTCATTTTCTCACTGTTTCATTTCTTCCAGAAACAGATTAAAGTTACAGTTTAGTGAACTATGAATCACTAAGATTCTCTATCATTTAACTTAAGTATTAATTTAGACAATTTGGAGAATTTCTCCTCAATTTAACTACTCATACTCATAGCTGTATACTAATAGATCAGAAGTATCTTACAGCTGAATTATCTGTAAAGAATTTTTTATCCTCAGATTTAAACCAACTCGGTTTAGATTTTCTGTGGGATTCTACTTTACAGAATTTCTTATCTGCGACTATACAGAATTTTGAAGGTAAATTCCTGATGATTAATTCTGTTGAATGTAGCATTAATAATTTTAATATATAAGCAGACAATTATATGTAGCCAATTCATACCACAAGAAGTAAAATCACCAGATAAATTTAAATACATACCACTCATGCAGTCGACCAACCTCCCAACCTTAGAGTCCTCTTTGTCTCCCAGGACTCACCCCCGAGCCGAGATCACCTCCTAGAACAGATCAACCTCTGATCTGCCTAGGAGCAGCTTATTTAAGCTCATATTTCCCCAAAGCATGTTTCTAATTCTGCGTCCAGAATAGCAGGATGCTTTCTTTCCTGTTTAGCCTAGGCTTCCCATTTTAGGACTCTTTAAAGATGTTTTATGCTTTTCCTCAGCTTTTCCAGCTTTTTACCTCTTCCCAACTACTTTCCTCATCATTGGGGAAATTCAGATTTTTCCTCGAAAATCTAAATTTAAAATAATTTCTTTCAAGGATTTTTGAAAGATTGTGGGGAAATATTTGCCTCATCCATCCTCATGGATTTAGCAAGTGATCTCAAAAATCTCATTTTGGTCAATCTGCACAACATCATTTTATTCATTTCTTCAATTAAATATTTAATTACATTCACCAAATATTTATCCTTTGGGGTCCACTCCCCTTAGGATTTAATGTTCAAATGTCTAGCTTTGAAATTCAAACACACGAATTGGGGGTGTTACAGCGGACCAACAAAAAGGAACCCCTACAACTTAAATTATATGCAAATAAAAGACCCTTGATTTAGGTGTTGGAAGCTCGAATGTCTTCGTTTTCATTTAAGAGTGGTGCCATGGCCAACCAACCCAAAGCAAAACACATCCAAACAATATTTACCACATTTCATTTATATGCAAGGCAACAGTATCCTTTACCATTTTGAGAGAAACAATATTTCTCTCTGATTTTTCTGTTATGTCTCTTGAATTAAGAGGAGAGGTGGCATGGCCAACCAACCCAATGAAAAACACATACTAACAACATTTACCACTTTTCATTTATATAAGAGGCAACACTATCCTTTACCATTTTGAGAGAAACAACATTCTTGTCTTCTTGCAAGTACCTACCTAGTACTAACCTTGTGAAAATCAATTTAAATTAGATGTTAGCGGACTACTAGATGTTTATTACAGGTCTTGTAGCAAATAAAAAGCTACAACTTTTGAGAAATTGATAGGTATATTGATGTAGGAAGAAGAGAGGGGTGGGAATTTGAAGCCTAAAAATACAGAGTTATCACTTATGGCAAAGAATAAATTATTCAAAGGAAAACATGGAGAAGGAATTAAACTTGGAAGTCCATTTCAGAGAAGTCCATCTCTAAAACCAAATCAAGGTATCTCAATTTAAATAAAATTTTCACTAGAATCAATGAAAGATTTTTATATTTGATCTTGATTTTTTCAACCATCTTAAGTTTTCCTCTAAAGATCTAGGACCAATGTACTTGTGGGTGACCATTGGTGTCCATATATTTTCTTTAAGATCAATCTACAACTACATTTGGAAACCAATTATTTTGAAAAATGGAATGTATTCTAGCACTATTTTTATGAGAATCAAGAAACATGCTCTAAAAATCCTTGTATGACACTGATAGTTTACATGTTTTTCTACCTGGGAAATAGGAAAAATCAAATTTTATTTGATGTAAGACTTAGGTTTCAACTAAAAACCCAAACCAAATATTTCAAACCCTAAGCCAATGGCTTGAAATTGTAAGGGGGAAGTTTGGAAATATGTCATATCTGATTATCTTATAGATTTTTGTGAGATATAGTAGCATTATGTCAGAATGATTATGCTACATATGTGGAGAGAGAAGAATAGTGTTTCATGTACACGTATTAAGTGTTTGAATTTAAAGTTATAATAAAATATAAGCGTGAATTTTAATTTCATTCAAGAGGATATACGTAAATATATTATTTGACAATTTCTTTCAATTTCCAACCCTTCTTAGACTTCCAATAATTGTTCAAATCCCATTAGTTGTTCACGGATTAATCCAATGGGGTGTATATGAGTTTAGGAAGAGACTTGAAATACAAAAATGCAAAGTAGCTAACGGTTATATGTGCTCTATAAAATGGCGATTTAAGGAAGTCCACACAATAAATCTTCATAGTTAAAACTTATGGCTTTGGTTTTGGCCTTTGCTCTGGATTGCTAGTACATGCTTCATTCATAAACAAGGTGAGTGAGAATATTTTTACAATTCTCACATGGATGAATATAAAAATATATGATCCTCCATTTCGAAATCTCAAAAAGGGGGTTAGATTCTACACAAATGTGTCATTTTACATAGTAGTTTAACTAAAAATTTAAGAAAAAATCTATTTAAAAATTTCCATTATTCTGTTTCTTTGAAAGATGATTGTCACATTCACATGGAAATAATGAAGAATGCCTCTTATGGTTGTTTATATTCTATTTTTATTGAGTACTTAGATCCTCTTTTATAGGTTTTTTTTCATCTTCCTAACTGGATATATTCATTTAATATGTAGTTTGATTCATCAATAATGAAGAGAAAATGTTGTTTAGAAACCTCGAGCTGTAGTGTGTTTCAACTGTGCCTTGTAAATTCATTCATCAAATCTTGTCTTCCACTTTTAATTAGGTATCAGAGCCTTATGTATAATATTTAATGGTGTGAGGTTGTGATGGGAAGAGCATTGGAACAATACTTTTTCAGGAGGAATATAGCCAATTTCTATGGATCATTTGTTAGTTTGTGGATAATTTGTTATTTTGTGGATTTTCTTGCAGAAGATAGCATGTCACGAAGAATGGCATAAGATCTAGTGTTGTGCCTGTAGAAATAATAGAGTTTGTGTTGGTAAAATCCATTAGCCAATTAATATCTATATTGGTAGAGAATAATAAGTAACATTACAGTTGTCGTGCTAGACATATTAATTTAACTGCATTTAAAGAGATGTATTCTATTTCTGACGACTATGGAAGGTGAATGTAACTATTGGTGTGGTGTGAGAAGAAGGTGCACATGTTGGAGCATAAATGAAATATAGCGTCTACTAGGGGCAGAAGTGTATTCAAGGACTAGTGTACCTGTTGGTGTTTGACTGAGGTGTGGTGAGTGGCTTGTGAGCTGGATACTGCCTCTGGTAGGTCTGTGTGATGCATTGAGTGATTTTGCTGATTGCAGGGGGGATCCAATTCGAGTTGTTACTATTCTTGAATTTTGTAGCGTTGATGATATGTATTAGATAAGGTTTGAGAAGAGGTGTTGAGTTTTTGATATTTTTTAGGTGTTCTATGGATAATATGGACAAATATGTTAGAGTGTTCCAATGAGTGAGCATTCAAGGAGGACTGCACCATAGATTAGTTCGTTAAGACTGTTAATCATGCCTTGAAGCCAGTGTTGAAGGATTGGCAGTGCTCACTGAGGATTAAGCTGGAAAGGGAAGATTTAATGCCTACATGTGCATTGTTGGAAGGATCAGTGCACTCCAGACTCAGCAAGAACTACGCTGATCAATGATAAATTCTCAAATTTAAATTTCTTGTAATGTTTTGTACATGCTTAGTGAGAGTGATCAAGAGAAAAGCTATTTTTTGCAAAAATTACTAAGGCTTGTGCAGGCTTAAAATTTATACCAATGTGCATGTGCACTATTGTTGAAGAAAAATTGCACATATGTGTGTTATGTTGTGGAACAGAAACTGCGTATATCAAGAAAGATTCAAGAAAAAATAAAATCAAGGTAATCAAACAAGAGGATCTAAAATGTTACTACTTTTTTAATACTCAGACAAGACTAATAAAATAAGAAAAAAAATCAAAACCAAGGAAAAGAAAGAGAACTAGGATGTTCCATAGTATGGTCGCCAATTTGTTATACAGGAAAATCCCTATTTCAAAGAAGAGAAATCTCCCTAGATTCATAAGGAAAACTAGAAAGAAACAAACAATTCAATAAGATTTCCCCTAAGCATACTTCATTTGTATCATAAATAAAAGAGAAGGAGAATAAATCTCTTATATATTTGTAAAATTCTTGATGGAGATCTTCGCTTTGTCGCAATGCAACTCCTCAATGCTTGAAAAGACCTCCAATGACACCCATAGAAGATATGAAAGGCATATGCAACATAATAATTCACATAATCTTAGTCTAATGATAAAGGAGATTAGTAATTGATATCATCTTAATGAATAAATAAAAGAAACATGAATCATTCATCATTTTAGTAATACAATTCAATGGAAAAAAGGATTCAGTTGTATTATTTGAGAGATAAATAAAAACCTTACAACTTTTTCCTTGATGTCATTAGGTTCCTTCTAGATGTATCCAATCCTCTCCTTGGATTATAAACTTACCAATCTAAATCAAACATCATAAAACTACCTTTTGTGAGTGGATCTAAAACTTTACCCTCTACTCAATTTATAGGCCAAGAAGAGAAAGTTTTAGATCCATAAGAGAAGGATGATATCCACGAATAGTGGGATTAAGGTTCTTTGATGATTGGGAATTAGCTCCATGATGCGAGGGGTATGGCTGAAATAGAAATGGTTTAGAAGCTTTCAGTTGGGATATATTTTCTCAACAAGGTTTTGAGAATTCACTTTTTATTTGTACTTTTCATTAATTCATTTGTGCGGTCTATAGTGGAAGAGATAGTGCAATTATGTGCAGATCTCAATGGTAGAAACTATGAATGCATGGAAACTAACTAGGGAAAGTGTGAAGTTCATCATTAAAAATATCTAAGGCCTTGTTACCAAAAAATTATAATCGCTTCTATGGTTTTAGATTATAAACTTCCAAGGGAGAGATTTGAAAAATATTTATGGATAGCAGTGTATCCATTTTAATTGTGTTTACTGTCATGGTAAAAAAATCATGGGTAACATAATGGCACCTTGATGTTGTTTTGAATTGAGCTAAGCTCTCCAATATTGTTGCAGGTTGATTTGGGCTCCGCTATAATGTCAATATTCTTATTCTCCTTTAGGTTCAAAAATTTTCAACATTTGTAGATGTGTTGAGATGTGATATGTCCTAATGATGATAATAAATTACAATAAATATTATTGGAAGGTGATGAGATATGTTGAGATGGATATTTTATTGATATAGTCTTTAATACTAGTAGGGTTTGGAGGGTTGATCTCCCATTTGTTTATGGATTCCTCTTCTTTCGTGAGATTATATGAGATGGGTTTTATTGATGATGCATTTGTTTATATTCCTTATTATTGATATATATTCATTTGATATTCATTATAGTATATGTATGATGAGACATTGTAGATGAGGCCTATGATTTTGAATGAAATTACTCCCTATCTTAGAGGGAATGCTAAATTTGGGTAGCATCGTGACGATTTTCCCCAAATGGAATTCGAAGTCCCCTTCAAAAAACCCTTAAGCCCTAAAATATGATTTTGAATTGTTAAAAAGAGTTATGTGGGAAGTTGATTATAAGAGGGTTTGAAGAATATATTTTATGATGGAAAATTTGGATTTTAGTTCGCTCTAAATATAATAAATAAAAGGGTTTCCAAGGTTGGATATTTTAGAAGAGGAACCCTCTATTATATCTATAGGACATGACACCTTTGAAATAAAAGGAGAATCAAGTTCAGATAAGATTCTAACTGAGGAAACCAACTCATCAAATATAATTTTTTTCTCGTATGTCTCACACAACTACAAAGGTTCTTTGATCTTAGATATCAGATTTTTTATATTTGGCACAGATTTACATTAGAATATTGCACTAGTCTCATCGCAGAAAATTGCATTGGGATATCACACTCATGGCTAAGGATTTACATTTGGATATTGTACCGATCTCATGGCACACAATTTGCGTTGGGATAATGCACTTATGGATTTCAATTTACATCGGGATATCACATTGGTCTTATGTCACTAAGTTTTTGTTGGGATATTTCACTGATGACTGAGGATTTACATTAGGATATTGTACTAGCTTCATCAAACATAATTTTCACTAGGATATTACACTGATGGCTTAGGATTTATATTGGGATATTGCACCCATCTCATGACTCAGGATTCACATTAATATATGATAATTTCATATGGTATGTGTCACTTACCTCGACTATATTCCATTAGTGCTATAGAACTATATTTTTTGGATTGTATATGTGTAGCGAGAAAAGTCACCAAATACGAATGAGTAGCAAGACATCGTACATGAAAAATGTTCATTTTGTATCTCCTTCAAATAGTAACTCTTATTCTTATTTGTGCAGAGGTTTTTTTCACAAAGTTCAATTATATGTAATATGTATATAATAGTGTGTAGAGCATTTATATGATATGGTGATGTTTTTCATCTCTTTTCACTACCATTGGTCATAGTTGTATGCATTACC
This sequence comes from Pinus albicaulis, assembly GCA_034641835.2. Lineage (NCBI taxonomy): Eukaryota > Viridiplantae > Streptophyta > Pinopsida > Pinales > Pinaceae > Pinus > Pinus albicaulis. Next base: position 1,321,806,424 of record CM076579.1, on the reverse strand, counting down.
TCTACATTATATATCAAATTTATGTTGAATACTCTACATCATACATGATTCACATCTTAGTGTTTTATGCTTTGTCTCGATACAATAGAATATGGTGGTATATGCATCTCAGATGTATGGAATCAAATATACATATATGGTAGGAATCACTATTGTATGGCATCACAATATCACATGTATATCTCATACATCATTATACATATATATATATATATATATATATATATATATATATGGAGAGATGAGATAGTGTTGGTATGGATCAATATATTGATCTGGCATTTGTGCTAGAACAACATTGTTATGTGTGGATCTACAATAGCTTGAATAGATAATATTAACATCACAACTTGGCACCATTGGAATCGCAAATATATGTATATTATAGTTGCAGCTTAGAACGATGTGAGTATTTGTGTATTTTAATCATATTACGATTATGAAAAGTTTGATGAGATGGTATTATTGATGTAATTTCTTCCCAGTCGAAGTTGTGTTCAAGTTTTGTATAGGCCATGGGTAGCCTCATCCCATTTACATTTTGTATCTCTCTATTGAACTTTTGATGAAAATATACAAGAATCAGAAGACTTTCGAAGGGATTTCACCCTTCTGGGATTTTTCCCTAGTCTTTGGCCAAAGTCTGAGTCTCCCTTATGTATTTTTTTTATTCTTGTGTTCTTTTATGTTCCCCTGCTATGATGATGTCAATATTATTTCTATATAAGTACTAGTGATGTTTAGATTCTATGGGGTCAATTTAATACGAAAATAATTAAATTTAATTATCTAAAGCAAAGAAAAATATATCCCTGATAAAAATTAACACAACACACTTCCTCAAGATCTAGGATTAGTTAACGCCATTCTTCATCATTATGTTCCCTCTTTAGTTTACCAAATGTTTCCTCTCGGGTCCTTTCCACACTCAATATACTCATGACATGCACTTTCTTATTTTTTAATTTCTTAGTCTATCTTGATTTTATCAATTACATTTTTAGATGATACTCTCACTAGAGGTCTCAATTTCATGCTTGCAGGTTACTTTTTAATCAATATTATTTCAAGGCCCCATGAAAACTCATGAAATTATATGTTATCATTCTTCACTGGAATTATCAGATTCCCTTGAAACACTTCATATCCTGATATCATATATCTAGATTTAGGCATAGGGAGCATGACCTTGACCATATTTGCTAGAAACTTCCACTCACACTTAGTAAATATTTTTTTTGGTTGTTAGTTATTTTACACCCATGGATTTCCTCATTAATTATTACCCTTAGCACTATCGAAATCCATGGCCATTCTCTTCCTAGACAAGGAGCCATTCATTTGGATGATTTTGAAGACAAACCACATTCATCTCTTTATATTTTTACCTTCCATTATTCCCACACACTCACTACATTTTGATTATCATGAATATGCCACTGCATTTCAAACTTGCTATCTCATACTAATACACTAAATTAGAGCATCTACATAATCAACGTGCCTCATCCACCTCATTTGAAATAAGAAATAGGCTCCTTAGCCTCTGGATTCACCCTCCCATATCATGGGCACCTTATTCTGTGTTTTTACATTTCAACCCACTTTAAATTTATTTGAAAATTTGATCCATTAAAATTTGTCAATATTCCACTGCAAATTTCGTCATAACATAGTTGATAATATTATATTGGAAATATGAAAATTTATACAATATTATAGTTTTTTTTATCTTCAAGACATGTAGATATAAGTTTAATCAGTGAATTAATATGAATGGAAATTATGAAGAAAAATATAGAATGATAGAAGATGCTCACATACACACATAAGGAACCCTTTCAGGAGAAAAACCAACTCGAAGGTGAGGCCACTTTTCTCTCTTTCTTTGTCTAGAAAATAAGGTTGCAGGTACAAAGAAGTAATGTATATGTCCCGTGGGCTCCAACAGTGTATATATCCTCTATGTGTTCTCTACCTCACATCTCATGAGGGGAATTTTGACATCTAAAATGGGCCTTCTAAGGATATTATAAAATACTAGTGCAAATAATAAAATAAGATTTGATTGCATCATGAAATTTTAGAGGGAAGAAAGAAAAAACTACTTTTTCAACTCATATTTTCAACTTATCTCCCTATGGGTTTACTCAAATTTTGAGCAGGAACACTTGTTGGATGCATAATTTTATTTCTCATATAAGGATTACCCATGTTCCATACATTCAATGGACCCTATTACATGAAAAATCTAAAATACATGAAAAATGTCATTGCATTCATGTTTTTCAATGTATTTATCATTTTTCGTGCATTGGGCTCCATAAAAAGTATGAAACATGTGTACTCATTGGATGAGGAATTAAATTTTTCGTCCAACGAGTACTCCCACTCGAAATTTGAGTAAACCCTTAGGGAGATAAGTTGAAAATACAAGTTCAAAAAGTAGTTTTATTATTTAATTTTTTTTAATATTTTTGCTTTTTTACCTCAAAAATGGTGAATCATCCCCCATGGTTGACAACATCACCTTAATCCTACTGATCCTTATAATGTTTACTTTGGTTGTACATTTTTCTTAGGAGGCCCATTTTAGACCTCAAAATTTCTCTAATGCTCGTGCTTATCTTTTCTCATCTATACACTCTTCTAGATTATTTTACGCAATTAACACATATCTATCCCATTTTCCATGAATAATGGGGTTTTACATGGCATCCTCTAGAATTATAGGTGTGAAAACAGGAAGCTAAAATTCTGAGTGGGATAGATTTTTCATAGAGACTCTAATTGATGTGCTTCTTACATCGTTGGAGATATATCGGTGTGTATAACAACATGAAATGGTGCTTCCCTAAAGAAACAATGTTTTAACCCCAAGAAATGTCACTTGATGCCTCAAAACTATGTTGAAAGGTTTCACACCCCGTTGCACCAAACTGAGTTCTTCTTGTAAAAATGGTATTGTGAGCCAATCCCTCGACCTTTTCCACTCGGAATGCATCAATATGGATGAAAAATAATATAATTATCCAATATAGATCATAAGTGTAAAAATAGTTTTTCAAGAAAATATCATCACCGATAATTTATTTTGATTATTTGACAATAGTCCCAAGTCACCCTTGCTTTGAGCTCTCATTCCACACAATTCATTTTATCATATAACACCCGTACATTTCCCAATAAATCATCATTATGAAACCATATTCATTTTTTTTAGAAAGATCATCCATTTCCCTTGGATGTCCTCCTAAACCTAGAGGCCTCTCACTCAAATTTTTGTTTTCACTTTACCTTTCTGGTTTGACTGTCTTTTGGCACAAAAATGTCATTCCTTCCAACAAGATAGAATTTAGGAAAACTTCTGAAAGGTCTCTCACCCTTCACATGAGACAATAGATCCATTAAGAAGAAACTTGTGGAGGTAACATCTAGGGAGAAATGAGGCATATAAATGGAAATGGTCATCGGAAGGAAAATGAAACCCTCACTAAAACTCTGACCCACATAAAAACATTCATTTTCCACTAAAATAAAAGCTCGAAACCCTAAATCCCAAGGTTCAGAAATTTTTAGTTTAATTGAATATTAACAAAATAATCTCAAGCACCATGGGTTTGGTTTAAACCCTTGGAAACTTATAACTTCAATAAAACGTTCCCCACTCCCTGAAAGAACTAGAGGAGGATAACTTGTTGCTAGGTGTAGGGAGGCCCAGAGTTCATGGATCTGTCCATGAACCTTATGATATAGCTCAAGCTGGTGGGCTCATATGACTTGATAGTCTAACATGTGCTACTCATAATCGAGAATATTCTCATCCCCATGATGAGGGGAAAAGTCACTACTAGGTTGGATAAACTATTCCCAATGAAGAGCCACTTATAAAGAAATCCTTACCCTATTATAATAGTTATTTTAAAAACCACATGAGGAAATAAATAATAATAATATAAAAGGAAGGTGTGGGCAAGGGAGAGTTGCATTGTCCCGTCAAATAACCAGATTCATAAGATCCAAAATCACGAGAAGAAACACCTTTGAATAGCTCCTCAATAACCGAGTACAAAAGAACTATATTATTTCTAATAGTTTTCTCTTAATAGCTATCTCATTTTTATTATAATTAAATTCCACTAATGAGGGTCACCTTGGCTGACACAAACTTACATTTTGCATACACTTTCCACTACTATCAATTAAACTCAATTGACTTTGAGTGAAAGGTACAAAGCATCAAACGAACTCCGGTTTTTGGATCATTGGTCCCAGATGGATATTCATAATTCAACATAGAAAACAAACATTCCTGAATATTTGGAAGTCTAGAAATGGAAGGGCAATGACGAGACCAATCAGGTGGCGAACAAAGAGAATGTATATAATTATCGACTGAAATAGTGGATATTGTAAGAGAACTAGGGGAGATTAAGGACCAATGGCAGGGTATTAATCCTCAACCCAAACAAAAAGGAGCCCAAACCGAGGAACTAGAGTAAATAATATATGCAGTTATGGTACAATGTGCAGGTTTTCTTATTGGAGTGTGAAGAAATTCAGGTGGAGTTCTAGCAGAGAATTATTGAATTGGATGAATGAATTCTACGTTTTCTACCATTCACCTGGTTTAAACAATTCGCAATCCCACTATTGTAGCTACCTCATAGCGTCAATAATAACAATTGTATAATTTTCCAAAAAAAAAATTCTGATTGGTGAAGAACTACGTGACCTTCTATGCGGCCACAAGTACCACCAGACATGCATCATTTATTTCGTGGAAATGTAATCAGTCTGTCCATTATGTCGACTAGGCATACAGTAGGTACCTACCGGAACTTCTGTTACTATAGTACATCCCATTGCTATTTCAGGAGAGGATATTAGTGACAACAATAGCATTACTTCATGCTGCACTATTTTCCATGATGATTTTCAACAGTAGGATTATGTGGGTCGACTCCATTGCAGTAAAAAATTCCACCAAAATTGCATTGAGCCATGGATGACAGTGGCGAACACTTGTCCCGTCTTCCATACAAAATTTCATTAGCAGTAATATTAATTGTTTACATTTAATTTATGATTTAAATTTAAATTTAAATTTTCATATTTCTATGTAACTAGTGAAAGGTATAGCTATATAAACAATGAAATATGTTTCTATTTTTTTTGGTTTTATGTAACATTTATGTTTCAGAAAAACCTTTGTACAATGTAAAACGATTTTTCGTTAATGTCTCGTTAATGAATGGGTCATTTTCTGTCATCATTTTGTAGTATTTATTTTTTCTAAAATTATAAAACATCAACAATAATCAAACCAACAATAAATTAAAAAATTAAATATTTAAGTTCTTTTCATCAATCAATATTTAAAAATGTTTTATTTTTTGTCAACTTAATTAATGAATTGTAGATTTGTTGTTTTACACGATTACATTTCTTATTTGGTTATTTTTCACTGCTTTCCCTGGCTTTATTTAACAATAGTTGTGTTTATTTCTGAATAAGGCTTTTATCATTTTAATTGGATTATTAATAATTATAATATATATGTTAGGAATTTAAACTTACAATATATTTTAATATATTTTTAACAGTGATGACAAATAAAAGATTAAGGTTTACCTTAAAATTGGTTATAAAATTTCCTATTTTAATTAAATTAATTAATTAAAAAAATGGCATATGAATATATAAACATGTGCTATGTATTTTTAGAGATGTGGTATTGGTAAACCAAGGTATTATCACTTGAAAATATAATTCTTGTCTCAATTGTGATTTTTTGTATGTAAAGGAGTATGTTTCTATTCCATAAGAGCTGGTTATATGTAGATGTTTCCTAGATTGGGGTGCTATTAAGATACTCTCTCAAATAATTGATTATATCTCCAAGAAAGTCTCTGTATCTTGAAACAACACTTCAAGTGTATATGTAATATTATTTTATCAATTGAATACATAATGTGTATTATTCAATTTTCAATTGGTATTAGAGTGTGTATGGGCCTCACACCCTCATGGGAGGGCTGAGGTAAATCCTACTGTTGGAACACCTAATCCTACATGGGTAGGTGTGGAATGCGAAAAGTCACAATGGAGTCCAAGTGACCTTGGAATGTGAAACCAAGAGTCACACCATTGTACTATAAATGTACATCTTTGTATAATGGAAAATAAGAAAGCCTCACGCCATCTTTCTGTGTGTTGTTTCTCTCGTGTGTGCATTCTTCTTCCTCATACACCATGTGTGTGCTTCAACATGGTGTTTAACATGGTATCAGAGCGGGCGATTGCTGGCCCTGCTCCAAATTGAGTGAGCCATTTGTGTTTATGGCCTGTGCATATCTGCAAAAATTCTTGACATTTTTTGCAGCACTCAAAGTTTTTGCCGTCATTCAGAAGTGTTTTGAAGGAGCAGCATTCAGAAATTGGCAGCATTCAGCATTTGTTTTGAAGAAGAGCAGCAAGCAGCACTGCACATCTGAAGGTTTATTTCTCTGCAATCTCTGCATTTTAAATTCTGCATTTTGAAGAGTTGCTGGATACGATTTATATTGGGTTTCTGAACAAATTTCTGGGTTTTACTGCTAAAATTTTCTGGAGAATTCTGCATTTTTAAAGTTCATTTTCCTGGAAAAATTTCGAAGTTTTATTGGCAATCTCTGCAAATTTTTTAGCGGTGTATTACTACTTGAAATCCTGCATTTCTGAAGAAATTTCCTGCTGCTGCTTTAAAGTCTGGAGTCTCAGTTTTGCTCCTCTGCTGCTGGAAAAAAAAAAATACTCTGCTCTCTATTCTCTGATGTTTTACATAATTTAAAAAAAAAAAATTAAAAAAAAAAAAATCTCGATTCATACCCCCCGGCCTTTCGAGCAACCCCTACCATTCTCCAAACCCTGCAAACACACATTCGCTCACATACCTTGCCACGCCTCACGGCTGCTACAACTTCAAACCGCACTGCACTTACACCTCACTTATACGCCCTCACCTTTTGCGTTATACACGCCCCTCCCACGCGGGTTCCTACCCCCCATCTCCGCCTGCCGACCCCGCCCCTCTTCCTGCGCCTTACTCACTACCTATCGACTGCTCACTGCAATGCTTACACCTTACTTACGCCCCCCCTCTGCAACATATCTGCTCGGATCCCCCTTTCACCTGCGCACCCCTTCAACTGTGGCCTCTCGGCCCTCCCACTCACACCATCCCATCTAAAATTCCTGAACTACATCTCTCCCCACAGCTCACTCCCTACCCAGATTCCTCAACCATTCCATTCCCTCTCACCGCTACCTTATCGCTCCGCCTCCCTTTCCCACGTGCCACTGGCCGGCCCCTTCCCTCTCTGCCCACGGCAGCCCCTTACCTCCCTCCATTTATGAAATTCCTTTCATATAATCCGCCTCCGTCCCTTGCAATACGATTGTCCCTTTTAATTACATTCATGTGTTAAATTTTTTAAATTCAACCTTTAAATTTAATATCCCCTCTTCTCCCATTAAAAATTCCCCTACCCTACACTTTATAATACCGCTCCTTTCCATTTTACATTACAGTCACATCTCTTTTAAACCATTTAAAATAACACCAGCCCCCATATTTTAATTCCTCTCCCCCTCCACCTTTAAATTTTTTAATTTCCTTTCTCATTTTTAATTATTCACATTAAATTATTAAAAAAAAAAAAAAAAAACAGCAGAGAGAGGAAGGAAAGAGAGATATGAATAGCAGAAATGAAGGAATTGACATATGAAGAAGATGGACTGAATATATAGAGAAAATTGCAGTTTTCCATTTTATGATTTGTGGCATAAGGGTGATATTTTTGAAGAATTTCACATTTGAAGACAAGTTTGAAACAGCTATTTGAAGAAAATTCAGCTGCCCAAGGCTTCTTGCACATTGTTTTCGCTGCACATTTTTGCAGAAATATTGTATTGACACCATATTGCTTCTTCATTCATAATCAGTACTTGAGTTGTTGAAAATTGTTGATTGCCCTCCATCATTTGAGGAGCACACCTTGTACTTTGAGAATTCCTTGGAGTCATTTGTATTTGTTGCATCACATTGTAAACGGGTGCATTTTCGGTTGAAGCCGACACCCTTTCATTCAATTTTGAGCCTAAATTGTTGAAAATGGCCAAAATCAATGAGGCATTAATGTTGTTGAATGACCTCATTCATTCAAATGTTGATGACATGATAAAAATGAGCAAGCATGCTCTTTGTAAAATTCACAGTTGTTTGCAAGATGCACACGAGAAGATTGAATTTTTGCAGTTGGAATCTCAGCTTCAGCGAGATGAACTTCAGCAAAAGAGTCACCATTCTGAACCTGTTTCTGTTCAGAAGATTGTGAAGGACTCTCATCAGAAGAAAGAAGATAAAGTTCCAGTTGATTCACATTCAGTTCCTTGTACTAGAGTAGATGTACATGCAGATGCAGCAGTTCAACCTGCACTTCCTAAGCCCATCATCAGACCTTGGGAAGAGCTTGTCCACAACAAGCACCGAAATGGTCTTGGATATGACAAGGATGTGTCCTTTCATATTCTAGACTACACCAAGCCCATCATATTTCAGAGTGCCGGATTCCTGTATGACAGTTCACCTGCAGCTGTTCCAGATCCTGCTCCGCTTCCACAACAGATTTTGAAATGCCAACACTGTGATCGAGTTGGCCATATGAAAGATCACTGTTTTGATCTTCATCCATGCAAGCACTGTGGTCGACACACTCATTCTTCAAACAGATGCTTCAGACACAAGCCTCCTGCAAAAACCAAGATTCATCTTGGATGGATTGCTTCTTGGCAATGGGCATCAGCAGCCAAGAAGATGTTTACGACACATGTTAGAACTTGTTCACGCATATTGAACAAACTTGTAGTTGAGTTTTCGCCATCATCTCACCTTGTCCCTGACAGGGGGGAAAATGGTGGTCATGTACAAGCTTCGACATCAGATCAAGCGAGCCTGAGCCACAATCTCTCATTCCATGTGCAGAGTTGTAGCCAGCAGTTCAAGCGAGCCTGAGCCACAATTCGTCATTCCGGATTCAGAGATGTAGCCAGAGATACGGATGCCCATGAGCATACCTTCGGTTGGTGGATAACCTAAAACCATCATCTTTGGTTGGTGGATAACCTAAAACCATCATTTTCGGTTGGTGGATAACCTAAAACCACCATCTTTGGTTGGTGGATAACCTAAAACCATCATTTTCGGTTGGTGGATAACCTAAAACCATCATCTTTGGTTGGTGGACAACCTAAAACCACCACAGGTAGTAGACCTCCCTTCTTTTAGGTCGAAGGTCTCCTTTTTTTATGAGGGACAATTCCTCTAGCAGAAGCCTTCAGCTTCTTGCCAGTTTTGGAAGAGTTCCGAGAACTGCAACAAGTTTTGCGTTCCAGTGTTGGTGGTCATCCTTAAACCACCTCTTTTTTCCAACATTTCAGAGAGTTGATTCAGCCCAAGTGTTGCCATGCATACTTTGCAGATTTGTATTACAACTCTTTTCTTGGACTCACACATACCCCTTCGGATTAAGGGGGGATGTTGGAACACCTAATCCTACATGGGTAGGTGTGGAATACGAAAAGTCACAATGGAGTCCAAGTGACCTTGGAATATGAAACCAAGAGTCACACCATTGTACTATAAATGTACATCTTCGTATAATGGAAAATAAGAAAGCCTCACGCTTATCCTTCATTGTGTTGAGTCTCTTGTGTGTGTGTGCTCATCTTCCTCATACACCATGTGTGTGCTTCAACATGGTGTTTAACACCTACAAATAATAAAGATATATTTTTATGTTGAGAGAATTGTGAAGGTATCGTTGTTTCCAAAATCGTGACGCTGGTATTTGTTGTGGAAGTGTATGTGGAGGCTGAGGTTGCCGACTGGTGAAAGAACCAAAGAGTAAGTGAGTGTGTATTGTTGATAGTACCAACGTTGTGTGGGAGGAATGATATATCTCATATCTGAGAAGGAAATCCACCATGCATATTGATGCAATTTGACAAATGTTGAGAAGAGTTGTGCCAACTGAGTCATCATACATTGAATGATCAATCCAGGTCAAAGGTCGAACACATTGTTATCATGGTATCCTAGTGTAATGGTGAAGTGTGGTACAACATATTTTACTATAGCGGCCAAGGGTAGTGTGGTGAGCTACCTGTATGTGACAAATTTTGTATACCAGGGAAACCTCTAGTTAGATGCACAATGTTGGGTGTGGAGTCTGATTATCTTGTTTATTTTATATCATAGAATTTGACCCCTATACCTTAATGGGGGCGGCAACGCCGCCCGTGATTAAACGCTGCCTAGGGGTTCCAGGGGGGCCGGCTGCGACATTATGGAGCCCCCCCCTGGCGGGGGGTTTCGGGGGCAGTGCCCACGAAGCTAAGAACAGATGTAAAATTTCCTTGTAAAACTATAGTAATTTCCAGTCAATCTGAGCCGTTCATTAGGCAGATGATCTTACGGTAGAAGTTATGTTTAGTTTAGGGTTTTTTGCCCTAGAAGGCAACCCCTCGCTTTTATGAGGGTATTTTATTGTGGTTATGGATGGTGTGTGTATTCTTGGAGCAAGAAACATATAGAGAGACTGTGAGAGATAACAGAGGATATTACAGTGGATATGTTGTAGGTTGTGTCTCTTCATTTTGTTGGATAATAGAAAGGAAGGACTGGCTGTTCAGGCTGGACGTAGCCTAAACTGCATGAACCACGTATATATGTGTCTCTCTGGTTTTATGTGTTTTGTGTTCTTGTGTTTTCTGCATAATTTTTTTGTTACATTGCTCTGTCATATTTAATTTTATAACACACAACAAATTCATCGGGAGTTGCAGCTGAATTGACATTTTTTCAATCTCTTTCCCATGGTGAATTCTTTCCTCATGTGAGAAGGAAGAAGTGAAGGTCGTGGTAGTGCCTCTGGCAGCCTATTGGGAGAGCCTTTTGTCTCTTTGTGGAACAATTCAAGGGAATTTCTCTCCGTGAAAGTGCATTTTCTGCTTGTGTTTTGAATTTTATTTCGTTCTAGTGGTGATTCTCCCTAGTGATCAAAGTGGTGGTTTCTTGGTGGAAATAAAAGAAGAGTGGTGATGCCTTGGTGTTTTTTCATAGTTTTTTGTGGATCTTCCTATAACATAGTTTTTCAGTGCTTATTCATGGTGGTGTCCTCGTGGACACGGTAGAAGCACACAATGATAGTGGCATGGAAGAAAATTTTCTGTTGAGTTATTATTCATTCTCCAACCAACTATATATCTTGAGATACCATTGTCAACTGGATCTCTCAACTACTAGTGGTGATTGTGATGTCGTGCAACTCTTTAGCATAGAGTTTGTGACTCAGATTGTTATGAGAGCCTATTACCATTGTACATGTGAAGCACAAAGGGAGCTATTCTAGGACAATCTTTATTGGTTTTGTTGACATTCATTGATGCGTTGAGTTGCTGTGAACCTTGATAGGTGGAAAGTGGTTAATTTTGATTTGTGGAGTAGTTATGGATTCGTCGTTCGAGAAAAATTCTCATAGTGTAGATGTATTGCCATTACATAGATCTGAGATTATACTACATGTTAGCACAACATTTTTATGTTGTTTTGGAACAAGCTTAGTGTAATATCTCAAAATGAGTTTGATTATAGCGTCGAGATAGGTCTGTGTGAGATTCGTCATTTCACAAGGAAAAAAAGTTTGAGGCATTGAGATTCATCAAAAGATATAGGGTGTTATAAGTTTGTGATCATAGTGATATTATGTGGTATTAGTTGCAGAGTATTTAGTTCAGCAAGACTACAATAATATTTTTTTGTTGCATGTAGTTGCTGAATGCAAAGTTGGATAGTGGATCCCTCGTGGTGTGTTTTACCTAAATTCATATTTTTTTCCTTTGATCCATTTATACCTAAATTTGGCATGAAGAGAGGCATAAGTCTGGCACTTGTAATCATTGATCTGTAAGCGTGGAATATTTTCTCAATAAATTTTTTTATCCTTTAATATTTATTTTTAATGCATTGATAAAATCACCTTGATGGATCCTCTACTGAAATGGGTAATGTAAATGTTGTCTATGAGTTCCTTGAGAATGCTAGTGGAATTTTCATTGTAGAAGAGAATAACATGCAGATAGTGATTTGGGAAAAAATGGGCTTTATGTTGATGAAGGTGATCAGACAATTGAGGGTTGTCGCTGGAAGAGACCCTCAGTTATGGAGAGAGATGTGGAAAAAGGTGCATTGATAGGCCTTCACCAGAAATGTTTATGGTGAATATCCTGAGCAATATACTACAATAGAGAACCCGTGAGGTCTAAAATGGGCCTCCTAAGAAAAATGTACAACCAAAATAAACTTTATAATAACAAATAGGATTCAAGATGATGATGTAAACCATCAGGGACGATTCACCATTTTTGGGGGAAATACGTAAAAATATTAAAAAATAATAAAATAATAAAACTACCTTTTCAAATTATCTCCCTAAGGTTTTACTCAATTTTTTAGTGGGATTACTCATTGGATGAAAAATTTAATTCATCATCCAAGGTGTACCCATGTTTCGTAATCTCGATGGACCGTACCACACGAAAAATGGGAAATACATGAGAAAACGTTATTGAAATCATGTTTTTTCATGTATTTTTTATTTTTCGTACTGCATAGTCCATTGAAAGTATGCAACATGTGTACTTTTTGGACGAGGAATAAAATTATGCATCCAACGAGTGTTCCCGCTCGATCTTTGAGTAAACCCATAGGGAGATAGCTTAAAAATATGAGTTGAAAAAAAATCTTTTTTCTTTTTCCCTCCAAAATGTGATGATGTAATCTAATCTTATATTATTATTTCCTTAGGGGGCACATTTTGTATGTCAAAATTCCCGTAATGAGCCACGGTACTATGATGTGATCCTAAATGGGTTGGAGATTTGTAAGCTTAATGATAGCTCAAGAAATATTGCAAGACCAAATCTAACACCAACACTTATAATTCCTCATCTAGTTGCAGCTACGCAGAAGCCTAGAGAGAATTATTCCAAATCTACGAGCAAAATTCCACTAATCAGGGGTGTAACTGGAGGTTTTTTTGCATTAGTCTTTGTTTCTACACTTTTCTACTTAGTGTGTTGTCACAGGGGAATGATTTATAGAGAAAAGGAGCGTTGTGGATGGCTCCTCCTAGTATTTTATCGATGAAAATCCCACACCATGGGAAGTAAATCTTCTGGGAAAAGTGACACAAAAAACTATGCTTCATGTGCACTGGTAGGTATCTGTAGGCACTTTACACTTGCAGAGATCAAAGAGGCCACTAATCAATTCGATGAATCCACGGCAATTGGTGTGGGTAGTTTTAGGAAAGTATATAAAGGAGAGATTGATGTAGGCACCAAGGTTGCAGTGAAAATATGAAATCCACTTTTTGAATAGGGTATCAATGAGTTTTAGACTGAGATAGAGTTTCTTTCCAAGCTTCTCAATAGAAATTTGGTATCTCTCATTGGTTACTGTGAAATAATCCAACGCACCGAATTGGAGTTGTGAACAACAGTTGTGCTAATGTTGAAGTATTTATAAATTTCAATTGATGAGATAGCTTAATAGGTATGGCCATCCTATTGGATCTATGAGAACATGTGGACATTAAGGTGTGAAATTTTTCTTTTTTGACTTTTTAATTTTGAATGTATTGAAACTTATTGAGCCTAGCTAACTCAATATAGGTGTAGTAATTTTGTTAGAGTTGATGACTCTAACTGATGACAGGTAAATTATAGATATCCAAGACTAGTATGCCAAAATAAAAAATGAATATTCCAAAGACTCAAACGTACAAAGCCTTGAAAGCATCTTAGCCAACTTGTTTGTGCTTCTATTCTTATACTTGATCACCAAATGTAACTGTTGTAGAAACCCCATCGACTTGTAGTTCCTAGTTTTATGTAGCTTATTTTGGTCCTGCAAGTACTATTAAAACTAGGGATATCTGTGGATTACAATTTCCCTTCCCATTATATAGTTCTTCCCCTTCTTCACAAATTTCACCATGAAATATAAATTGTTTTTGTAGGTAGGGTAGTTAAAAATTTCCCCATGAAATACTTTAGAATGGTCTCATACAGGCCTACCTCCCTAATGTTAGCATAAATTATTAACACAAATTTATAAAAGGAGATCACTTTAGCTATTCGTGAGAAACATCCCTAGCAAAAGGAATGGCTACTTAACTTCATTATATCTGCAATAGATAGTCGAAACAAATGTTGTTAGAAAGTCGATTTGTGCAGCAAACGTAGCTGAAAATTAAAAAGAGACAAGAAACTGATCCAGGTTTCCAATGGACAAGACAATATATATAAAGAATTTTATATGTATTAACACTTGGGAATGGAAAAAATAATGATATTAACAGTCCCCCTAAATGGGATGGTTTCTTTGCTGTCCTCAACGCTTCAGATCTAGAATTTTCTCTCTCTCAATGGTGTATAAAACCCAAAACGTGTTGAAACCTATGAAAGTTCAAGAAGCAAAAACATAGTAGCAACAACGATAATGATAAAAGCGTGACAATGGAAATGATCAAAGTGAATAATGAATGGAAAAACCACCTATTTATAACAAAATATTGAGTTATCCTTCATAATGGCGAATAATAAAATATTATTAACCAAGATCTAGATCTAACTGTTTGGAATATTTTATTTTATTTTCTTGGAGGGAAAAGGAATTTAAATTGGTTAAATCCAATTATTTAGAAATAATAAAAAAATAAATGATTTATTTATCATTTCAAGAATGGGGTTAAGGAATAATTTAACAAATAATGATTTGTTTAATTATTTCTAGGTCATTTACTCAAATTTAAGAATGAATAACAACTAGATAATGATTTAATTAATTAATCCTAGAGAATAATAAGATAAATAGTGGTTTATCTAATTATTTCTCATAATTGGGTCAAATATGACCAGGAATTTTATTTAAACAGTGGTTTAATTAATTATTCATAGAGAAAAACCAAATAAATAATGATTTATTTAATTATTCCTCATGGGGTTTCCTGTTTGAACCAGAAATAACCTAATAAGATATGGTTTATTCAATTATTTCTTATAGTGAAAGAATTTTTACTATGGTAAAATTTGTCTTACATGGTGTACTTAGATCCATTTAGTTGTAAATGGTTAGATGACTGAAAATTGGTGTAATATATTTTTCCCCAATGTGCAAGAATTAGGAGCTAGTTGTATGAAAAAAGTATGTTGTAAGAACACAATCACTAGACACCGAAGGGGAGTCAGAGATAGTGAGATACATAGATACAGTGAAGCGCGAGAGGAGAATAATTGAGGGGGTGAGACTAATAAATGATATAAGTCTCCTTGATGTTTGGGGACCTCTTCTCAGTTAGGAAGGCGAGCCATACATATGCCCCCCGTTATGACATAGTACAAACACTAATTGTGTGTTGAGAAAAATAGGGTCGAGTTATAAAGTACATGATAAATGGGCTAGACAAAAATATACTGGATCCCACATACATATTGCACCTGGGAAAATATCAGAATTGAATACAAAAATATCTAAGTACATGAGAGATAATAACAGCCAAAAAAGCTCTAATAAATAGGAAAGGGATCTGAAAATATGAATGGATCATCTCAGTGATACATGCATTTTATAGGCACTGCAAGCAGCTGGAACTGAATGCATAAAATCTGCAAAGTCGCATCTAAGGCTATAGCATAAAATTAGGTCATCCAGGAATGTGGGGGGCTACATGAAGGGCCACCGCCTCATGAGGTCTAAAACATCTCACACACACCTGAGAATCACTGGTACAATATGATGGATCACCAAACCATCGAGTATAGGAATCTCAATCATGCAATAAAGAGCTAGATGAGAAATAATCAAGCCAAAGGGAAATGAGGAGTTCCTTTGCCTGATCCGAGGTACCGAATAAAAATGGCTACTCGAACCAACGTACATTCACCTCTACACATGTCTTCCACAATGAATATGTTGAGGTCGATAGAAGGAGGTCCGTCGTAGGCAAGGCAACAAGGAATCCTCAAGTAAGGCACGAGGGATCATAGTAGAGAGACTCATAGATTGATACCGAGGATGATGATGGAAGAGGTGATAATGAGTAGCGGACGGGCGACTTCCCTTATGAGAGCATAAAAATCATGAATTACCTGGCAGTGACTAACTCAACTTCGAAGGGTTTATGGAAATAATGACCGGAGGAAAAAATAGGCTACAAGAGAGAGGTACAAGACACGAATGGATGGAATATTGTAACAGGAGGTGAAGGGACTCCGAATAGACTCTATGGATGAGATGGTGACTCAACTTGGATGCTCTAAACAAGCATGACTCGATGAGCTAGCCACACAAAATAGTCCAAGTGGGGACTATAAAACCATGAGTAAAATATGGTTACTCATGACAAAAATCGGCAAATGCATTGACAACAATGGAGGAAAAGCGGTGCCCCAAGTGTAAACAGGGAAAGTAAAGAAATATAATTTTGAGAGGTAGTGAATTGACCCTTTTTTGGGCCTCGAATATGCCCATTTTTCCATCATACAAAACCATTATTCATAACCTAAATTTTGACACCCTTACACTCATCCACATCATAGTTCCATCATTTATCACCAAATCACATCCTACTCCTAATGGTTGATTATCATTATTTTTATTAGCCTTTAGATAATTAGAGATGGTTTAGTTGTGATTTACTAATGATGGTTTCCGTAAGTTCATTTTCTGAAAATTTCCATCACCAAAATTCTTCAAATGACAGTTTAACTAGTTATTACAGAGTTGAGTACGTAATTTTTGTAGGTGAAAAATTAATTTTGTGATCAAATGGGGCAGAATCTTGAAATTTTGACACACTGGTTTTGTTCATAGGAATCTCATTTAGGTAACCTAGAAACCATTTTCGTGAGGGGAATTTTCCAATGCAGTTTTTAAGTACAGAATTTGGTCAAAATTTGGATTTGATTATTTTCAGCCACAGCCACAGTTTGGATAAGCCTCTTATTCTCAAACAAGGAACGATTTTTTCAACTTAGCCCAGCTTAGCTAAGATCCACTTGAATATTATTCATGAATATTTAATGTAGCTTAGTTTAGTTTAGTTTTTTTTTTTTTCTAGTAAGTTATGCTAATCCATTAATTTGAGAACATAAAAATACATATACTACATGCAAGGTTGATAAGATGTGTTTAATCGATCCCTGTCTTTGTAACGATGTTTCTGGGCTACCGCAGGGGAGGAGGTTGACCCAAAAGAAACTTGAAAAAGAGCCTTACATTGTGTGGAGTAGCGGTGATGCATCTAAGAGCTAGATAGTAGAAAATAATAGAAAAGCCCTGTGGGCACATATGACAAGAAACAGAGTAAAACGGAATAGTTTCACAGACATTATTCATCATCATCATCACTACAATGGGGATTCTCCTCGTCGATCAAAAAGGTAGGAGCCTGCGCAACAGCCGCTTCCACAGTAGCTTCTACTTCGGCAGAAGTTCGCTTGCAGAGATTTGCAAGAGCGTAGAGGATGGGGGAGTCTGAATCTATTCCTTTCGCAAACCTTATCCAAACATCATCAGAGTCCATCATCCACATATCCATATCCTCATCAACCTACACAAGACTGTTTAGGGGAGCCGACGTGCAATGCAGAGAGGGTGCTCTCGGAGAGGAGGTGGACCTCCTCGCGCCTCGAATTTTCCTTTCTGCTCATTTCCTAGAGGATTCTGCTCACTTCTTGAGAGCATATTGATGGCTACCAAGGGTGGTGGATGAGGAGCCTTTAATCCATTCCAGGTGGTTATCCTCTCCATGATGGTAATGACCCAGAGGGCCCCTCACTGACCATCAAGAATAGTGCGTTAGCGCATTCTTTGGGCCATTATGCACCTGGGAGAGGAGGTTAGAGTGACACTGGGGCTAGAGAGGTTGCAGAGGCGGGGGGGAAGGTGTGCGGAATGGAGAGAAATAAGCATAGGGAGACTACATAGCTCCACTCTGTGACTTAGACTTCACAGCTGATTGGAATCAGCGAGAGTCTAGATTAGAAGCGAGAGAGCTAAATACAATGGAGAACAAATGAGGGAGGAAAGGGGCAAAGGTCTGAAGGATAAATATGTGTGAGGATGAAGATTGTAAGTGTGGCAATGAATGATCTTCACATGGTACTACGTGTGGAGCTCAAGAAGATGAGTAGGCACAAAGGGGTAGGTGTGGCTGCAATGCTGATTATACATCATGGAAATTAATGGCAGTATGGGTGAGGTTATGATCAAGGTCAGGTGACAGGAAATTGGATCCATTGCAGGTGGGGAATTACATTGGAAATTTCCACAATCCATAGGATTTAATATTTGATGTTCACTGATGTCAGGCATGTCACCTACATCCGGGGGGAGCTGGTCTTTCTAAATGAGGGTGAGAGAGTTCTGTCGAAGTGCATCATCTTTATTATGCTCAAGGGTGGAATGATGTAGTACACAGTTGCTTTCCACCCCTTTGTTAGCGAGTAGGTCTGCAACAACATTGGCTTTCCTGCGCACATGACCGAAAGTGATGGCTTGGTGATTGTGAAGAAGAATTTCCAGCATCTTGAGATTATGGGCAAGTCTCGAGCTATTGGAAGATTCTGAGGATGTCGTGGCTTGGAGGATATGAGTGGCTTCCATTATTATTATTTGCGAGTATCCTTCCACTTCCAGGGGGAATTAATTGAATTCTATGGAAATTTTAATACCCTGTATCATTCCTTCCAACTCAATAGACTTGTTTCTATCCCATCCGATGTTCCCATAGTAGATACAGAGAGGATATCCACTAGTGTTCTTGATGACACCTCCAAAACCTATTGTTCCCGGGTTAACTTTAGATGCCACATAAAAATTGAATTTGAGGAAGCCCATGAGAGGAGGCGTCCAAGTTTCTGGGGTGAGGGATCTACCTCCATTCCTAGGAGTGATTTCCATGGGAGTATTGAGACTTATTTTCGAGTTATTCCAAATGTGACATTCAACTGCCACAATGGGTAAGTCCTCCTTACTCCATGCATTTAAAGCCAGAGTTTCAGTGAGGTTTTTGTGAATCCTGTCCAAAGCTGATCAGGTGTAAAATCCTTGTTGTTGAATATGCAACTGTTTCTCTCCTTCCAAATATTCCAAATGAGGATGCCTTGAGTGAATTTCCATAATATATTCGGCAGGTTACTGGTATAAGGATTTTCCTACTAATTGCTGATGGTTTGAATGATGTTGCCTCTAGCACGGTTGGACTAACGATATAAGACAAAAATTGTGTGCAATAAAGAGTTGGCATGAGGACATTGGTCCAGCAGGTGGTCGATGGTTTCTGAGTTGACCTAGGATTGAGGACATCTAGAAAGCCCTGAAAACCCGCGTTTCAAGGGATTCTCCACTATGAGGATGCGCCATTTACTCAGGAGCAACAGGAAGGAGGCTATTTTGGGCCATGAGTTATCCTTCCAGATATTTACATCTGGTCCTAGATCCTGCTGATGGAGGATGTTGTAGGCTTCCCTGGTTGAGTAACTACCACTGGGCATGTGCCCCTAATGAAGGATATCAAGCCCTATTTTCATCTAGATTTCTCTTTCCATGTGGATCTCCTCCTAGATCTCAGTATGGCTTTCATTATTCCAATTAGCTTTCCATCTACTTGTGTGGATCCATTGCATGTAGACTTGTGAGGTATCTTCTGTCCATAACTCTTAAGCCTTCTGTGGTTTCCTACTTTGGAGCACAGTAGTCCAAATAGGTTTGTAAAAAATGGAGGAGAGGCTTGGCATATATTTTCAGGAATCCTCTCAGAATCTAGCTTGATTTCCATCTCGTAGCTCCCACAAGTTGTGATTTTGGATAATACCTTTTTAATGACTAGCTGCTTTCAAGATTTGGCAACCTGGCAGATCTAAATTGTATCTAATGAGATCTTCCTTTTGCCAATGTTGCACATAGTGGGCCACCCATAGGATGGCCCAAGGGGTATTGGGATTGGAGACACATTTCCACTAGATGTTGGCACCTATTATGGTATTGCTGTGTTCAGGATCCTGAAGACCAAGACCTCCCTGATTTTTTAGGGTGTAGACATCCTTCCAATTGACTAAGGCCCATTTTTTCTTTCCTTTTTTACCTCCCCAAAGGAAGTTGTGTTGCAGGTTGTTCATTGCTTTAAGGACCCATTTGGGAGCACCAAGAACTGAGAAGAGGTAGATGGGGAGTGATTGCAAGATGGACTTGATGAGGACCGTATGACTGGAAATTTTTACGGTGCGATGAGTCTATTTGGAGAGTCAGGTTTCCATTTTATCAAGCACAACTCTCTAGGAGAAATGATTAATGGAAGATTTAGCTAGTGGAGCTCCCAGTTATTTGCAGGGAAGAGCAGAAATGGAGAAGCCTAGGATGTGAGAAATATTTCATTGGGTTTGAGGGGGTGTGTGGAAGAAAAAAATATGAGTTTTTCTTGGTTGATCTCTATAATAGAGGCTTCAGAGAAGGATTTAAGAATAGCTTTGAGGGTGCAGGCTTCCTGGATTGGGAAGTAACCCATGATCAAATTGTCATCCACAAATTGCTGATGAGAGGATTGACGGTGGTTATGGAGAGGTAAAACGAGTAGTGCCCCCATCTGGATCGATTTTTTGATCAAGCGGCCCAAACATTTGGCCATGATGATGAAGATTAAGGGAGAAATATGATACCCTTGTCTTATTCCTCTACAGGGGTTGAAGGTGGTAGAGGGAATTTCATTGAGTAGGATGGAGTGAAAGGGAGAGTTGATGAGGTGCATAATCCATCTTATCAAGGTATGACTGAAGCTAAAAGTTGCAACGATATTTTTTATGTAGTCCCAGCTTAGTTTGTAAAAGGATTTGGAAAGGTCAATTTTGAGAAGCATAATTTGTTTCTTGGTGGTTTTGAGGGAGTGAATGACTTCATGAGTTAAGATGATTCCATCTAGGATCTATCTTCTTCTACATACCCAGTTTGTTCCGGCGAGATGTTGAGGGGTAGGAGCTTCTTTAGTTGGTTATCTATGAGTTTGGAGATGATTTTATAAATGACATTGCAGATACCTATAGGTCTATAATTACTTTGAGAGGTAGCGTTGTCTTTTTTAGGAACCAGAGTGATGAAGGTGGCGTTTAGCACTAGTAGAAGCTAGTGCATGGACCCAGATTCCTCCACAAATTCCTAGACTTCATTTTGGATGATGTCCCAAAAGAAGTGGAAGAAGTTGGTGGTCAATCCATCAGGCCTTGGAGCTTTCCCTGCTTTCAGTTGGAAGAGCAGCATCCTGTTGTCATCTTCAGTTATCAGCTTGGGGATATGTTGGGTAATATCCCCAATGGATTCTTGCCTCTGATGGTTGGGTTCCTGGAGGATATCCCTGAAGTGATTACGCAGCTCCTCCATAATGGTTTCTTGCATTTCAAGCCCTTCCCCTGTTTGGTTCTTGATTAGAGTGATTATTTTGTGCATCCGGTGTTGTATGGTGAAGAGATGGAAGAATTTGGTGTTTCTTTCCCCCTCTTTGAGGTTGTTGATTATAGATTTTTTTCTCCAAAGGGCTTATTCTTGGTTTCTTCTTTCCTCCAGCTAAGTTGTCAGGCATTGCTCCTAGTTGCTTATCTCATCTGTGCGTCCATGTTGGATGATTTTCTGTTGTAAAATCTTCATTTTTTCCTCTAGGTCCTTTTGGTCTGTGAATATGTTGTCGAAGGTTTTTTTGTTCCAGACTTTCAGATGTCCTTTGAGATGTTTCAATTTTGTCTAGAACTGGAGCATTTCAGTGCTTTGAGTGGATTCTATGGAAGACCACCAGTTGGACACTAATTCCTTGAAACCTGGGTGCCTGAACCAAAAATTTTAAAAGCGGAAAGGTTTCGAAGCATGCTTACCTAGTTGGAGCCATTGGAGTTGTATCGGCCAATGATCAGATCCCATTGCAGGGATGTTGGTAGTGTCCATATTTCCTCCTAGGTGGATGAGATCATCAGTGATGAGGAATCTATCCAGCCGAGAGGCTATCTATTGGACACCTCCTCTTTTGTTGTTCCATGTGAATATTATATTGGAGGTTTGAAGATCAATGAGGCTGTTACTTTGGATGAATTATTTGAATCCGTTACTATCGGATTCAAGATGCAACCTTCCACCCTTCTTTTCTTGGAGGTTGGTTATCATGTTGAAATCTCCACCCAGTAGCCAGAGGGGATGGGGTCGCTGTATATTGATTTCCTCTAGATTACTCATGAGAATCAATTTTTTTTGTGCATTTTGAGGTGGGTAGACATTGGTGAGCAATCCATGGATGTCCGTACCAACCAAGTGAAAATTTCCCTGAATGAAGTTTCTGTTGGCATGAATATTCTCTAATGTGATGATTTGAGGGTTCTAGATGATGGCAAGTCCTCTAGATGCCCCGTTTACATCTACCGCTATAGTATTGCTACCTTTCCATATATTTTTTAAGATGGTTTCCAGAGTTGAGTTGGTACATTTGGTTTCTTGCATGCATAAGATTGCAGGATGTTCCTCCGAGATCATTTTTTTAAAGTTCGTATGCTTCGTGGAGCTATTGAGCCCTCTCATATTCCATCAGATGAGCTTCATGGGATATATTTGGAGGTGAGTGCATAGAATCTTGTTAGATTTGGGAAACGTCGAGAATCCACCATTTCTTTCCCCACTACTATAGTTCATTGTAGAGATGTTTTCCTTCCTCTTTTTCAAGACTCTTATGTGAAGTACTAGGTTTTGATTAGCATTCCTCCCTGTATGCCCAAGGAGGGGAGATGTTGTGCCTTGGCTAGTATTTCCTCCATTTTTTGGATTTCCTGCTCTGGGATTGAAGCGTAATCGTTGTTGGTGTAAGCTTCTTCTAGACCTGTAAGATCCAGTCCTTCCCGATCTATATTTTCTGGTTCTTCCTCAATCACCTCTAGGATAGTTTCCATTATCAATTCTTTTCCCTTTAAATGGACATTTCCCTCTTCAATATTGGCATTGGGGGATTTTAAGAATGTTTCCAATGGAAGCTTGTTTTGCTAAGCCATAGAGGATTGGACCTGAACTATGGAGGTGCTTCCTGCCTCATTGACTGGTACTGTTTCATTTTTGGTTAGCTGATTGAGGGCTGTGAAGTTGTTGCTAGTTGTAGGTCATTTTTTGTTCTATTGTGGGGTAGCTCTCTTCTTGTGTATTTTTTTATTTTCTACCTTTGTGAACCCTTCTTTTTCCTGTTCACTGATATCCTTCTCAGTTGTTTCTTTCCTATTTAAGGGGAAGTATCTGAAGAGATTCCCATGTTGATGGAATTTCCTACATATAAAATGAATATGTTCATAATCAATAATTTGAGTCCATTCAAATTCTTCATGCAAAATAATTACCTCACCTCAGAGCGGTTCAACTAGATTCATGTAGACACAGGTGTGACCGTAGGCTACATACCAGTTGATTTTGATTTCTTTTGTGATATTGACGAACTCCCCTATGCCATTTTCTATGTCTCAGAAAGTGAGTTCATACCAGTAGTCTTGGGGGAGAGAGTAAAGCTAGATCCAGGCCGGTGCCCAAGTTAGATCTTGTCTATCTTGGTTGAAGTATTCAGTCCATGGTCTGATGTATAGGCCTCCCGTGTTGAAGAAGTATGGCCCTCCATCCATGACTTGATCCTTAACTTCAGCGTAGGTGAAGAGAATTTTGAAGAATCCTTTTACGTAGAGTTGCAGTTCAATGTGTCCTTTGGGTTTCCATTTCTATGCTATCCATCCTATAAACACTTTTTCCGTGGGCCAAAATCCCATGAACTTGCCTATCAATGCATGATACTTCATGAATTGAATTCTTCAATTGATGCATTATGCAGGGATTTAAATCACTCTTTTCTTGGTTTCCTTTGCGATGCAAGTGGAGGATTTTGTGTTCAGATATAATGCAGCTTGTGTATTATTCTACTGCATTGTGGGTGTCTCCCTTGTGTTTTCTTGAGATGGGCCAGAGTTTTGCTGATTGGTGTTTTCAGTCCATGTTGTTGTCCCTGTTGGAGACTAGCCTGTAGTGGGTGGAGCAGCAGTCCCCCCACTAGAGTCGGTCATTGGAAAGCCTATTCAGGTAGCATTTTTTTGTAGATCTGACAAGGGGAGAAGAAATGCTAAGGGTAGCCATCACCAGAACTAGAAAACGCTAGGTCATGGAGGTCAGCCTGGTGCAGAGATCTGCTAGGGTTTTTCATGACACTCGAGTTTAGTTTTGATGTTATATATTTGTTTCTTTTTGTTTAGCTAGATCTAGCTTCCATTGGTTGAATCCTTTTTAAGGGCCAATGTGTTCTGTATCTAAGGGAGGATGGAAGTAGTAGAAACAATTTTTGATATATATTTTGTAAAGAATACTCCGTTCAGGAGATTGCAGCATGAGTTTTGTCCTGCATTTTGAACCTTAATATAATTTTTTTCTAGTGTTAAACTTCTTGTGAGTATTATGGTTATGTTTAGTTTTTAATCAAATTGATTTAATTTAAAACTTGCTCTGGGAGTGGCAAGGGCCCAACACCACCTGGAAGCAAGTCCCTTAATTAGCTTGAGTCTTAGAATTTACATTTATAGTGTGGATTGGTTTTTGAAATATAGATACGGATTCATACTGTGAATTATGTCTTGTTTTTAGAGTTCTTTGTCGACGATTTTAAGGTCAAATACTTCCTCTTCCATGTTGTAGATTTATTGAGAGATCTCATTAAATATTTCCATAACTGAACATGGATAATTCAGCTAGAAGCATCAATAAATTGTAAATACTTGTACATAATACCCTATAATTAATAGTTACATGCCAAGAATGAAAGGATTAATACTATGTTTCAAAAAATATGTATTGCAACATAATCAATGATGTAATTTGGTGAGAAACATGATTTAGTTGAGGATTCTCTAAAGGTTTGATTGCTACTATCAAGAAAAAACTTGTGATTCCTTTTTCGATGTTGTCAGTGTATGAATGTGAGTGATGTGATGTTTGCCAAGTTGTTTGCAATGATTTTTCATCTGAGGTTTAGCCCAACAAACATAAATATCTTTAGTTAGAGGTTTCCTCACTTTTCCATAGCACAATTATCTCTTTGCAGAAGCAGGCCTGAACATGAGTTTGACTGTCTAAGTAGAAACCTTAGTTGATTAATATTGATTTAGTTTCCATTTAATTTCAAAACTTTTAATTATGAATTTCCTGAGTGTGAAAAGTGCAATTGTGTTTGAATGATTCATTTCTATTAGATTAAAGTTTTTTCAATTGAAGGTTCTTTATAAATTGGTTGAAAAAGATCGAATCCTCTAGGTAGGAATTTTTATCATAGAATTTTACTTTTAGTGAATTTCATGTTGTGTTCCTATTGTGATTAGAAGTAAACACAATTTCATTTTCCAGCAAGCGAATGGTGTTTCTTTCTAGCAAGTGAATGGTGTGATTAGAAGTTTTTTCTTTATTAGTTGAATGGTGTGTTGATTAAAAGGCTATCTTGCAGCTAGTAAGAAGTGTGATATTCCATAGAAATAATTTTGAGTTTAATTGTATAATCTCGAGTAGCAGAATAATTCCTTTAGTAACGAGTTTTTTTTTTATTACAAGTGTGTTCTAAAATAAGTTAATTTATTTTAAGACTGAAGAAGAAACAAAAACTAGATTTTACTTGATTGGTATTTTCTTGTTTCTTTAGCATAAGAGACAATAAGATTGAAGGTTGATAGAAATCACAGTTTTATAATTTTAATCATTTAAAATATTAGGTTTCTAAGTTAGGTTAGTTTTTAAAAAATTACATTTCGTTTTTATGCTGGCTGATTTCTCATGTCCCAGGAATCATATTAATAATAGTATTTCATTTAAATTAATTTCCATGGTTTTTCCTAGTCTAAAGAACGTTTAGGTTTAGTTTTAGTTTCCATTACATCAATTTTAATTATGTATCGATTTCTTAAGTTTGAGTGTGATTTCTTCTTCCATGTTTCAAAATTTTTAAATTACTAGAAACAATGATTTTGTACTTAAATAGTAAATTGAATTTATCACTGTAGTTTAGGTTAGATACTCTGATCCTACGTTACCAACGCTTGCACATCGAAGCTTACAGGCCTAGAATTAAAAATTAAATATTAAAAGGTTTAATTGCCAATTGAAACTCTCAACATTTTGGTGTCATTGTTGGAGAGGTGCTAAAGGGATTAGAGCATAGATTCTTTCTATGTTTTTTTGTGTGATCTTAGTTGCAGGGAAATTAGAGAGCAAAGAGTATATGTTAATACATGAGTGAAGAGCCACGCATACACTATGGTTAGGTTGCTCCAAGGTTTGGTTTTCTAAGTATGCAAGTTTGGTCAGTTTCACTACAACTAGTTTTAATTCATTTAGATTAAAATTTTGAGCCCTTTAAAGACAAATCATTTTTGGGGTGCTGTAAGAACCCTTTGTAGTAATCCATGTTGCGAGATAGGGATCATCAACCAATAAGAGAAATTCAAGAATTATTGAGAGCTTGAAGAATGTCCCTCGAAGCACTTTCTCAAATCCTTGTAGTAGCTGGGGTATCTTCCTCTCAGGAAGATTTCATCCTAACTTCATTTTGGAAATTATCTATCTCTCCACAACCATAAAAGGATTTGTAATTCTTCATTGATTCCTCCTTCATATCTAGAAAGGAGATCGATGAATCATGTGCCAAATTTGATGGGGATCATCAAGTTGAACCTCATATCGAAGAACTTTCACAATGCCTAGCAGCAAGCCTTGTATGCATTTAGGAGACCAATCTTCCAATTTTTCCTAGCATGACCAAGGAATTTCAGAGCAATCCAACTGAAGAAATGAGCTAATACCACTATGATTACATAGAGGATTGGTTCAAATCACAATCCATTCAAATTAACACTCTCATCTTCAAATACTATTTGTATCACATCTTTCAATGTTGTTGATTGTTCATGCTCATATACTTTCTAAAGTTTATATGTTAAATCTGAGCATGATTATATCATTGTACCTGATCTGCACTTGGCTTCATTGGAAGTTCTCCTTCACTTGAAGGAGGAAATATTTTCTCTAGTTTAGTATTAAAGTTAATATTGAAAATAAATATATGAAATAGTAAAGAGAAAAATAAGTCCTTTTTTGAAACCCATCTTTTCTGGCACAACTAAAGAGGGACTTTGCTTGAAAACTAGGTACCTGGTGAGAAAAGTTCCTAATAAAGTTTGTAAATTTATATGATTTCTTCAAATCATGCATCTTTAAATTCATTATTTTTGTACCCACATTGGCTGATGTGGGATTCCTTAAAGCCCACCTACCAACGAGCTCTATCCCATCGACATCATCACATTATCTGAGATGAAGGTTAGAGTTAGATAAGATACCTAGGAGCCTGCATGCCTTAATGGTAGGTATCCTTGTCATCTACTAAGGAAATACATTAATTTTTCTTAGTGGATGAATTTTGTAGTATATTCAACCTACACAAATCCATTCATGGCTAGTAGAATGTACCTAGTTCCTTCATTTCCATTGACATCAAAGGTGCTATATCTCGCATTGGTTAATGACACCCTCAATGGTCGGTAATCCAATGATTCTTTCATATCCTCCACATCAAAGTCATTTATTCACATAATAAATATTTCACATGGGTGTGTAGTAGTTAAAGACTATATTTTTTGAGATCTCGACATAGATTTGAAGCAGTTTGGATTTTTCATATGAGCATTTCCATAATCATTTGAAGCAACAGACAACTTTCCTCAGTTTTTTGGGGACATACAACTCTTGAGGTATGGGAGATAAGGGGACCTTTTGTTCATTCCTCAGACCTTTTATTCATCCTTCATCTCTTCAAGCTCATCGTTTAGCCTTCTTTAGCATATTAGATCTACAGTCACAACATCTTCAACCATTCCATCCTCCATTTCATTTTGCAGCATCAGTCACATCAACGAAAAAGGTAAAAATTGAGATAAATTTGTCTTATGATTCTATAACTCCTTAGAAGGTTAAATAAGATTAATGACTCACCACTTCTCATTTCACAAATTTTATCTTTCATAAACAATTACCCTTCTATTTCCTTCCATTCAATATGCATATAATTTGATAACAAGACCATGTAAAGCTGAAGCCTTATGGTGCATTAATCAAATTATTCTCTATAGTGTCTTCTCCAAGAATTATATTCACAGGATGAAGTCATTACTGCCATGAAATGATAAAGGAAACCACCTATAAAAATTAATCTTACGAATATAGAGTATGGAAGCATCCATTCACCATCTCCATCAACACGTCATTTCATCCATCATCTCTCCCTCACCCGTCCATTTTTTGTCCTATATTTGTATTCCTCTAAAAATTAGTATGAAGGGTGTCACACCACAAGAACCAACACCTCAAGGTATTCAAACAGTGCTACCCCACAAGAACCAACATTTACAAAACAATGTTAAGAATCTTTTAGTAAGAAAAAGGTTTTTTTGCGTTAGGACATGCAAATCGTCATGCATGGGGGGATGTCGAGCATCAAATATGCCAATTTTTTCGTCATATAAAACCATTATTCATAACCTAAATATTGACACCCTTGCACTCATTTCACATCATAATTCCATCATTTATAGCCAAATCACATCCTATGCCTCATGGTTTTTTATCATTATTTTTATTATATTTTAGATGATTAGAGATGAGTTAGTCATGATTTACTAATTATGGTTTCACTAAGTTCATTTTACGAAAATCTCCATCACCAAAATTATTCACAAGGCAGTTTAATTAGTTACTGTAGAGTTGAGTATGAAATTATTGTAGGTGAAAATATGAATTTTGCGATCAAATGGGGAAAAACATTGAAACTATAACATGTGGGATTTGTTCATAGAACCCTCATTTAGGTAACCCATAAATCGTTTGGAAAAATTCGTCATTGAGAAGAATTTATGGTCAGGAAAATTTTCCAATGCAGTTTTAAGTGCAAAATTGGGTCAAAAATCAGATTTAATTATTTTCAGCCACATCCACATTTTGGATAAGCGTCTTATGCTCAAATAAGGGGAGATTTTTAAAACTCAACCCATATTATCTAAGCTCCACCTAAATATTATTCATGAATATTTTTTCTAGCTTAGTTTAGTTTTATTATTATTTATTTGTTTCTTTTAGTTAATAAGTAAGATATAGCTTCCACTGGTTGAATCCTTTTTAAGGGCCGATGCGTTCTATATCCAAGGGAGGAGGGAAGTAGCATAAATAAATGTTGATATATTTTGTAAATAATATTCGGTATAGGAGATTGCAGCATGACATTTGTACCTGCATTTTGAACCTTAATATAATTTTGTTCCAACGTTAATCTTCTTAATAGTATTATGGTTCTGTTTAGTTTTTAATCACATTAATTTAATTTAAGGGGCGACCACCACCTGGAAGCAAGTCCCTTCATTTTCCTAATTAGAATTTGAATTTAAATTTTGGATTGGTTTTTAAAATATTGATATTGATTCATAGTGTGAATTGTGTCTTATATTTAGAGCTCTGTGTCGATGATTTGAAGGTTTAATACTTCCTCTTTCATGTTGTATATTTATTGAGAGATCTCATTAAATACTTCCATAACTGAACACGAATAATTTTTGTGGAAGTATCACTCAATTGGAAATACTTGTAGACAATACCCCATCATTAGTCGTTACATGCGAAGAACGCAAGGATTAATACTTTTTTTTTTTAATTATATGTATTACAACATAATTAATGAATTAATTGGGTAAGAAACATGATTTAGTTGAGGATTATTTGAAGGCTTGATTTCTATTTTCAAGAACATAACTTGTGATTCCTTTTTCGATGTTGCCAATGTATAAATGTGAGCGGTGTGATTTTTTCCAAGTTGTTTGTTATGGCTTTTCATCTAAGGTTTAGCCTTGCAAATAGAATTATCTTTAGTTAGAGGTTTCCTTGCTTTTCCATAACATAATTATGTCTTTGTGGAAGCAGGCAGGAACATGAGTTTGATTGTGTCAATAGAAATCTTAGTTGATGATGATTGATTTATTTTCCAGTTACTTTAGGAAGTTTTGATTATGAAATTCTTGAGTTTGAAAAGTGAGATACTATTTGAATGAGTCATTTCAATTAGATTAGAGATTTTTCAATTGAAGTTTATTTATAAATTGGTTGAAAAAGATGGAATCCTCTCCGTAGGAATTTTAATCATAGAATTTTACCTTCTAGCAAAAGCATGTTGTGTTCCTGTAGTTATTAGAAGCGACAAGTGAATGGTGTGATTATAACTTTATTCTCTATTAGTTGAATGGTGTGTTGACTAAAATTTTCTCTTAGAACTAGTAAGAAGTGTGATATTTCATAGAAATAAGTTTGAGTTGAATTGTAGAATCTCAAGTTGTATAAAAATTCCTTTATTAATGAGTTGTTTGTTTGTGATTGCAAGTGTGTTCTTAAATACGTAAATTTATTTTAAGACTGAAGAAGAAATAGGAACTAGATTTTATTTCATTGGAATTTTCTTGTTTCTTTAGCATAAGAGACAATAAGATTGAAAGTTGATAGAAATCTGATTTTTTTCTAATTTTAATCGCTTCAAATATTGGATTTCTAGGGTAGGTTAGTTTTTAAAAAATTACATTTCGTTTTTATTCTTGTTGATTTCTCATGTCTCGGGAATTAGATTAATAATTGGATTTCATTTAGAATAATTTCGGTGATTTTTCATAGTCTAAAGAATTTTCTTATTTAGTTCTAGTTTTGATTAGATCAAGTTTAATTATGTAGCTATTGCTTAATGTTCAATGTGATTTCTTGTTCCATAATTCAATATTTTTAAATTACTAGAAACAACGATTTTGTACCTAAATAGTAAATTTATTTTCTCGCTCTAGTTTAGGTTAGATGCTCTATTCTTGCGTTACCCATGCTTGCACATCGAAGCTTACGAGCGCCCGTTTGAAAATTAAATATTAATAAGTTTAATTGCTAATTAAAAATATCAACACCCTTCTTGCAAAAATGGCTTCGAGGTGAAGTATCAAAACACCAAAAATAAAAGGCTACTCATTTTAGAGCTCATTAGGAGCTTTCCAACGGTGCTTATGGTTCGTTGAACCGAGCTATGGTTTGGTCACAATTGGAGAAAGAAAAATTAGTGTTTTTATTTTAATAGGGTGATTTTTCTCGAATTTGATTGATTTTTTATTGGAGCTATGGGGAATTTGGAAAGGAGGAGAAGGCCCTAAATCTTGCATCATTTGTAGTGGACAAACTGAGTGTTGGATTAAAGGTCCATCAATTCCAGGTAGGTGGCCTAACCTTACTCTTGATTTTCAGCTGATTCTATTTTCAGATTAGGTGCCTAGAGCCCAGGAACACCACCCTATCCTTCTCATGGCTGGCTGGAACTTCCTAAGCCCTATTCTATGAGTTGGCTCACAATTTTAAGAGGGGAAACCTGCAATCTCATAGGTAAAGGGTCAGGGAACTGCGAGTTGGCCAAAAAGGTGGGTTTTGACCTATTGTTTGGCTGGAATTTGGGACTTATGTTTTTGATGTAGTTTTTCTTCCTGTGAGCTCACAAACATGCTATATTTTTGCACATATGGAGTATTTAAATATCAATTGGAGAGAGAGAGACTTGGATTCACTTCGTTCCAAGATCTGGGGTGATTAGGTGGTTCAAGGTTCACTAGCGAGGTATGGGGTTATCAAGTTGATTGAGAACTCACTAAAGAGGGAAAGGGAGCCCTTTCTATGGAGGATAGTCAACTACTAAGATCCAGACTAAGAGGCCTTTGTAGTGGAGGGTCACCAGATTGAGCTAAACATAAAGGACATCTATTTCTTTAATGAAATGTCACCAGTGGGGGTGGTGGGGGATATACATCTGGTGTTACCATGAGAGTGGAACATATAGGAGTTTGTGGAATGCCACTGTAGACCAGATGCTCGTGCAAAGGGCATGACCATACCAACCGATGATCTAGTGAGACTAGAGACATGGGTTGTGACTGCAATAGTACTTTAGATTCTGGGAAACTAGGCATTCCACCACATCACCTGAGAGAAGTTGATGTTAGTTCAGATTGTACTAAGTGGGAATTACTATGGGTGGGACTAGACGAGGCTATTGTTGGTGAAACAATAACTATCGTTATGCAAGCGACAAGTGAACCATGACTATGCTTTCGGTACAATGCCGTGCTCATTCTTATTCTAGAATATCCCCACACTTCAGCCTAATGTAGAAATCTAGGATGGGGGTCCACGAGAGACCTGGATGTGCCACTGGGGAAGCTACTATGGAGAGGAGGAGGCGGGCAAGTCGGAAAAGTGTTCTGACCCAAGTTCTTTGCATATTGGGATCAAATTTCATTGTATATAAACGACTATCCATACAATGGTATGAACTTTCAGTGGGACCCTAATTTTCCACTTTCGCTAGGTCTACCATGGGGACTAGATGGTAATTTAAAGTTGCTATATATTATGATGCATTTTAAATTTTTTAGAATGTGTATATGGTACTGATTTGTTAGTTTTGGTATGAGGATATACCACCAGTGAGGCCGACAGGGTATATGTGATGAACTGGAACGCTAAGTGCTGCAGAGTCTAGTGGATGAAGAGGAGATCAAATACCTAACTTGGAGGCTTTGTTGGAGGATGTTCACTGCAGGTGAGAGTCGACGATGACCGATGTATTTGAGTGTGTATGGCACGATATTAATGAATGATACATTGGGGGATGTATAGGGTTACGCTCTAAGTGGAAAGGGGTCATGTGGTGCATGGCGATGGTTGGACAAGGTGTGTGGGATCTGCATTCTATGGGAGCCGAGCCTTTGCATCGGGACCCTCTAGATAGTGATTGTATGTAGGGTCATGTCATGCCCCCATTTTTTATTTTTCAACATGCTATGGGCATGTCAGATGTATTAAAATAGAGGACTCAAAAACAT
This sequence comes from Pinus albicaulis, assembly GCA_034641835.2. NCBI lineage: Eukaryota > Viridiplantae > Streptophyta > Pinopsida > Pinales > Pinaceae > Pinus > Pinus albicaulis. The sequence goes on along the minus strand of CM076579.1, from coordinate 1,321,773,289 downwards.
TTATGATTTTTTGGACACATACTATGGATATGAATATTTTTATATATGACTAGTATATGGTTGCCATTGTTTATTATTATTGCCTTGTCCTAAATGCATGTGATAAGTTCCAATATGGAATATTGTTTGCAATGATATCTACATAATGATTATAGGCTCTAGGTACATGAATGAATGTAATGGTTTCAAAGTCATGCACTAAGAACTTCCCTCATAGGTACCTTCTAAAAATCACATGGTTATTCACACGATACACAATATTCAATTGCATGACAAGAAGCAAGGAATATAAGGGAAAATGAAGATGACGGAGGCAATGATAGAGGGAATCTACTAACAAACCTATCACTGGATCATGTTTAGCATGACTATTGGTCACAGATCCAATGCATGGGGGTAAAAATTACTCAGGATGTCAAGGAGAGACTCTGGGAGAAGTGACTTGCACCATCGGCATTGCTGATACATGGTGTAGATGATGGATCCATCTGAAAGGCACCAAAAAAAAAAATTAGATAATGAATAATGCAAGATACCTAAATGCATGACAAAAATAAAACATGCATCTCTATGGGAGATGCTATGGGTAATTGTTTTTGAAGGTTGAGTGCATTGCAAGGGCTAGGAAAGAGTTGGCCTTTGAAATCCTTTGCAAGGTATCCCCCCTTTCCCAAGCATTGGTTTTCAATCTAATGGCCACAAGTTTTATATGGATCGAATTCATGGGTTCCATGTAAAGGGGTACAAAACTATTCAACCTCACTTTTGATGAAGTCTTTAGACTCCAGAGCATACTGGTCATGGGACTTGTTGTTCCTCAAGAAACAATTTCTTGTTGTGTAAAGAAATCAGTGCTTGAGACATTATGTACTTCTGTCAAAAATTGATATACTTTGTCTCTGTATTGAAAAAATCTTAAAACATTGATTGTATGACCCCTTAAACAACAAACCCATATATGTTATGCAATGCTATATTTCACTTATGCTTAAATGATTGGGTGGAAGAAAATGAGAAAGGAATTTAAAACTGATATGTCGTTTAAAACAGAAACTATCACTTTAAAACTCAGAAGAATTATGTAAAGATAAGGTTAAAATAGAGGAGCGCACATTAAGGTGCATTTAACTCTTAGATATACAAGTATAAAGAGACCCGCAGCTCAAATCACTCTATTTCATTCATAGACGAAAAACATTATGTAAATTGGATAAACTCTTCAGCATAAACAAATGCTAGAAACTTGCATACTTTTACATTGATTTGCTATTCTGGAATACAGAATTTGGCTTCAAGATTTCCCAAAAATCGGAACCCCCTCTCCTACTCCTATCTCTGCTTTTATATCAGCCCTTTGATGTAACTTCCTAACTGTTTTTATCAGTTATAAAACTGATTCTTGAAAGTGCTGGAATCATTTAAATTTACAAAATATATGTTTGAATATTATATATATAATATATAATAAAAAACCCAAAAATCGAATTGAAAGTTTTAAAAGGGCGAATAGTGCTATTTGGGTCCCACTATTATGCATTTGTATTAAATCGACAAAATCGTCCATGGTTTATGAAAACCGATAACCACCTACGGGGGTTGCTGATGGCAGCTTGTATGAAATGAATCGGGGGTACCGTAATATATCATGGCCGTCGATTTTGTAAAAAGTGGTTTCGATTAAACCATTTACGGGGGTAAAATCTCCCATAAACTCCGTTTAATTTATACCCCCGCAAGATCATTGGATCCAGGCCAAATGATCCATGTCGTTGATTTAACTGCAATATGTATGTGTTTGCTCCCAATCTGCCACTAGTGCACAGTGATGTCTGTGATAGAGTTTCCAGTCCATAGATTGACAAGCACGCGGGAAATAGTTGACAAAACCACATGCAGAACACCTTCGAAATTCATGTCTTCGGGTTTCTGGTCTCCCACATTTTGAATGAGAACATAATCTTAAACCTATCTCTGGTGGATTTGCAGCAAACCAATCCACGAGAAATGCATTAACCACATAAATATTTGAAGGCAGCTTTTTGCAGCTAAATTCACTAAGAGATGAGCAGTCATATCTTTCAATGAGCCTTTACATAGAGTACTGGTCACCAACAGAACCATGGCCGTGCACCAGAGAACCGCCCAACTTATTTAGCAGAGACTGGCTTTGCAGTTCTAGATGGGCATAAGCTCCACTGTATATTATGCGAGACTGTCGCTTGGCATCAACAGAAACCTACATACATGGTTCTCAGCCTCTCTTGAATTAGCTTGCAGAAGGTATTTCCTTCCCTCTGTAACATTCTTCTTCACTCCATAGCCATCCTACAAGCAATGGCTAAGTTCTCGCATCGCATCGACCTGGCCAAGAGCTGTTGCTTTCGCACATAGAACTACTCCTGCTTGTCAAATACAATCTTCATAATTTAAAAGAGAGGGCCTTTCGGAATCTTATTTGCAACTTGATTAGCAGTGGCAGTCTGACCCTTTAGTATATCAAGTTGATTATACAACTCACTGACACTCTGTTCTTTTGGCATCTCAATTTGGTTTTTTGAGAGATGGTTTTCAGGGTTTCCGAAACGCATTAATGAGAACCTTTGCAGCAGGATTCTGTCTCTGAGAAGGTTGTTGGTCTAAGGTTAATGTTCTCTATAGAAATATTCTATCTGGAGGCCAATCATCTGTTGGTGCTTGGATCACGTGATCCCTGCCAGCACAATGTCATCCCTAGAGAACCACAGGTCACACCACGAGCCCCTGTTGCTCGCGCTACTCACAAGTCATCCTTGTCGTGACCATTTGAGCACAAAGGAGGACCGATAGCATCTTTACTGTCGTCTACGCCATCACCCATCACATGAGCCCGGGGCGAAAGAGACGCTGAGTTGTCGAATCATTGTGCAGAAGAGTGCGCTATCCATCCAAAATCCCGCGATGAGCCCTGGCACATGAATCATTGCAACAAAAAACAGTCATGGAAGCCGGTGCTATGGCCGACATTTGAGGTCATTCAACAAAGGGGTTGCTCAACATAGTCACAGATTGAAGCCATATTTCGGCATTTATTTGTAGAGGTGAAGTGGAATTCATGTTTCTCTGGCCGTTCGCACAGTTTGAAAGTATTGTCCTCTTTTGGTTGAGCTCATGAAACGAATTTCTTTGGTCAGAACTTGATTGTCTCTTGAGGGGTGTGTCAACTGACTTAGAATTCTCAATGCCATACAATGATGTTAATTTGGCCTGCATCGAATGCTTGGGGACTTTTGAAGAATTTTCAGATCGGTGACTGTCCATTTTTTTTATTGCTGCAAAAGGCTTCTTTGTGGCATGTAGGAACCTTGCATCAAGTCATGCTTAATATATTCAGAAGTCTGTAAAGATTGTTGCAGGCATGGGAGAAAAGTTACCAATTTATACCAGATCATTATTATTAGGTGTACAATTTTTGTCAATCAGAGGTTTGTAAAACCTTGATTGCTTGATCATTTCTACATCAGATTTTCCTCTCTTAAAGAAAATGTTATCTTCCTTGCACCTTGCTTCTCCAATGCTTGTGTACGCCACTGTTCTTTGAGTAATATTTCAAGCTTTCTCCCGACTTTTTGCTGAGTAAGGTTGTGCTACACATCTGGCTCCAATTGGGGACAATACTTTGGTAGCAAAGTGCTGAGAACTTGTAGATCAGTAGCCTTTATTGGGCATGGATTCAAGTCAAACTGAACTTTCTCTCAATCCCAAAATCTCTAAGAATTTCAAATTTTTCTGAAACCTCTCTTCTTCTAAGTTCTTTATTCTTGAACTGAAAATGATAAATTATAACTACTGCAACTGGAAATGCTCAACTTCTGAGTTTATTTATGTACAAATCCTATATATATAAGCATGGTTGAACTTAGTCAAGTGAATTCAACCTTCCAATGGAACCAATCCAGCATCTGCTTGTTAGATTTAATACCGTCGCACTACTGAAATTTAAAAATCAAAATAGGAATGTACCGTGAAAATTTTTCATCTACAGAACTTTGTACATACCCTTGCAAAAAAGATTGTTGCTGACAAAAGAAATTTGCCATATATTCAGCAACCGGATCTTCGAACTCATGAAATAAAGTTTTGGCCACCTTCTTTTTTTTAATAGTTTGCTGAGGCAAACTTCTTTGAACATGGTGGCTTCTTTCATTGTTTGACTTTTCAATTAGAAATTGCGTGTGAGGAACTTCACTACCATTTTCTGTAGACATGCCTTCAGGCTGAAAATAAAAACCCAAGTTTTTCTCTTCGTAATGCGGATGCTCTTCATATGACATCAGTTCTTGAAAAAAAAATTCCTCTTCTTGCAAACAGGTCTGAGGAACTGCACTCTTTTCCTCACTACTCACAAAATTATTGCAATGATCTTCCATGCTTTCATAGTGTAGTTCAGCTGTTGCAACTAAGTTTTGACTAGAATCTTCAAAATGATTAGATTCTTGTCTTTCACCAATATAGGAACGTTTTGACACTTTTTGGAAATTTTTATTCGCCTCTGAACTCACATTATCTTGTAAAGAAATTCCAATGTTCCCTTCACAAGCACTTTTATCTTTGACATAACTTGGACTTTCTACATTGCATGAAAATTTTTTACAAGCCCATGCATTATTCTCGATTTCTTGTGCATGAAGAAACATCAGCTTCAGAGTGCTAGGCTTTCTCTCCCTGAGATAAAAAGCTAAGGCGATATAAAGAGTTTTCAAATAATAAACCATAGCTGCTGCTTCTGGAGGTCTAATTTCTTCTGGCATGCTGAAATAAATTTTTTGAAACCTCCTAATAAACTCATAAATCGATTCATTGCTTTGCCTTCGGTTTGAATATAATTTTAAAAGGTGCTCTTCATATGACTTACTCTCACTCCAATATGTAAGAAATACATCTTGAAGATCTTGCCAGGAATTAATTGAACCTGCTTCCAAACACTGGAACCATTGCTGAGCATCCTGTTTTAAAGAATGGCAAAACATCCTTAAATCTACGTCTTCATAAGTAATTTGAAATTCGTCCAGAAAGTATTCAAATTCCAAGATATGTGATTTAGCTGAAATGTCCTTCTCCTTCCCAGAGAAACTTGGCAAGGACTTGAATCCTTTTGAAGGATATTGATGAAGAATAGCGGGCAACTTTAGGGGTTTAAAAATTTCTCTATTTTTGAACTGAAAAATAGTCAATTTCTCATGAGGTGAAATATTATCATCCAAAGATGATGAATCAGCACCTTTATGCCCAGACTGTAACTGATTATCTTCTGGGATTGTAATACAACAATCGTACCTCCTTTCATGTTTAGGAGATACATCTGTGTCAAGATTTATAATACAAGCAGAAGCAAAATCATCTTTTTCCAATAATGAATTTACATTTTGGGCCTTGTAGTCTTTTGAGAAAACAAAGCAGGAAACAATACTTTTAATATAAATGGGAAAATGGATTACTAAACTGATAAATAAGAATAGAACCTCCTTTAAAAAACGGAAATTCTGATACATGTTTCTTCCATGATACTTTCTCATCTTCTTGCCAGAAAATTTTTTCATCTAATGAAACTTTCATCAGTGGAGTCGCCAGGTGAATAGTAAACAACTAATCTTCAAATCTGAATCTTGTTCACCATCAAAAAGAAAGCATTATGAAACCTTCTGCTGCAAGATATTTGACCTCGCGTTTGGCTTTTTGAAAATGAGAATTCTGTAAAAATTTAAAAAAGCCAAAAACTTCCTCCTCACTGAACAACCAGAGGAAGTAGAAAGAAAACCCAGGGAAATGAATTTCGCTTCTTCGTTCCCCGGCAATGGCGCCAATTAATGTTGTTCCTCAAGAAACAATTTCTTGCTGTGTAAAGAAATCAGTGCTTGAGACATTATGTACTTCTGTCACAAATTGATATACTTTGTCTCTGTATTGAAAAACTCTTAAAACATTGATTGTATGACCCCTTAAACAACAAACCCATATATGTTATGCAATGCTATATTTCACTTATGCTTAAATGATTGGGTGGAAGAAAATGAGAAAGGAATTTCAAACTGATATGCCATTTAAAACAAAAACTATCACTTTAAAACTTAGAAGAATTATGTAAAGATAACGTTAAAATAGAGGAGCGCACATTAAGGTGCATTTAACTCTTAGATACACAAGTATAAGGAGACCCGCAGCTCAAATCACTCTATTTCATTCACAGATGAAAAACATTATGTAAACTGGATAAACTCTTCAGCATAAACAAATGCTAGAAACTTGCATACTTTTACATTGATTTGCTATTCTGGAATACAAAATTTGGCTTCAAGATTTCCCAAAACTCGGAACCCCCTCTCCTACTCCTATCTCTGCTTTTATATCAGCCCTTTGATGTAACTTCCTAACTGTTTTGATCAGTTATAAAACTGATTCTTGAAAGTGCTGGAATCATTTAAATTTACAAAATATATGTTTGAATATTATATATATAATATATAATAAAAAACCCAAGAATCGAATTCAAAGTTTTAAAAGGGCGAATAGTGCATTTTGGGTCCCACTATTATGCATTTGTATTAAATCGACAAAACCGCCCATGGTTTATGAAAACTGATAACCACCTACGGGGGTTGCTGATGGCGGCTTGTACGAAATGAATCGGGGGTACCGTAATATATCATGGCCGTCGATTTTTTAAAAAGTGGTTTCGATTAAACCATTTACGGGGGTACCATCTCCCATAAACTTCGTTTAATTTATACCCCCGTAAGATCATTGGATCCAGGCCAAATGATCCACGTCGTTGATTTAACTGCAATATGTATGTGTTTGCTCCCAATCTGCCACTGGTGCATAGTGATGTCTGTGATAGAGTTTCCAGTCCATAACTTGACAAGCATGTGGGCAATAGTTGACAGAACCACATGCAGAACACCTTTAGAATTCATGTCTTCAGGTTTCTGGTCTCCCACATTTTGAATGAGAACATAATCTTAAACCTATCTTTGGTGGATTTGTAGCAAACCAATCCACGAGAAATGCACTAACCACATAAATATTTGAAGGCAGCGTTTTGCAGCTAAAGTCAGTAAGAGATGAGCAGTCATCTCTTTCAATGAGCCTTTACATAGAGTACTGGTCACCAACAGAAGCATGGCCCTGCACCAGAGAACCGCCCAAATTATTTAGCAGAGACTGGCTTTGCAGTTCTAGATGGGCATAAGCTCCACTGTATATTATGCGAGACTGTCGCTTGGCATCAACAGAAACCTGCATAAATGGTTCACAGCCTCTCTTGCATTAGCTTGTAGAAGGTATTTCCTTCCCTCTGTAACATTCTTCTTCACTCCATAGCCATCCTGCAAGCAATGGCTAAGTTCTCGCATCACATCGACCTGGCCAAGAGCTGCTGCTTTCGCACATAGAACTACTCCTGCTTGTCAGATACAATCTTAATAATTTAAAAGAGAGGGCCCTCTGGAATATTATTTGCAACTTGATCAGCAGTGGCAGTCTGACCCTTTAGTATATCAAGTTGATTATACGACTCACTAACACTCTGTTCTTTTGGCATCTCAATTTGGTTTTTTAAGAGATGGTTTTCAGGGTTTCCGAAACGCATTAATGAGAGCCTCTGTAGCAGGATTCTGTCTCTGAGAAGGTTGTTGGTCTGAGGTTAATGGTATCTATAGCAATATTCTGTCTGGAGGCCGATCATCTGTTGGTGCTTGGATCACGTGATCCCTGCCAGCACAATATCATCCCTAGAGAACCGCAGGTCACACCATGAGCCCCTGTTGCTCGCGCTACTCACAAGTCATCCTTGTCGTGACCATTTGAGCACAAAGGAGGACCGATAGCATATTGACTGTCGTCTACGCCATCACCCATCACGTGAGCCCGGGGTGAAAGAGACGCTGAGTTGTCGAATCATTGTGCAGAAGAGTGCGCTATCCATCCAAAATCCCGCGATGAGCCCTAACACATGAATCATTGCAACAAACAACAGTCATGGAAGCTGGTGCTATGGCCTACATTTTAGGTCATTCAACAAAGGGGCTGCTCAACATAGTCACAGATTGAAGCCATATTTCGGCATCTATTTGTAGAGGTGAAGTGGAATTCATGTTTCTCTGGCCGTTCGCACAGTTTGAAAGTATTGTCCTCTTTTCGTTGAGCTCATGAAACGAATTTCTTTGGTCAGAACCTGACTGTCTCCTGAGGGGTGTGTCAGCTGACTTAGAATGCTCAATGCCATACAATGATGTTAATTTGGCCTGCATCGAATGCTTGGGGACTTTTGAAGAATTTTCAGATCGGTGACTGTCCATTTTTTTTATTACTGCAAAAGGCTTCTTTGTGACATGTAGGAACCTTGCATCAAGTAATGCTTAATATATTCAGAAGTCTATAAAGATTTTTGCAGGCATGGGAGCAAAGTGAACAATTTATACCAGATCATTATTGTTAGGTGTAGAATTTTTGTCAATCAGAGGTTTGTAAAACCTTGATTGCTTGATCATTTCTACATCAGCTTTTCCTCTCTTAAAGAAAATGTTATCTTCCTTGCACCTTGCTTCTCCAATGCTTGTGTACGCCACTGTTCTTTGAGTAATATTTCAAGCTTTCTCCTGACTTTTTGCTGAGTAAGGTTGTGCTATGACAGGACTATTGCAGAAGGAAGTACGCACGGTGGTGCATATCATCCCAGGGAAATTCAG
>CM076579.1:1321636478-1321764466 GCA_034641835.2 Pinus albicaulis | reverse complement strand
TCTCTTAAATTTTCACCTTTTAACCTAAACAGTCCGCCCGAATGGTAACAAACTCCCGTATTTCTCTCTGGTAAATCGTTTCAGGTAGTTTTCTACGGCGAATACCGAGTAGGGAAGAACGCCGGGTTTGTCCAAGTCACTGTCACGGTTCCCCTCATTGCTTTCCCAAGCATTGTCACCCTCTGCTCAGGTAATCCATTTTCCCGTCTTCGTTTCATTATTTTTCCCTGTCTCTCTTTTCCGAATTGTTGAATAACTGCCATGGGGAGAGGGACGCCCAAGAAGAACGAACCTGAAACTCCCCAACTCCATGAGTCTAGAAATCCTCCTGGTTTCGAGCCCTTCGCACTGCAAGCGTGACCAGACCCAAAATACCCTTTCGATATACGGAACATCAAGCCCCTACTGTTCGGCCGCCACTGTAAAAGCGCTGATCGTTTCCGAGTTGTCGCGTCCGGTTTTTATCACTACATTACCCCCCAAGTCCATTCCTGTGTCGATTTTATTGTCTGGCTTAGAGACTCCTACGATTCACAGCGTGATGCCTTCATTTCCCCTCAGGGTAGCATAATCTTCTCTCCCTTTCTCCCGATATTATAAGGCAGCTCTTCGTTTCCCTCCCAAAGGATGCCTACTTAGTTTTTCTGAAGACAACCCCTTTCGGTTTGGCGCTTCTTTATAAACTGTCGAAGGAAGCCCGCCGTGCCTTCATAGCTGCCATAACAGTCGATCAGGCGACGACCCTACCTCCGGTTGAGCCTTTCCCATTGAGTCTGGTTAATGAAGAGGTCCGACCAGTCCTGTCCCTCATTGCCGGCCTCCTGGGAGAAGGGACCCCTGAAGACAGTTCCTGGGTATGCATTCGATCCTTGTGGCTTATGACTCAGAATGGGGTTACACTGGATATTCCAGGTTTCCTGTCTTTTACCATCCGGAACCAATTTCGGGAGCTGGCCAAGGCCCGAAAGTTTCGTTTTTGTTCGTTGGTTTTCTACCTCTTCATGTTCCAGCATGCAGACAAGTTTAATCATTTGGGGCTGGACCGGATGTATTCTGAAAATTCTCAGCCCAGGCCAGTCTTCGACTGGAATTTCTCCGTTCGTCAATTGCCTAAGGGGGAGGGTTACATCAGTTTCGTGAATACCTTCATGTCCATTGCTTACACCATCATTCACGATGTACCTTCTCCTAGGGTTTTCCCAGAGATGAAGCGCTGGTTACAGGCTGGGAAGTACCAGTGTACCGGCGATTGGTTTCTATCAGAGGAGTATACCGAAATCCGTGTCTATGGAGCCGAAGTAGCCCCCTACCAGCTCCCAGCTTTTCCTGTCCGACGAGTCTACGCCCTTGAATACATCCGGCAAGCCCTCAAAGCTGACCAGCTTCATTTCGTCCCCGCTAAGAAAGGCTACATCCTAAAGCTCCTCGACAATATTGGCCCCTTTGTTGTAAATTCTAGATATGCCCTCCCGATTGTTGAGAAAATATTGCAGAACTTGGATCTGAAATTAGGGGAAAGTTGGGCTTATGACCCACGGGAAATTATTTCAAATAAAAGAAAGAGAAACAGGTCCGCGCCCTACGTTCATGAATCCAGGCCATTTCTGGAGTGGAAGGCTAATTATGAAGTCTGGCCTATGTTTTCGCAGATGGAGACGGACTCATCTGCCACAGGAGAAGAAGAGGAAGTGAACAAAGGGGGAAATGAGCAGGAAGCTGGTACTTCCGGAGCGCCACCACACAAGAGGCAAAGGGTGGCCACTAGTGAAGCCGAGGTCATCGGGGAAGGGATAATTCTGGAGCCCCTCGCGAAATTTGGAGAGTATGATAAGAGCAAGGCAGGGATAGTAGTTCTAAGAGATAGCACCGCCTCCTCTGACTACACTGAAGTCACTCAGGCCATCACCGAGCCTCCTGCTTCGAAGACAAAAGAAAGGGAGTTGACAAATAAAACCGTCAGAGACAAATATAGGGCCGAACTAGGAGGTTTTGTTGAGAAATATCACACCAGAATCTCGGCCTCAGTTAATGCAGACACTGAAGACCTGGTGCTTTCCATGGCCGAGGCTCTCCTGGACCCGAATTCAGACGTCCCTAGCTACAAGGTGATTGAATTGGTTGTCGACATGAAGAAGGTTCCGGTACAGGACCTGAATGACTTTTTCCAGACGATCTGTGATATGATGAAGGATAAGATTTCACAGATCACCCTTGCCCTAAAGAAGACAGAGCAAAAATACGACGTCCTGAATAACTCTTTTGCCGCAGAACAGAGTGCTAATCGTGCTAACGCACACCAGTTGCGAGTCCTTAAAGAGCAGATTAAGAATTCAGACGACGGAGGGAAGGGAATGCAAGCGGCATTAATAGCCAAGTTGGAGAAGGATATTTCAGCGGCTAGGAAACGGTCTGGCATACCGGCTTCACATCCGATACAGACCGATGAACTGGTGCACGTGGAGGAGGAGAAAAACGAGCTGATGGCCAAGCTTTCCAGAGAGAGAGAGGAGAAAGAAAAAATGGTCAGAAGAATGGAAGATCTGGAAAGCAGAGCTACCGAGCTGCAGACCCGCTGGGACACACACAGTTGTCATGCAGCCGAGACCTCAAGTGGGACAGGATCAGCAACAGCACAACTATCCACAGCTATGGCTGAGATAGAAGTGTTGGGGAAGCAAACAACGACAGCAAAGCAGAAGGTGGAAGAACTGGAGGGCGCCCTGGCTGAGAAGGTCAGAACTATTGAAGGGCTGCGAAGAGAAGTGGAGGAAGGAAAGAAGACTGCGACTGAGCAACAACAGATCATCGCTGAGCTGAAGAATAAGGCGAAGGGAAATATCACCCTGGTCGAGGCCAGAAGCCTGATCTGGTCAGATATAATCATGGCCGTGACTGAACAATGGGAGTTCCTAACAATGATAGGAGAGCTAAAATCTACCCTTCCATACCTTACAGACACAGGAGGCCGGACACCGCTAACTAGAGCCCGCCACGCTGGAATTTATATATCTTTTCTCTATACACTGAGAGCGAATGACGTGGTTAAACATGACATTCCCAGCAGATTTATGGAAATCAATGAATGTCGGAAGATTATAGAAAAAGAGGAGGCTCGATCGGCAGCTTCAAAGGCTCTCCAACAGGTCGCTGACATTGTGGAACAGTTCAACAAGGTATGGAACGAAATCACCACTGCTGGCCTCCCTTCATGTTGGGAACCAAACGCTCCTGCCGTACTAATGCACCCCGACAAATACACAACACTTCTAGAGGCAGAACGGGATCGGTCAGATCTTCAGATAGGAAAAGGAACTCAGCTTAAAGCTACTACCATCATCACAGCCCTACAGAAGGAGTTTAGTCTCCTCCACATGATCCGGTACCGTCTCCCCACCCACGCAGACATCCACACCTTCGGCGAGGCCTTCACCAGGGTGGAGAGACTCTCAGAGATGTCAGAGCCAGATCCAGAAAGCCAGCGGAGGTTAACGCAGTTCCTGACTCAGCATGCCAGTCCTTCCACCAATGTACCTCCCCCAGCGTCTACTACAGCCTCGACCCAACAGCTTTCATGACGCATTATGGTTCATTCATGACATGGCCTTAACGGCCTTTACCTTCATTTCAGTTATGTTTGATTTAAATTTCCGAGTGGGCGGTTTTTCCTCCCACTCTTGCATTTTTACTTTTACCTTGAACAATGATCTACATTTTGGTTTTAAGTTTGGCCCGGGGCCTGTTACGCATGATGGAAGAGTTGCTTTCCCCATCATGCCATGTTGTGGTTTTGATAATGATTGTTAACAATTTTGAGCATGCGAGAAAGATATTTTCAGAAAATATCTTCTCGATGAAAGGCAGAGAGAAGGCTATATAATACAGGAAAAAGAATGATACCAGGTTCCATTTTCTTCAGAAAATTGATTGTATTAGAATTTACTGTGCGTCTGCTTTGTGAACAATTTGGTTACTGCCCGGAGGAGCCCATTGGGTTTCAATAATAAGAAGTTTTACTGTAATACGGATTCTGGACACGGTTGTATGGTGGTGTGTGTGCCTTCATTAGCTTCATCTTGCTCACCACTCTTATATTATATCCGGAATGCGAGTGTCTTTTATCTTTTGATATGAACTTATCAAAAGGTTGATACTCATGTCGTAAGAGGCGGGCAGACACTTTAAATGGCTCAAAGAGTAATGTATTTTGCCAATGCATTTCACTCATAGTATTTCATATGTTGGTTGTAATAAATACATTGATGAAAGCTCTTGGTATGCATGGATTCTTAGATATTTAAGCCCATTTCTATGCCATGAAGTTCTCCTTAATATCATCTATGTAACAGCCGATATCCCCCTCTTGTTATACAGCTTCGCTATTGTTTATGATTACTTTCTCTGCCATATGTCGTGAATCTAGCCCTCATTATATTGATCTGTCTTATGATTGTCCGAAGCAGCAGTATCTAAATATAAGCATTCCATTCGTTCAGCGTTGTTTGAAATACCTCAAACTGTTCGAAGTTCTGGTTCCATTTTAGTTTGTTTTCTGTTTCAAAAAGAGTAGTGTAAGAGCTCTGTCACGTTAAGGGATGAAACGTTGTCCAAAATATCCTGCTCTCTACACCTCATAAGATGTCCTAGGCACTGGTCTGTAACAACTCTAGGCTGTCTCCAGGAGTTACAACATCTTTTTGGCGCCGTTGCCGGGGATCGAAGTTGAAAAGTTTTAAGTCCCTGGGCCTCGACAAATCCTGTCCACTCTTCAGTTAGGTGAGCACGAAGAGTTGTGAGTTGTATATACCTCACCTTGGCGACTCCACATTTATATTTCAGATAAACCTATTTGCAGTCCTGGCTCCCCGAAAGCCACACTTAAGGTCAGATACTTCACAGTCGAAGACACCTTCCGTGTCTGACCCAGAGCGAATACTTCACAGAAGAGGCTGGAGAGAAAGACCGCCAGTTCATACCGATATTCCTGAGTTTTCCCTCGAAAACTTCCCGTATCTTCAGCCCTCCTCTTCTCAAGTCGCCCAAATACAAAGCTCTAACCCTATTATAAGAGATACTGGCTATTACTCTGATAGCCCTTACCGAGAAGGTACCCGTATCAAAGACGAAGCTGAGTCTAGTTATACTCCACATTATTCTTTTCATCCTACCCCTGAAGTTGAAGAGGTCAAAGAGATCACTGAACTGTCTGCTGTTAACAGCCCTATTTCCTCATCAAGTCCTCTAGCCGCTCATCACTATATTCCCATCATTATTCATACTCAACTCACAACACCTCCTCCACCTCGTATTACTCAAGCTCTCATCCTACCTCCGCCTCCCCCGATGGCGAATGTACCCGGCTTTTTACAAAACAGGTATGCTCCTTTACAGCTGCCTGCAGTGTTAAATGATATGCCGCAAGACTATTTGAAGATTCTACCCCGATTTAATGGGGAGAATGGTGTCGATGCTCACAAGCATGTTGAGATCTTCTGCTCTTTCGCCGAGAATTTTAATGTAGAACATCTTGATGTGGTTCTGAGGTTGTTCGTGCAGTCCCTTGATGGAGAAGCTAGAAAGTGGTTTAAGTCTCTTGCAGTTGATTCCATCAACACCTGGGAGGCTATGGAACAAGCTTTTGTGAAAAAGTGGGGAGATAGGAAAGATCATGGGGATACCTTAACCGAGTCCAACACCCTTAAAAAGAAACACAATGAAGGGGTATCAGAATTCATCAGAAGATTTAACAAATTGTATTACAGCCTCCCAGCGGAGATGAAACCCCATCAGACCGCTGCCAAGGTCGTTTTTGTAGCAGCATTTGATTCCGAGTTTGGCTTCTCACTAAGGGAGAGAAAGCCAGCCTCTCTTGATGATGCACAGACTGATGCATTGGAAATAGAAGCAAACTTTGTCTCGACTGGTAAGACCAAAGTAAAGCAAGAACATGATATCAGAAGAAGAAGCAAGGAAGAAGTGTCCACTTCAAGTCAGGATAGAGACTCAGCAAACGACAAGATCGAAGAGATGAATAAAATGATCAAGAACCTCTCTAGCAAGTTGGTCAAGCTAGAGATGGAAGCCAAGAGTTCTCCATCAAAGAACTTTCAGAATGCTCCAAACAGAGGGTTCAACCCTCAATACAGGAAACCTCCCTTGCAGATACTACAGAGGGGGCAGAAGGAGTCACAAGACCAAGTATCGCACCCTTTGTACTTGGAAGGACAAGTGGAGGCTTCCCCTGAAGACTCCTCTTATGAGCAAGATGAAACATGTCCGGTTTTCTCCGACAGTGATGACATAGAGTGCCCTGTCCAAGGAAGTGAGGAGGATGCGTTGCGACCTCACTCAGAAGCGAAGGATAATGAGGATGCCGAAGAGCCAGAAATCGATGACTACTGCAAACAGTTTGTTGATTTCATGCAAGCTCAGTTCAACAGGAAATATGACCTCAGGTCCTCTAGGAAAAGGACCCGTACTCAAGATGAAGAGGAAGATGCACCCCAGAGATCAGCACCTGCACAGAAGGAGGCCAATACCAAAGAATCTTCTGATAGAGGTAAGAAGCCCCTTTACCAACCTTTGCAAGATGATAGTCACATACCCTCCTCCTCTCAAGTAGCTGTGTCTCCTGTGAATAAAGTTCCCATTAAAGAAGTCAAGTCTGCCTTGCCAAACAAAGAGTCCAAAGAAAAGGAAGTCCAGATAGAAAATCCCTTGTCTGCCTTCAGTTTGCAAAAGGAACTTGAAAAGGTCAAAATCCCTGTCCCTCTCTCGGAATTGTTGAAGCAGCCTGCATATCAGTCACAAGTCTCCTCGTTCATTTCAGCTCCTGAAGCCTCACACATTCCAGACAGTCTTAATTTACAAGAAGAGAGGCCTATGGTAGTGTTTGGCCCCCATGTCGAGGAATTGGACCCCTCTACTCCTCCTTTCTATGTTTCCCTAGTAATCCATGATTTACTATTACACAACTGTATGTTGGATTCAGGAGCATCCCACAATTTGATGCCCCTGTCTGTCATGGAGCAGTTAGGTCTCCAAATCACCCGTCCATATAAAGATCTCTACTCCTTTGACTCCAAAAGAGTGAAGTGCTTAGGCATGATCAAGGACCTAGCAGTCACCTTGGCTCAGATTCCTGCCAAGAGTGTGGTGATGGATATCGTAGTAGCTGACATCCCAGCTCGCTTCGGCATGCTGTTGTCTAGGTCCTGGGGAACCAGAATTGGAGGGTCAATCAAGCTGGATCTGTCCTACGCCACCATCCCTGTCTTTGGGGGTCAAGAAAGGAGATTGTACCGAGAAACTAGGTTTGTCAAGACAGTCACAAAAGCAGGAGATTCAGTAAACTCCCCAGTTTACAGTAGAGATGGAGATTTTTCCTGTCTAATGTTGGAGGAAGATCAGGAATATGCTCATGAACCTACATTTTGTCAGATAAAGACTGAGTTATCAGAGCAGGACCAAAGATCTGATATCTGGACGCTCCACTTCGATGGGGCCAATTCCAGAGAGGGAAACGGGGCTGGAGTGTTGCTCATCTCACCCATGGGTCAATGGGTCCCCCTCTCTTTCAAACTAGAATACGAGGCCACGAATAATGTGGCTGAATACGAGGCACTCATATTGGGGTTACAAACAGCAAGAAGCATGAAGATCCAAGGTTTAAAGGTGATGGGAGACTCAGAGTTGGTGGTGAGGCAGGTGAGAAACCAGTGTCAAGCGAAACATCCGAGGCTAAAGGCCTATAGGAACGAAGTGTGGGACCTCGTGGAACATTCCTTTCTGGCATTTAACATTCATTTTATGCCCAGGGAGTACAACAGAATGGCAGACTCCTTGGCTGTGGCTGCTAGTACATTCCGCCCACCTCAGAACCCTCTTCTGAGATACGAAATTGAGGTAAGATACAGGCCTTCAATTCCTGATAATGTCAAGCACTGGCAGGTCTTCGACGATGAAGAGCAGGTGAAGAGGTTTTTGGAGACTGTGGGGGATTTTTCAAACTTGGAGATCGACAATTGTGAAGAGGAAGAAGTCGAAGAAATTCCAGGGGACAAGCTAGAAGAGAAGATAGCTGGTCACAGATTCCTACAGCTAAAGGGAAATGTCATTCCCCGAGGGTTGGTACCTCTGGAAAGGCTGTTCAATAAGGATGATGTCCCATTACAGCCAAACAAAATGGTGACTGAGGACCAGGTTGAAGATCTGAATCTGGGCACGAAAGAAGATCCTAAGATTGTGAAGCTGTCGAAGAAAGTCCCAGATGAATATAAACCATTGTACCAGAAGCTGTTTAAAACCTACAAAGACGTATTCGCCTGGTCATATCAAGATTTGAAAACCTTTGATATCGGTGTGATGCAGCACAAAATTCCATTGAAAGCCGATGCAAAACCCCACAAGCAAAAGCTCCGGCAGATCAATCCCCTGTTGTTACCATCAATTGAGCAGGAAATAAAAAAGTTACTGAAGGCTAAAATCATAGTGCCACTCAGGTATTCTGAATGGGTAGCCAATTTGGTCCCAGTACGCAAGAAGAACGGTGAAATCAGGTTGTGTGTGGATTTTAGAAACCTGAACAGGGCATCTCTAAAAGACAACTACCCACTACCAAAGATGGATCATATTCTGCAAAAGGTGGTAGGGGCCTCTAGAATGTCCATGATGGATGGGTTCTCGGGCTATAATCAGGTGGCTGTATTCCCTGAGGACCAGGAAAAGACAGCTTTCACCACGCCCTGGGGAACATTTATGTATGCCAGGATGCCATTCGGACTGATCAATGCAGGGGCTACGTTCCAGAGAGCGATGGACATAACTTTTGTGGGAGAACAGGATAAGTTCCTGGTGGTGTACCTGGATGATATAACGGTCTTTTCAAAGGATGATGTCGAGCATGTTCAGCATTTGCAGAAGACTTTTGAGAAATGCAGGAGGTATGGACTCTCTCTCAACCCTCAGAAATCTTTCTTTGCATTAGAAGAGGGCAAACTCCTAGGACATATAGTAACTAAAGATGGGGTCAAAATCGACCCTAAGAGGGTGGAGGCTATAAACGGTATCTCTCTCCCCAGAAACAAGAAAGAAGTACAGGTATTCCTAGGACGGATAAATTTTCTCAGAAGATTCATCCCCAATTATGCCGAAATAGTTAGACACATCACAGATATGTTAAAGAAGGACAATGAAGTAAGATGGGCACCAGAACCAAGGCAGGCGTTTACCAGGATCAAGACTGCATTTGCTGAAGCTCCAGTATTAGCAAAGCCTAACTTCACCGAACCCTTCATGATTTTCTCTTTTGCATCACCTCACACCGTGGCGGGGGTCCTACTACAGAAGAATGGGGATGGGTATGAGCAACCCATTGCTTTCTTTAGTCAAGTTCTTCATGACGCAGAGCTGAAATACAACATACTTGAGAAGCAAGCTTATGCCTTGGTAAAGTCCTTAAAGGCCTTTCGCATGTACATTTTACAATCCCATGTGACTGCTTTTGTACCCGCAGCAGCAGTTAAGGACATCCTAGTGCAGGGAGACAGTGAAGGCAGAAGGGGACGATGGATTGCGAAGATACAAGAATATGACTTGGATATAAGGCCCACCAAGTTAATTAAAGGACAGGGGTTAGCGAAAATTTTATCAGAATCGAACCACCAAGCCCTGGGCATCCACTTATCCATGATGGCAGATGAAGCATCTCAAGAACAGACAGGGAGGCCAGAAGTGGAAATGGCAACTCAAAAAATACAGATGAAGTACCTCACTAGCCCCTGGTACAAAGAAATTGTCGAATACCTCCTGACACTCAGCTGCCCACCCAGCTGTGACAAGTCCAAATACAGAGCCTTGAGGCTTAAATCTCAAAAGTACGCCGTGGCTAATGGACAGCTATATTGGAGAGATCCGTCAGGCATACTGCTGTTATGTCTCATCGAAGGGGAGGTAGGGAACATCATAACCGAGTTCCATGAGGGGATCTGCGGAGGGCATTACAGCTGGAGGAGCACAGCCCAGAAAATTCTGAAGGCCGGGTTCTACTGGCCTAAACTATTTGGAGAGGTCTTCACTTGGGTCAGAGCCTGTGACAAATGCCAAAAGTTTGCCGAGAAACAGAAGCTAGCCGCTTTACCTCTGATTCCTGTGCACGTTGATGAGCCTTTTAAGCAATGGGGTATTGACTTCATAGGTGAGATCCACCCTCCCTCCAGTGGGCAGCACAAATGGATTTTGACTGCTACAGATTACGTCACCAAGTGGGTGGAGGCCATCCCCGCACGAAATGCTACAGATACAGTGGTCATAAAATTCTTAGAAGAGAACATCATCTCAAGGTTTGGATGTCCTGCCAGAATAGTCACGGACAATGCTCAGGCTTTTAAATCGGTTAAGATGGTGAACTTCTGCCAACAATACAACATCACTCTGGGCCACTCCACAGCTTACTACCCCCAGGGCAATGGTCTTGCCGAGTCATCAAACAAAACACTGGTCAGAGCACTGAAGAAGACAATAAATGAGAACCAGAGAAATTGGGACTCTCAGCTGAAGTTTGCTCTATGGGCAAACAGAATAACCAGTAAAAGGGCAACAGGGAAGTCGCCTTACGAACTAGTATACGGACGAGCAGCTGTATTCCCCATACAGCTGGCTCTACCTGTAGCTCGTTTCATGCAGGAGACTCAGGAAGAAGCTGATGGCACAACTAGAAGAATCAATCAATTGATTGAACTGGAGGAAACGCGCGTTCAGGTGAATCAGAGGCTGGTGGACTATCAAGAGAAGATGAAAGATTTGTTTGACCAGCACACCAAAGACAGGAAGCTGCAGGTGGGGGATTTAGTGCTCCGATGGGATGTACGCAGAGCTGACAAAGGCAAACATGGTAAGTTTGACCCCCTTTGGTTCGGTCCTTTCAAGATCGTAGAGCAGGGAGGAAATAATACATTCAAGCTGGAAAATTTACAGGGGGATCTGTTGGAAGCCCCTGTGAATGGGCAATTCCTCAAACCATACTTCCAATTCTAAAGAAGGCTGGAAAGCCTGACTGTATTATATTGTATAATAGTTGCTATTATGTTTTGTTTGTTTATCATCAATTACAGGCATGTCATGAAGATCCGTACACGGCACAGCTCTAGAAACTGAAAAGTGTTGTTCAGAGAAGGTCTACAGGCGGTCTGCGTAGTTCTCGACACGTCCGAGGACAAACGTGCCGTCCCCAGGTGGAGCCAATGTTGTTCAATTCTCAGCAATAGCCACGAAAGTTCCTAAAAGATGAACCGGTCACACTAAAGTTATATGCCAAGTAGCAAGTGCCAAATCAAATCAGGCCGAAAGGGAAAAAGGGGTG
This sequence comes from Pinus albicaulis, assembly GCA_034641835.2. Lineage (NCBI taxonomy): Eukaryota > Viridiplantae > Streptophyta > Pinopsida > Pinales > Pinaceae > Pinus > Pinus albicaulis. Next base: position 1,321,753,110 of record CM076579.1, on the reverse strand, counting down.
GTAAAACGCACATATATCGACACCAATGGATAAATGGTGCTAAGTAAGGAGAGGCGGAAAAATAGTTAACAACCGGCACAAAGGTACGGGAGACATGCCTTTGCAGATCAACTCATATACGAGAGAAGGCCTTTGATTATACATGACGGCGGTACGTAGAAATTCCGGGGGGGTCAAGCCATGGGGTGAGGACAAGGCCCTTACCCCCCGCGGAATTGCGACACGTGGCTGGGCTTCACGGCAGAGAAGTAGTAACAGGGTTGGGCCAATAGATTATATATCGTGGTGGAGTTAAGGTGGGCCCGCTCAGGTAAGGAAGATAAGCGTTAGTCCGGCAAAGGGGAAGTCCTTCGTGTTAAAAGTGGATAACGCATATGGAACAACGGTAAGGTAAGTCCGTCAGGACAGCTGGTACTAAGGCCCGTACCGGTTTTTAACCCGACACGAGGCGCTCACCTATATCTAGAATTACCCAATCCCCACGCGCCACGTGTCTCAGTGTCAGTGTCCTTACGACACTTGCCCTCTGTTTTCTTACACTTTCCCCTTTTAACCTAAACAGTCCTCCCGAATGGTAAAAACTCTCGTATTCCTCTCTGGTAAATTATTTTCAGGTAGTTTTCCACGGCGATTACCAAGTAGGGAAGAGCGCCGGGTTTGCCCAAGTCACTGTCACAGTTCCCCTCGTCGTTTTCCCAAGCATTGTCACCCTCTGCTCAGGTAATCCATTCTCCCGTCTTCGTTTCATTATTTTTCCCTTTCTCTCTTTTCCGAATTGTTGAATAACTGCCATGGGGAGAGGGACGCCCAAGAAGAACGAACCTGAAACTCCCCAACTCCATGAGTCTAGAAATCCTCCTGGTTTCGAGCCCCTTCGTGACTTGCAAGCAGGTATCTGCGACCCAAAATACCCTTTCGATATACGGAGCATCAAGCCCCTACTGTTCGGTCGCCACTGTAAAAGTGCCGATCGTTTCCGAGTTGTCGCGTCCGGCTTGTATCACTACATTACCCCCCAAGTCCATTCCTGTGTCGATTTTATTGTCTGGCTTAGAGACTCTTACGATCCACATCGTGATGCCTTCATTTCCCCTCAGGGTAGCATAATCTTCTCCCTTTCTCCCGATATTATAAGGCAGGCTCTTCGTTTCCCTCCCAGTGATGCCTACTTCAGTTTTAAAGACGAAACCTTGCTCGCACAGTTTAATAAACTGTCGAAGGAAGCCCGTCGTGCCTTCATAGCTGCCATAACAGTCGATCAGGCGACGGCCCTACCTCCGGTTGAGCCTTTCCCATTGAGTCTGTTTAATGAAGAGGTCCGACCAGTCCTGTCCCTCATTGCCGGCCTCCTGGGAGAAGGGACCCCTGAAGACAGTTCTTGGGTATGCATTCGATTCTTGTGGCTTATGATTCAGAATGGGGTTACACTGGATATTCCAGGTTTCCTGTCTTTTACCATCCGGAACCAATTTCGGGAGCTGGCCAAGGCCCGAAAGTTTCGTTTTTGTTCGTTGGTTTTCTACCTCTTCCTGTTCCAGCATGCGGACAAGTTTAATCATTTGGGGCTGGACAGGATGTATTCTGAAAATTCTCAGCCCAGGCCAGTCTTCGACTGGAATTTCTCTGTTCGTCAATTGCCTACGGGAGAGGGTTACCTCAGTTTTGTGAATACCTTCATGTCCATTGCTTACATCATACACGATGCACCTTCCCCTAGGGTTTTCCCTGAGATGAAACGCTGGTTACAGGCTGGGAAATACCAGTGTACCGGCGATTGGTACCTGTCAGAGGGGTATACTGAAATCCGTGTCTATGGAGCCGAAGTAGCCCCCTACAAGCTCCCAGCTTTTCCTGTCCGGCGATTCTACGCCCTTGAGTACATCCGGCAAGCCCTCAAGGCCGACCAGCTTCATTTTTTCCCCGCTAAGAAAGGCTACATCCTGAAGCTTCCCGACAATATTGGCCCCTTTGTTGTAAATTCAAGATATGCCCTCTCGATTGTTGAGAAATTATTGCAGAACATGGACCTGAGACTAGGGGAGAGTTGGGCTTATGACCCACGGGAAATTATCTCAAATAAAAGAAAGAGAAACAAGTCTGCGCCCTACGTTCATGAATCCAGGCCATTTCTGGAGTGGAAGGCTAATTATGAGGTCTGGCCTATGTTTTCGCAGATGGAGACGGACTCATCTGCCACAGGAGAAGAAGAAGAAATGAACAAAGGGGGCAACGAGCAGGAAGCTGGTACTTCCGGAGCGCCACCACCCAAGAGGCAAAAGGTAGCCACTAGTGAAGCCGAGGTCATCGGGGAAGGGATAATTATGGAGCCCCTTGCGAAATTTGGAGAGTTTGATAAGAGCAAGGCAGGGATAGTAGTCCTAAGAGATAGCACCGCCTCCTCCGACTACACTGAAGTCACTCAGGCCATCATCGAGCCTCCTCCTTCCAAGACAAAAGAAAGGGAGCTGGCCAATAAAACCGTCAGAGACAAGTATAGGGCCGAACTAGGAGGTTTCGTTGAGAAATATCACACCAGAATCTCTGCCTCGGTTAATGCTGACACCGAAGACCTGGTACTTTCTATGGCCGAGGCTATCCTGGATCCGAATTCAGACGTCCCTAGCTACAAGGTGATTGATTTGGTCGTCGACATGAAGCAGGTTCCGGTACAGGACCTGAATGACCTGTTCCAGACAATCTGCGACATGATGAAGGATAAGATTTCGTAGATCACCCTCGCCCTAAAGAAGACAGAGCAGAAATACGACGACCTGAGCAAATCTTATGCCGCAGAACAGAGTGCTTGTCGGGCCAATGCAAATCAGGTGCGCGTCCTTAAAGAGCAGATTAAGAATTCAGACGACGGAGGAAAGGGAATGCAAGCTGCATTAATAGCCAAGTTGGAGAAGGACATTACGGCGGCTAGGAAATGGTCTGGCATACCAGCTTCACATCCGATACAGACCGATGAATTGGTGCATGTGGAAGAGGAGAAGAACGAGCTGAAGGCCAAGCTTTCCAGAGAGAGAGAGGAGAAAGAAAAAATGGTCAAAAGAATGGAAGAGCTGGAGAGCAGAGCTACCGAGCTGCAGACCCGCTGGGACACGCACAACTGTCATGTAGCCGAGACATCAAGTGGGACAGGTTCAGCACCAGCACAACTATCTACAGCCAGGGCCGAGATAGAAGTGTTGGGGAAGCAAACAACGACTGCCAAGCAAAAGGTGGTAGAGCTGGAGGGCGCCCTGGCTGAGAAGGCCAGAACTATTGAAGGGCTGCAAAGAGAAATTGAGGAGGGAAAAAAGACTGCGACTGAGCAACAACAGATCATTGCCGAGCTGAAGAGTAAGGTGAGGGGAAATATCACCCTGGTCGAGGCCAGAAGCCTTATCTGGTCAGATATAATCGTGGCCGTGACTGAACAGTGGGAGTTCCTAACGATGATGGGAGAACTCAAATCTACCCTTCCATACCTCAATAGGAGATTGCAGGAGGCCGGAGATAATCTGCCAACTAGAGCTCGACACACCGGAATTTATATATCTTTTCTCTATACACTGAGAGCAGATGACGTGCTAAAACATGACATTCCCAGCAGGTTTATGGAAATCAATGAATGTCGGAAAATTATAGAGAAAGAGGAGGCTCGATTGGCAGCCTCGAAGGCTCTCCAACAGGTTGCAGACATGGTGGAACAGTTCAACAAGGTATGGAACAAAATCACCACTGCTGGCCTCCCTTCATGTTGGGAATCAAACGCTCCTGCTGTACTCATGCACCCCGATCACTACACAGCACTCCTAGAGGCAGAACGGGATCGGTCAGATCTTCAGATGGGCAAAGGAACTCAGCTTAAGGCTACTATCATCGTCACAGCCCTACAGAAGGAGTTTAGTCTCCTCCATATGATCCGGCACCGTCTCCCCACCCACGCAGACATCCACACCTTCGGCGAGGCATTTACCAGAGTGGAGAGACTGCAGATGTCGTAGCCGCATCCGTAAAAGCCGCGAGGTTAACGCTCCCCGACTCAACATGCCACCTCTCCCACCAATGTACTTCTACCGTCTACTACAAACTTCGACCCACAACAGCTTTCATGACGCATTATGGTTCATTCATGACATGGCCTTAACGGCCTTTACTTTCATTTCAGTTATGTTTGATTTAAATTTCCGAGTGGGCGGTTTTTCCTCCCACTCTTGCATTTTTACTTTTACCTTGAACAATGATCTACATTTTGGTTTTCAGTTTGGCCCGGGGCCTGTTACGCATGATGGAAGAGTTGCTTTCCCCATCATGCCATTTTGTGGTTTTGATAATGATTGTTAACAATTTTGAGCATGCGAGTAAGATATTTTCAGAAAATATCTTCTCGATGAAAGGCAGAGAGAAGGCTATATAATACAGGAAAAAGAATGATACCAGGTTCCATTTTCTTCAGAAAATTGATTGTATTAGAATTTTCTGTGCGTCTGCTTTGTGAACAATTTGGTTACTGCCCGGAGGAGCCCATTGGGTTTCAATAATAAGAAGTTTTACTGTAATACGGATTCTGGACACGGTTGTATGGTGGTGTGTGTGCCTCTCTATTGTTAGTTTCATCTTTGCTCACCTCTCTTATATTATATCCTGGAATGCGAGTGTCTTTTATCTTTTGATATGAACTTATCGTGTTGATACTCATGTCAGTAGCAGTGTGACACTTTAAATGGCTCAGGAGTAATGTATTTTGCCACGTGCATTTCACTCATATTTCTACTATGTTGGTTGTATTGAAATGTTATTGATGAAAGCTCTTGGTATGCATGGATTCTTAGATATTTAAGCCCATTTCTATGCCATGAAGTTCTCCTTAATATCATCTATGTAACAGCCGATATCCCCCTCTTGTTATACAGCTTCGCTATTGTTTATGATTACTTTCTCTGCCATATGTCGTGAATCTGGCCCTCATTATATTGATCTGTCTTATGATTGTCCGAAGCAGCAGTATCTAAATATAAGCATTCCATTCGTTCAGCGTTGTTTGAAATACCTCAAACTGTCCGAAGTTCTGGTTCCATTTTAGTTTGTTTTCTGTTTCAAAAAGAGTAGTGTAAGAGCTCTGTCACGTTAAGGGATGAAACGTTGTCCAAAATATCCTGCTCTCTACACCTCATAAGATGTCCTAGGCACTGGTCTGTAACAACTCTAGGCTGTCTCTAGGAGTTACAACAAGTTCAATGATGGCACTATATTCAGTGACATTGTTTGTGGTTCGTCCTAGACAAATACCTTGATGTCTATGAACTCACCATTAGTATTATAAATCACCCAGCCTGTAGAAGACATGTTCCGGGTACTGCAGGAGGCACCATCTGTGAAACCAACATAAGGAGTGACAGACATCTACATAGTAAGAAACAATATAATAAGTAAGAAAAACTTATTGCAAAGCACACCAAGCCAAAAAATGTACAAAAATGAAAAAAAAAACTCCTATGTACAAATGAACATGCACGAGGAACTCATCAATAGTATTTTTTGAGATACAGCCCATTTCTGGGTTCATCCAAAGGATAACCTTCATATTCAATTAGCTCATCAACCCCATTCTGCAAAATGCGCTTCACGATATAGGGCACATGCCACATGGGTTGGAATTTTCCTGCCCCCAATTTATCATGAAAATGGTAATACAAGAGGACGAGGTCTCCTTCTACAAAGGAACAAGGGGAAATATAATGATTAAAATGAGCTTTGACCTAATTTTTCTGTGCTTCTATGACAAGAGTAGAAAAGCGACGAGTTTCATCAAGCCTCTCTAAATATAGAAGATGCTCTTCTTCTCGTGAAGTATTAGGCAGCGATTCAATAGATATCTTGAGAGAAGGGATTTTGCATTCAATTGAAAGGGTAGCTTCTAGACCATAAACAAGCTGGAATGGAGTGAATCTAGTTGCATCCTTCAGCGAGGTTCAGCAAGCCAAGAGAGCTGAAAAGAAGATGATATTCTAGTTGGACTTGTGCATCCCAATCATATGCTAAAGCATAGTGACTAGAACGTTGTTCATGACTTCAACCTAGCCATTGGCCCGAGGATAGTATGATGTTGAGTTTTCATGATGCAGACCCAACTTGGATGTCAACTCAACCATCATTTAATGACGAAAATGAGAACCATGATTAATAGCAATGGCTTGAGGTACACCAAACCTGGTAACGACATGATTAAACAGAAATTGTGTGGTTTTATCACCATTAGCTATGAGTGTAGGCATTGCTTCAACCCATTTAGTGAAGTAGTCAATGGAAACGATAATATAAGCATTCCCCCCAGCTGAGTGAGGGCTACACGTCATAAAATCAATGCCCCAATTCAAAAAGGGACCAACAGGAATGACAGGATGGAGGTGTGTGGGTGGCGTGTTCATCTTGCACTGGTAAATCTAGAAATCGTGAAACTTGCAGAGAGAAAAAATGCAGTCTTTAAATATAGTAGGCCAGAAACATCCAACATAAACAATCTTCTGTGAAGTAGCATATCCAGACATGTGACCACCACAGGCACCAGAGTGGCAATCATTGAGGACTTTTTCATCCTCCTTAAGAGTTAAACACCGACAGAGAAAAGAATCAGCTTCGATGCAGTAGAGAGTATCATTGATTATGAAATAAGGTTGGGAATGATGGTGGATGCATTGACGATCATCCTTCATCAAATAATATTGGAAAGTAGAATTTTTAAGATATACGATGATATCACTGTACCAAGGATTAAAGGTGCTAATGAGAAAAATGGTGTCCTTTGGAATGTATTCCTCGGAACTAGATGGAGCAGAATCAGAAGGGAGAGAGAAAATCAAATCGGCAAAAGCCAATGATTTCTTCGATTTGGCCGTAGTAAAGTCCAAATAAAACTCTTGGAGGATAAAAATCCACTTTGAGTATTTCCTCCCCAGGAATTGACAAGTCAATATGCAGGTCATAGGGTTGAAATCAGAAGTCACAGTTACTATCTGCAGTAGAATGTAATGGTGAAAAAATTGGACAGCTTGAACAACAACCGACGCTAATTTCTCGACATGTGTGTAACATTTTTTGGTATTGAGAATATTGCAGCTCAAATAATAAATGATGTGTTCATCACCATCATCGTCGTGTTGCACCAGAACCATGGAAATAGTGCTAAATGTGACAACCAAATAGAGGGATTAGTCACCATGATAATTGCTAAGATGCAATAGAGGAGAATTGATAAGCAATGTCTTTAGTGCATCGAAGGATTTTTTGGCAATATCATCCCAAAGGAATGAGACACCTTGCTTAAGTAATCATGTGAAGCCTTTTGCTACTTCAGCATAATTCGGTATAAAATGGCACAGGAAACTAGCTTTCCTTTGTAGATTCTGCAGCTGATGTAAAGAGGAAGGGGAGGGGAGATTGAAGATAGCTTAGACCTTGAGGGGATCGAGACGAATTACATCGTTAGAGATGAAAAAACCTAAGAATCTACCAGAATAAATGCAGAAGGCACACTTATGGGGATTGAGCCAAATGTTATAGCGTCTACGACGATGATATATTTGACGAAGATGATCTGGGTGGTCTTTGCGCTTAGCAAAATGAGCCGGAAGGTCATCCAAGTAAGGTTGAATGATGCGCTTTATATCATTGAAAGTGCATGACATTTATCTTTGAAATGTAGCCCCAACATTCTTAAGACCAAAAGGGAGCTTCTTATAGGCAAAGGTACCCCAAGCATAGACAAAGGCGGTCTTATGTTGATCGGCCGGAAGAATATTGATCTAGTTGTACCCATAAAACCCATCCATAAGGGAAAATATCTCACTCCCAGCACATTTGCCAATGATCTAGTAAATAAAAGGAGTGGGATAGTTATCCTTAGGGCAAGCATGATTGATATCCCAGTAATATACAAAAACACAAATAGTACCCTATTTTTTATCCACAGGAACAATTTTAGAAACCCATTCTGTCAAGGGAATCAGATAAATGAAGGTAGCTTTAAGAATTTTTTCAACTTCTCCCTTAATGGCGGCTACCTTTTTAGGGTGTACAGGATGAAGATGTTGATAAACAGGCTTTGCGCCAAGATAAGTAGGAATCTCATGCACAAGTATACTCGGATCGATGTTGGGAATTTATTCATAAGATCAAGTGAAAACTTATGAAAACTCACGGAAGAGACTAGTATAGAAGTTGATCTCATCAAGAGAATAGGTCACCCCAATTTGGATGTTCTCGACAACCCACAATTTGATGGAGATTTTGATAAGAATCATTTGTGTGATGTTTCTTAGGTTGCCTTCTACAAAGACTTTGTGTGTCAATATGGGCGTTTGAAGCCGATCAGAAGGAACTTGGGAAGTGAACTTCTAAAGATAGGTAGACATGGCCCCAAGACCAAGCATGAAAGAGTAATGATGATGACTATTGTCCCAAGGAGGATCCTCAAGAGACATAGTTTCCACGATGGCCTCATAAGTGAGAAATATCGCATTTAAGGGATCGAGTGAATCTAAAGTGTCGAGCTAAGGTGATTGAGAATACGTGTCAAGAGATATACTTAGAGGAGAATTATCAGAGGGAGGAGGAGCCAAATTCGAAATAAGTTCACAATAATCCATTTCTATTGGGCTTAACGACATCGCGTCACCAAACGAATCAATCTTCTCATGCGAAGGGATGATCCACGAATCAGAAGACCTGGAGATCATGTTGACCTTAGCAGTGTTGGGTGGAGGAAGAGAAAAAATACCCATGAGGGCAGGATCTTTGAAAAGACCCGGTCATATGCTCTCATAAGGCATCAAAATATGATTTACATGTGGAATGTTTCTCTCGGAAGATGTGGAAGTGAAAAAGGACAACTGATCGACAATGATGATCTTTCCTTCGTGCGGAAATCGAAGAACACAAAAGAGAGTGGACGGGACACAAATCATGGCATGAGTCCAACTGTGACCGAGGAGAGGTTTGCAATTGAGCTTGGCGTCAACAACTTCAACCTCAATGTTAATCGTTTTCCCTTCTAATGTGAAAGGTAAACTAGCGAGAACACCAAGAGGGAGAGATTCCCTTCCGTCAAAAGCTTCTAAAGAGTTTGGATATTGATTAAGGGCTGGAGAAACAATGGCTTTCCTGAAAGCAGAAGACATGATGCACGTAGATGCACCCTCATCCATGATCGCTCGGTGTATATTCTTTCCATTAATCCCAACTTGAATGATAAGTGCAAGCTGGTGAGGGAGACACAAGACAAAATTTTCCAATTTGAAACTGATAAGGCTAGAATCGGTGGGGTGAATCACTCTGATGGCAGATAAAAAAGCCTTTCTTTACGACAGACAACTCTGAAGTACTTCTAATGCAGACATAGCAAAGGGCGCCTGAGCCAAATCCTCAACAATATTGTAATGTTGAGCGACACGGGCGTTGTGGTTGTAGGCATTAGAGGAATTTTGAGGTCTAAAATGGGCCTCCTAAGAAAAATGTACAACAAAAATAAAATTTATAGAACGAATAGTATTCAAGATGACACTGTCAACCATAGGGGATGATTCACCATTTTTTAAGTAAAAGGGTAAAAATATTAAAATAAAATAAAATAATAAAACTACTTTTTCAACTCGTATTTTCAACTTATCTGCCAAAGTATTTACTCAAATTTTGAGCAGGAATACTTTTTGGATGAAAAATTTAATTCATTATGCAAGGAGTACCCATGTTGCATACTTTCATTGGACCCTGCTGCGCAAAAAATGAGAAATACTTGAAAAAACATGATTGCAATAATGTTTTTCATGTATTTCTCATTTTTCTTGTAGCAGAGTCCATCGAAAGCATGCAACATGCATACTACTTCAATGAGGAATTACTTTTTGCATCCAATGAGTATTCCTGCACAAAATTTGAGTAAAAACTTTGGGAGATAAGTTGAAAATATGAGTTGAAAAAGTAGTTTTTTCTTTTTTCCTTCTAAAATTTGATGATGTCATCAAATATTAATTTATTTTTCCACTATTTCTTTATAATTTGCTAACGAGGCCCATTTTAGACCTTAAAACTCCCCTAATGGAGACTTTTGGAGTACACCTTTAGAAGGCAGTTGTACAATGGGCTCAGTACTAGGCCTTTCGATATGAAGAGAGCCAGAACCAGGCAGGGGAGTAGGACCATCAGTGATTTCCTTCCCTGTTGCCTGATGTGGTTTGGTATACTCTTTCGATCAAGTAGAAATAGAGACGGGTGTAGGACCATTCATCATTAAAACCTGAGAGCCAAATGGGGTGGAGGACTAAGGTTGCTCCACCATCTAAATTTGCTGTGATGGGAATGGTTCTTTAAGAACAACCAGAGTGCCTTGAGTGCCCTTAAGAAGTTGACTCACCTTGGCCCATCATGGATAGTCCTTGGTGTAATTCTCTTGGTCCCAAATCAGAAAATGATAGTTCAGTTTTCATTTAGAACCATCATCAATACTAGGTTTCAAAGAATCATGTTTCGAGGTATCAGCTTTGGCCTTACCTTTACCATTCTTCTTACCCTTCGAATTTTTATCTGCCAGATTGGAATGGATGACATTTACTTCTACGATTTACCAAAATTTGGAGGTGGCTGAGAAGCAGTATTAGTCGAAGGAGTAGATTTTTTCTTCGTAGGATTTGGAGAAGACTTTCGAGAAGTTTGGGACACAGAACCAATGATACCTTCGACAGATGGTGTCATTGGTGCTTTAGTAGTTCCATGTCGCGAAGCATCAGGCAAGAGTTCATACAATGAGCCGGATTGAGAGTACACAAGAACAAGGTACTGGGCACGCGCAATATCTTGTTCCTCAATGACACATTCCCCCATAGCGATGTCCTTAGCAATCAGACCGATAAAAGAGGTAGTGAACCAATCAGTTAGAAGTTGATCAAGAATCACAAACTTGATCAAACAATGATACCACCTGCACTCATGAATATGATCAGAGATGTGAGTAGCTCGATCCTGTTTTTAGTATGTGAGAAGGTGCATCCCAGTTTCATAGCAAACTAGTAACTATAAGTGTGCGAGAAATGGCATAGCAAGAGAGTTGAAATATTGAAAGATGTTATGGGAGAGTTCAATGTACCACTTTGCAGCAACACCAGTGAGAGTCCTTTGAAAAAGATGTAGCCAAATTGAATCGTCAACCCAAGAGTTAGAGGAGCACCAGAGATGGTAAGTCATAGCATGCACTTGGGGGTCTTCTTCAGGCTTGCCGTCAAATTTGGGACAATCGCCCGAGATTTTAGTTGGAACTGGAGGCCAATATGGATTATAAAGGATAGGGTCATTGGTCAAATTTGACACATCAGGTAGTTTCAGCGTAGAGAGAAAAGGCAATTGCGAATTGAAGGGCATTGCAGGCCTTTGATAGAAACGAGCATTGGGATTCCAACTAGGTTGGCATAAATTCTGCCCCCATACGTTCTGTCCCGGAGGATTTTTCCATAGGGGTTATAAGCCTGATAATTCTTCCCATACATCGGTTGAGGACCAAGATATTGATTCTAAGTGAACCAATGAGGTCCTGTCTAACCAACATATGGATTTTTTTGTGGAATGTAAGCAGTGGCTTGAGGTGCATTATATACCACTTGAGATTGACCTTTAAGAATATAAGCAGTGCCTTGGGGCCCATTGCACACTACCTGAGATTTACCTTGAGGAATGTAAGAAGTGCCCTAGGGCACATTGTACACTGATTGAGATTGATCTTGAGTAATGTAAGTAGTGCCCTGAAGCTGTGCAGGTCGCCCTTTGTAGGTTGACTCAGATGCTGTGGTTGAACATGTTGCCCCTGGGGTATAGGTTGGCATGGCTGTTGGGATTAGAAAGGTTGTCCCTGTAGTGCAGGTTGGCCTAGATGCTGAGAGCCACTAGTTTTCCCTTGTGGAAGAGGTTGGCTAGATGGTTTGGATGATCCAGGTTGCCCTTAAATTCTAGGTTGAACCAACTGAGCAGTAGAGGGTTGACCTTGTTGTACAAAAGCCAGGCCTTGCTGAACGTAAGGCTAGTGTTGTTGTAGAAAAGGTTTTCCCTATGATGGATAGATTTTCCCCTGGAGAACATAAGGTGCTCCCTATTGAACATAAGGTTGACGAGTAGGACCATAGGGTTTTCCTTGTTGGATCGAAGGTTGTCCCTGGAAGGGTTGTCCTTGTGGACCATAGGGTTGCCCCTGTTGGACCGAAGGTTGTCCCTGAAAGGGTCATCCTTGCGGACCATAGGGTTGTCTTGATAGGTATGTAAATTGGTTGGGGTTAATCGGAGGCAAATAGACAGGGTTTCTGTACTCATCATAATGATGTGGAGGATTAAGAGGAGCTTGCAACTGCTGAGAACCCTCAGGGGTGTAATTCTGATGCTGAATGGCCAACATGTACTGATCATACATCATACCTTTAGGAATTAGATTATAAGAGATGGGTGCACTATCAGTAGGTTGGATTCCCAAAAATGTGAGGCTGTGATCCACCAATGGCGGGCCCAACGGGTATCGTGGAAGTGATAGGAATCGACCAACGAAGAACAAAATATGGCGGTAATGACTGAAACACACTAACATATGACATGGATGAAGCCACACAGATAGTGGGTTGGGTTGGGACAGACGTAATGGTTGTCGACATCATGGGAGTCGAAGGTGATGCACCCGATACTGTTACAAAGAACCTTTCAGAAGGAGCATATGTACTTGTCTAGATTGCATTCTAATACAATGGTGTAGCACCAGAAACAATCTGACTCAACAAATGATAACCAGGTGGGAGACAAGATGGTTGACCTGAGACATAAGGAAAATTCTCCGGAGGGAGCTAATATTCTCTTGTAGAAACATAAAGCTCTTCACTACTAATGGGACTTGAATGATCCATGTCAGATGAAGCCATGTTATCGTCAAAAAGGTGATGAGCAGTGGCAAGTAAAGATGGTTCCAAAGTTAGAAGAGGATACTCTTCTTCATTTCCAAAGCTAGCACAAGCATCCCGAGGTTGCCAATTGATATCAAATGGGTCCTCAAGAGGAGATCGGGTAGCAAGAGGTAAGATACTGAGAACAATAGAATTCCAGTAATTGATAGGTCTGGTGGGCTGAGGTGCTCCTAAAGGAACTTCAAGAGAAGGATCTTCACTAGGAGGTAATGAAGGGGACGACAAAACTGGTGGTTCTGCCACCGTGACTTTGTATCAAAAACAGGAGGGAACCAAGATGACCAATTCGAGACTTCAATACCAATCACTAAGGAATTACTTGAGAACAATCCAAGAAAATATCTTTAATGGGCGTGTGATCGTAGGAAATTGATTTTATAACACTGAAACACTAAGGAATTACTTAAGAACAATCCAAGAAAATATCTTTAATGGGTGTGTGATCGCAGGAAATTGATTTTATAACACTGAAACAAAACTCTGCCTTTTCATATTTTAATAGTCAAGAAAAAGACAAAAGGTGACTTTAGTCACTTTCAAGTTGAACGAGCATGAAAGGACAAGTGCTCGATGATATTTTCAATTTCGGGGAGTAATGAAAATACCAAAATGACTACTCAAGAAATCTAAGAAAGAAGCTTTAAAAAGTTTCCGTGAACTGCAATATACACCTTAGTGATCAAATGAAAGAGAAATGACCAAGGACTTAAAGTATGTGCAGGCAGTCTCCTTGAATGTTGTGTTCAGTGTATCATAGTTACAGGGCAACAGACTTGGCTTCCTATGCATAAAGGATTACAACCTTTGAGGGTCTCGCTTTATATATTCGATGATACGCGAAGAACAAGTCTGTGCCAATGCTATCTACTTCCAGATGGCGAATGACAATTACTCAATTTAACGATGCCGAAACACGTGACTAGCCTAGACCTCTAAATGTGAGTATTAGGTTTCAATGCTTCCTTAGGTTGATTGAATTCATTTTAAAGTTGATCTTGAATTAATGTTGCAGTTTTAAGGCATTACTGAAAAGAAATCTTAAATCCTTAATGCACAACTACATGTGAAATAAAATGACTCCAATTCGATGAATAACTAGCTAAGATAGGGATAGTGATTCATAACGAAGCAGCAATAAATCGAGTACAAGAATAAATTTTCTTAATGCATCTAAGACAAACAAAGAAGAAAACTAAAAGATCTTTCCTTGTTCACTAAAAGCTACTAATGAAATAGAACATTTTTCATTTTCAAACCAAGAGAAATAATGCAAATTATATCCTTTTAGATGAATGAAAAGAAAAATGCACTACTACACTACAAGACAAAATAGACACTAGTTTTGAGAAATTTAAATGAGACGATCTAAAGCAAGGAGATGAATCTAACACACACATCAAACACTCAAAACAGAGACACATTCCTTCAAGAAAAAAAGGGCTTACAAACTGATTCAGTGAGCAAGGTAATCTATGCTCAGGGTGACAGATGGAGAGCTAAACGAACACCAACATGACCATTCAATGATCCAATGACACGTAGAACTAAAAGAAAAGCTAAAAAAATCAATCAAAAAGATGAAAGGATAAAAATCAAACTGAATCAAACTCAACTCAGAAGGTTCAGTGAGGAGGTAGTCGAACAAGAGGCATAAGACACCTAGAAACCCTAGGATGACAAAATTCACTGATCAGATGAGGGGAAAATAGCTGAGAAGAATGAGACAAGAGATTCAAAGAAATTCCAGTGGAATAATTGAAAGATAAAAATCCAACCTAAAGGAAAGACACACTGACAAAACTTAGGGAAAAGGGAAAAATTTTAACCTACAGGATTCATTGTGTCTATCAAGCTATAATACGCACTAAATAGAGGATGGTTAGCCTGTGACAAAGGCAACAAGCGCTAATCAGTGCAACTATTCAAGAAACAACAATGCTGAGCCAAAAAAATATGGAAAAGACAGAAAGCCACTGAGCAGAGGTCAGACTTGACACTCTGAGACTAAATGGGATGGTGATAAACATGCAAACAAACATAACAAAGTAGAAAAGCAATAATATGACCAAAGCCAAACAGACAATAAAAAAACTAGACGAATAATGAGAGACGAAAAACACACTAATCCCCAGTGAAGTCGCCAACTTGTTGAGCAGGTAAATCCCCTATGCAGACAGAGGCGATCCATCTAGCCCTAGGGTGGGTCGAGAAACAACAGAACAAACTGGGCTTTAAGACTCCTAGCTTATAAATGAAAACGATTTGGGATAGATGACCTGCCTTGGTCCAACACTTTTGTTATAGTTTGCAGCAGCGATCCGCTGATATTTGTCTTCAAACGTCATGTTCCTTCAATGATAATTTACATGTACCTACAAAGGGATCAAGTGAATGGTGACAGCATACAGGAACATATTTTCATTTAAAGCTATTCGATTGCTCAAGGAGAATCAAACATTTTTCATATCATCAAACACAAAATTGGAACCAAAAAACTAGTCATGTATTAATGATAGAGAAAATAATTTTACAACCTTAATGCCTTGACATTGCAGCCTCATTCGATAGTTTCAGTTAAGTGTGTCTCAAGAATTCGTTGGGGATCATACTTGGTGAGGCAATGGGCCTAAACTCTCTCTCGACAATGGATTCCTCTCTACCTTATTCTTCACACCAGCTATAGTAAGGACTGTTTAGCTAGCTAAAACTATGTGAGAAGTAAGTATTTATAGGAGAGGAGGAGGAGGTTTGGGATCCCTCATAAGATGCGAGAGAGTCCTTATCGCATTGGGGAGTTTCACAATTGTAGGAAACAAGAAGCCAGAGGGAGGACTTCGACGTTATTCAGTCGAACAAACCATGATGCCTTTGCTCACGAAGTGGTTAGGCATGGAAAATCATTTCTATTTAAAAAAAAATTCTAAGAACAGCTTGGTGCAGGTGCCTCACTGAGATAGAGTGGTAATGGGCACGAGGCCCAGTGTTAATTTCTCTATTGGTGAGAGGCCATAACTGCCTACCAGCACTGACCAAAAATCATATATTTTTTATAGTCTTCTTGAGGAATGATCAATAGAGGAAATGTTCTTGACATGCCAAGGGATGAGATGACACTTTTTGCAAGGTATGACAATACATAGAAGTCACTAAAATGGTCTTCCAATATTCGAGATGGGGACTGCAGGGACGGTGAAAAAATACTGTGTAACACCCTCCTCTTGCCCCCCCGCCCCGGAAGAGAGACCAATTCCTCCAAAGTGTAGACAACCTCTTGTATAACTAGGAATAGCTTATTTAAGTCTGCTTTCCCTCAGCATGTTTCTATAACTGCGTCCAATTAATTTGGGATGTTGTCTTTCCTTATCCTAGGCTTTACTTTTGTTTTTCCACAAAAGCTTTTTAAAACTAGATTTTTCCTCTGTCTAGTTTTCTTTCACCTCTTCTCAGTAATTTTCCACTTTGTCGAGGTATCTATAAGATTCTTATCTCCCATCTAGTATTTTTATTTTATTTTATTTTTTTCTCCAAGGATTTCTGGAGAATTTTGGGAAAGTCTTACGATTTTATTCCATCCTCATGGATTTGAAATCCTGGTCTCCAATTTACTCTAGTCTTTGCACAATAATTAAATTCGACATTTATTTAATTCAAAAATAATATGCCCACATATAGTTTTCCTTTAGGTCCACTTAACCTTTATGATTCTCCTCTGTCTAAATAAAAGTAGAAAAATAGAGAAATAAAAGTAGAAAAATAGAGATATTATCACAGTGAAGGCAAATGAAAATACTGACATAGTTTTCAAAGGATGCCCAAAGGTATTTGTGTTGGCCTTTTTTGCTATCAGAATTATGGGGACATTGTCATATGCTTTGCCTTATTCCTCGCTGATGTTCAAGGTACTGAGTCAGATGCACTTCTTAATTCTGCTATCACTAATTTATGTTTTAATAGAAAATAAATGCACTTGATTTCTCAGTTTGACGCTTTGCTATAATTTCAAATTTGAATAAGCTTACTTTGAATCATCTAACATCTTATGGTTTTACTATTTATTTAACTGTACTAATAATTTTTTTAAATAAGAATGGACTATTTTTAAGATTTCTTTTTTCCTGTTCAAAAATTTAAAATTTGTTTAAAGGATCACATATCTTCCATATCATTAATAATGTGGTATAAAGACTAACATATATTTCAATATCAGCAATATATGTGTTTCATATTTTCCACACCAACATGGCCTCCTTAATGTGTTTAATGATTTCTCTCTATTTCGTTTTGAGTCTAACAGGCTGCTCCTCCTTTTTAAAGAGTATTACCAATATTATTCAATAACACGATTCAATTCTGGTAAATTTCATAGTTACTAAATTCGCTTGTATTGAACAAAAAAAAAAATACAAGAATTTGGAAATTCTATTCGTATATTGAATATTTCAAGAAAAATTTGATTTGGTTAGCACATATGCAGAGTATTGTCTACCTAAAGGAAATCGATGTAACATACACCATTAACTTCACAGGGAAATGTAAGGAGTTAAAAAATTTTTATAAGTTAATCATCATTACATAGAATGTTTA
This sequence comes from Pinus albicaulis, assembly GCA_034641835.2. NCBI lineage: Eukaryota > Viridiplantae > Streptophyta > Pinopsida > Pinales > Pinaceae > Pinus > Pinus albicaulis. The sequence goes on along the minus strand of CM076579.1, from coordinate 1,321,735,555 downwards.
TAAATAATAATAGTAACTCCTTAACCCTTAACAACCTCCATTACAGTATATTAACTTTATACTAAATGATGCAAACATCCATTCATCTCATTACTCAAATAGTCATCAAATAATTGCCATTCTGAACATTATAACAAGAAAGAACTGAACCTCATCATCTGGACACAATAATCAATCACACCATTGAACACCATTATACCCTGGAAACCCCGTAGGGTGAAAACCAGCAAACGTTTAATTTTATTATTAAACGCTCGTGAGGGTGTTCAGCCCATCACTCAATGGATTATAAGGGAGACCATCCCTTAACCATTGTTTATATAATTTACAAGGAAATATGCAAATATCTAGCTTACAGCCATTATAATATATATAATACCATTTGCCTTCTGGTCTTCATATCTTCAGATCTTCTCATCTTGGTGGCATGGATGTACCTACAATGGACCATCGTGCATTGGACCTTCCTGCAACTCGCACTCATCTGCATGAGCATTAATCATTTTTCCTCATATGTGCTGGTTATAAATCATCACAATAACTCATGCTTCTGTTGCATAAGCACACATTCATGACGAAGCACATAACCTCCTTCACGAGTCTTTCCAAGGAAAGTCTCTACACTAGTGAGCATGTAAACATATGTAAAAATATGCAATGAAGAGTATAAATACATGTCTCATTTTCAAGATTTTACTAAAAATCATATTCAATGTAGTTTCAATACTACAAGCTTTCTTTTTACATACAGATATGTATATTATTCTTCAATAAAAGTTAATACATAGGTTGCATGCCTATGCATGACCTTGTTCCAAAAGAACTAACATAACTAACATATTAGTTTTGATATCATAAATGTACTCACATATTTTCCTAAATGGTGAGATAGATAAATATTTCTTTATACATGCAAAGAGTATGCTTCTATAACATAATGGCTATTCTTTGTGCATGCAAGAGAGATAACCCTCCCTCTTTGTGCATGCAACAGATATAGCTCTTCCTTTACTGTAGGAGACACTTATTCCCTTCTTAGATTTCTATCATCATGAAATAAAGATTATCATAATAGCATTCTTTAAAACAACATGGATTCTTTTCACAAAAACTTCTTAGTATACTACCACTCTTAACTATTATGTAAAAGATTGGCATAATAGCAAGGAATAACATAATAGAAATATTCTCAAGAAAGATAACATGGATTCTTTTCAAAAAACCCGCCAATAAGTTTCCCTTTCACCATTCTATCTCTCTAATAACATTATCTGTCTAAGATATTAAAGTAAGAGTCTTTTCAAGAAAAGACAACAAGGATTCTTGTTAGGAAATAACCACAAGATCACGTGGTTAATCATTTTTTAATTAAAAATTCCTATCTATATTCATTAAATACATTGTATAGGAAACATGCATACTTATCCAAACATGCATGAAACAAATACACACAATAGACACATGCCAATTTTAGATATGCATGCATTTCAAATGTCTCAATATAAGGTTACCAAAGCCTTAATCTCAATATGTCCACCAAAACATATTTTCACTTTAAGAAGGAAAATCTCAACTTATTTCCCTTGAAATATTTTCTCCTATATTTACTCATCTTGATATGGGAATAAAACTTGTTTATAATGAGATTGAAAGATAACTGTGGTAAATAATCAAATTATTACTTATTATTTAACATTTTCCCATAATCTTGAAACATATTCCAAATAACTAATGAAATACCCTCTTCTTTCTGTGTAACTCATCCCAAGAAAGATGAACAACATTATTACTTATTATTTAACGTTTTCCCATAATCTTTTCCCAAGAAAAGTTATATATATATAAATATAAATATATTCACCAATACAAATATTTGTATGCAGTGTTATTTTCCACAAGTAAAAATGCATATGGAATAATTCTCAAGACTGCTTATTTAATCTTGGGAATAATTATTTCAAAACTTTTCAGTAAAAAAAATTAGTAAAATACTTATCTTGTCATATGCGATGGTAACCAAGTTGTACACGCTCCCTACAACAACTCCAGCTGCGAATCTTCATTTATTGCCAAGCTTCATGCTGTTTCTTCACTCGATCAGATCCACGTCCTTCACAAAAACTTTGAATCTGTGCACAAGCTAATGGACAGCATCGTAACTCTTGCCATACCTCAGAGCCAAACTCCATAAACTATAGGGACTTGGGATTGGTTCCCAATATTTTAAAGAAACTAGACTCACGACTTTGCAGCTGATACAGATATGGCCAGCGCTAACAAAGTGCTCAGAAAAATGGTGAGGACGCAATCCATGGCAGGCGAAACTCTTCGAATCTCTTAACAGAACAAAGGGAGAAAAAAGAATGATATGGGTTGCGTCCCAAACATTCTAACGTATGTTCCCTTTCAATTTCTATCCAACGAGCCGTCTCTCGTCCTACAAAGAATGGTCTTGGTGGGGAAATTTAGCACTACTCTCATGTTTTAAGCAGAGAGTTCAGATAACCAAAAGTACCCATGACAATAACCTTCGCGAAACTGTAAGAATCCGCAACACATTTTACTGACATCATGTCTGGTTCTTCATCCACCATATTCCAACCAAATCCATACCCAAAAATCGACAGCGAATATCATGACAATATCGAGAGCCGAATCCACGAAGAAACTGTTAACCCTCATAAATGCATAACGATTTGGATAGTTATCAAGAATTGGTTTGACATTAACTGAATCTTGATTTTCTTGGGTTTGAACGGTTACGTAATAATTTTTTTACCAGGAGTACGTGTGTTACATACTCCCCCCCTTGAAGAGAACACCGTCCTCGGTGTGCTTCTCTGACAACCAATTACTATTGGAAGAAATTATGGCTTTTTCACAAGCTTTCTGAGAATGGTTGAACACCCATCAACACCTGTAATGTATGACTAACAATTCCATCACATTAGTCACATAGTTTTCAAAATGAAAATATTTGCAACTATCAAACAGTATTGCAATATAAAGAGATGTTTTAATCAAGGTACTTCCATAAGTACTCAGAGAGAACCAACCCTCTCATAAATGCATCATGTGCACACTGTCTTAGCTCCTGCCAAAGACATCCATACAGTACTTAAAATAATTACTCAGAGAGCACCTAGCTCCCTTCATCATACCAAGGGTTAATCAATGCACCATGGTCATATCCTAGCATCTGCTAAGACATTCAAACAAATTAGTAATAAAATAAATGAACTTATACATTCAATAATTCATTTTAATATAGCACAAATTTTACTTAACTTGTTCTACTATGAGAACCACAATGGTAAAAAAAATGCTCCTCCTAATCCATAGGATCAAGTCATTTTTCACATCTAGACAATCAATCTTTCCACACTAAAATGTCTTTATATTTATCTGGAAATTTAGTCTTTCAAACTGTGGTCCTCCCAACCATCAAGTGAGGCAATTACGTCATCCACTTGCCCCCTAGCTCCAGAATCTGGACAGTGTCACGGGTCAACAGTGGATTCTTCTGCTGTGACATCGGGATGGCCAATCCAGTCACACTCAGAAAAGCTTCGAAGAGAAATTCGAGACAGTCCAGTCCAATTCTCCAATTCCAGTCATACTTAGATGTTTTTGGCTTTACAAGGGTTGCTGGAAGCTATTTTCAACTGGTCCCAACCAGCTCGAGAAAATACTCACCCTTTACCAATTTCACAATACACCTTACTCCTCCCCGGGGATCCAGCTTATCCTCAGAGGAGTAGGTAACTGTCTTTCCAATTGTCCCCAACCACTTCCTATTCTTGGAAACATTTTTACCATCAATTTAGAAAGATTTTCTTTCATTAATTAATTTCAACAAGTTTGTCTTTAGCTAGTTAATACTAGTTAGCTTTACTGAAGCTGTCACAACTTCCCCCCTGGAAGTAACATACATGTGTTGTACATTATTAAAACATGATACTTTAATGTTTACTGTTGCAATTCACATTGCAATGCTTGCGATGCTTTATTTTCACAGATTTTATGTTTCCATTAAGCAACCCATGCTTACTATAAGAAACAATGCTATTCGTAAATATGCATTTCTCAAGCACATATTATATTATGAAATCATTTTAAGTTCCTACATAAAATGTTGTCATGCATACCAGTATATATAAATATCCATTAATGTGTATGTGTCAATAAGGATTAGGGTGTGAGTACAACATTTCCAATTCCCCTAATGTTCTGGTCCAAACAGACTGACACACCAATTAATTATCATAATCACTTGTTCACAAATTTTAAATAGCTTTAGTCAAAATCGATTCATGCATATAACCTTCATTAGTTATTCATTCATAACTAGTCAATAGTTTTAATGCATCCATGACGACTTATGCAAACACTAGTGAGTCAACTAGTCATTTAGTTAAGTTTCACAACTTGACCTATTAAGAGGTTTTATTCGATTTAATTTTAGCAGTCTATCATCTTACAGAAGGACTTTGCTCATATTTTTCATTCATGCATTAGTTTCACACACCATCACTATACACATTCATCTCTTTTAAAGTAGTGCATGGTAACTTAGAAATTTTATTGCATGCAAAAACAATTGCTTTTTTTCAAGCTCAAATGAAAAGTAACTATTTTCCTTTCATGCTTTTATACTTTCTTTCCTAGAGAAATAAAGCATAATACACTTATTAATCTCATATGCATTTTCTTATGCAGTTATAATAGCATGTACTTTTTAACAACTCTCTTAAATGGAAGCTCATGCAATGCCATGTATGTAACAATTCATTTTTTAAAGGAATCCACATGCATATGCATAGACTTCTTAAAATAAAATAACATAAAATACTTATATTTATTTCATTCGAAGGACTTCTCTCCCTACTGCAATACTCATCCTCATCAGGAATTCACATTGCTCCTCCACAGCAATTTTTTCTTTTAGCAGCATCGATAAGATTTTATAGCATGATTAGATAAAACCCTAATCAATAAATAATCAATCTCTGAATGATCCTTTAACACCTATTCAACTGCATATATGAGATGTGAATACCATGTCACAACATGCTTTCTTCTAACATTTCTACATTAGTGTGACTAAGTAATTATTAATTCATGTCATATAACTCCCACATTATTATGACATTTTCCACACACGCACACATTTATACAAGACAAATCACTATATCTGTTCAGAAATTCCTTTAATGGAAAATAACACACTTTGCATTCACTTTACTTAAACTTTTACAAAAGACCCACCACTTCAGCTTTTGCCTTTGGAGCATGCAATTATATTAAAGCTAACACATTGGCTATTGTTCCTATGTATACAATGCACAAAGATTCTAATCTTAATTTCCCAATAGAGTACTTAACATAATCGAGTAGGCAACTCATGATTCCTCTTCGAGGACACACAACATATTAGGCATGCAAAACATGGTTTTATTTTCCATAAAACTAATGTAATAAAACATAAGAATGCATACCTTATTCTTGAAATATTATACCCACATTAGCCATGTATATATTGCAAGGAAACCAAAACATTACTTTAGTTTTGTACATGTAATTCGTCTTCTTTTCCAAAGAATCTTTCTAAAGTATGATAAGAAAACATGTTTATCATTTCCACATATAGACTTATTTTCTTTCCGATGAAATCTAATACAACTATTGCATGCAAAGAACCTTGTTCCTCTATGATTCTATATGCAAGTTGATCATACTTTGTTTCCAATAATTTATCATAGATTGCCTGTTTTATGCATAAAAACTATGCAACACTAACAAGGTTAACTTAACCTTTAACATAACTAAATCAAGAATTTTACATAATCCATCTAGCAATGTAATATATTCAAGAGGTTATTCTCTTTAGCCTATATTTATTTTCAAGAAAGAACTTGGATTCCTTTTCACTTAACACACAGGTGCGTAGTCCCTTTTAAAGAAAAACAAGCTTCCCATCTTTTCTTAAACAAGATATATATAAAGGCAAGTAAGTTTACTTATTTATGTTCTACTACTGCTCACACCTTTCAAGATACATACTAGTAATCTTTGCAAGTACTCACATGGGTTCTTCTTAGCAAAACTAGCATAGTAGTTTGGTCTTTTACCATGGTATATCTTTCTAAAAGATTATCATATTAGCAATTGCTTTATTACTTTCCAAAAGAACTAGCACAATCTTGCATATTAAGTAAAACCATATTTTACTCTATATTTGTGTCCTTCAGTTGCAACATTTACATGCAAGGTTTATTTTCAAGATATACATATTTATTTTCTAGAAAAATCAACTATATATTAGTTAAATTTTGAAGAGAAACACGCACATGTTTCATTTTTCAAGAAACCAAAATCCCATCTTCTTTCATGAAAACTTCAACACAACAATAGAAGTTTTTACGCACATGGAAAATACATATCCTTTTTAAATAAACTCTAACTTAACAGTTGTTTACTTTGTAAGCATTGTATTTTCCAAAAAAGCAATAACTATTACTTTCAAGATAAGAAAGATATTAGTACTTATCTCTTGAAACTCATTGTTCAACCTGATTAGAGATGCGATGCCTTCCTTCACATATGCGCATTTCATCTTCGATCCTTCAATTTATTTTCGCTAAATCCCAAAGGCGCTAGTTTTTGAACCTTTAGCTCTGATACCACTTGTAACATACACCATTAACTTCATAGGGAAATGTAAGGAGTAAATTTTTTTTTATAAGTTAATCATCATTACATAGAATGTTTATAAATAAGAATAGTAACTCCTTAACCCTTAACAACCTCTGTTACAGTATATTAACTTAATACTAAATGATGCAAACATCCATTCATCTCATTACTCAAATAGTCATCACATAATTGCCATTCTGAACATCATAACAAGAAAGAACTGAACCTCATCATCTGGACACAATAATCAATCACACCATTGAACACCATTATACCCTGGAAACCCCGTAGGGTGAAAACCAGCAAACGTTTAGTTTTATTATTAAACGCTCGTGAGGGTGTTCAGCCCATCACTCAATGGCTTATAAGGGAGACCATCCCTTAACCATCGTTTATATAATTTACAAGGAAATATGCAAATATCTAGCTTACAGCCATTACAATATATATAATACCATTTACACTCTGGTCTTCATATCTTCAGATCTTCTCATCTTGGTGGCATGGGCGTACCTACAATGGACCTTCGTGCATTGGACCTTCCTGCAACTCGCACTCATCTGCATGAGCATTAATCATTTTTCCTCATATGTGATGGTTATAAATCATCACAATAACTCATGCTTCGGTTGCATAAGCACACATTCACGACGAAGCACATAACCTCCTTCACGAGTCTTTCCAAGGAAAGTCTCTACACTAGTGAGCATGTAAACATATGTAAAAATATGCAATGAAGAGTGTAAATACATGTCTCATTTTCAAGATTTTACTAACAATCATATTCAATGTAGTTTCAATACTACAAGCTTTCTTTTTACATACATATATGCATATTATTCTTCAATAAAAGTTAATACATAGGTTGCATGCCTATGCATGACCTTGTTCCAAAAGAACTAACATAACTAACATATTAGTTTTGATATCATAAATGTACTCACATATTTTCCTAAATGGTGAGATAGCTCAATATTTCTTTATACATGCAAAGAGTATGCTTCTATAACATAATGGCTATTCTTTGTGCATGCAAGAGAGATAACCCTCCCTCTTTGTGCATGCAAGAGAGATAGCTCTTCCTTTACTATAGGAGACACTTATTCCCTTCTTAGATTTCTATCATCATGAAATAAAGATTATCATAATAGCAATCTTTAAAACAACATGGATTCTTTTCACAAAAACTTCTTAGTATACTACCACTCTTAACTATTATGTAAAAGATTGGCATAATAGCAAGGAATAAAATAATAGAAATATTCTCAAGAAAGATAACATGGATTCTTTTCAAAAAACCCGCCAATAAGTTTCCCTTTCACCATTCTATCTCTCTAATAACATTATCTGTCTAAGATATTAAAGTAAGAGTCTTTTCAAGAAAAGACAACAAGGATTCTTGTTAGGAAATAACCACAAGATCACGTGGTTAATCATCTTTTAATTAAAAATTCCTATCTATATGCATTAAATACATTGTATAGGAAACATGCATACTTATCCAAACATGCATGAAACAAATACACACAATAGACACATGCCAATTTTAGAGATGCATGCATTTCAAATGTCTCAATATAAGGTTACCAAAGCCTTAATCTCAATATGTCCACCAAAACATATTTTCACTTTAAGAAGGAAAATCTCAACTTATTTCCCTTGAAATATTTTCTCCTATATTTACTCATCTTGATATGGGAATAAAACTTGTTTATAATGATATTGAAAGATAACTGTGGTAAATAATCGAATTATTACTTATTATTTAACATTTTCCCATAATCTTGAAACATATTCCAAATAACTAATGAAATACCCTCTTCTTTATGTGTAACTCATCCCAAGAAAGATGAACAACATTATTACTCATTATTTAACGTTTTCCCATAATCATTTCCCAAGAAAAGTTATATATATATAAATATAAATATATTAACCAATACAAATATTTGTATGCAATGTTATTTTCCAAATAAGAGCATTAATTCTTATCCTTTTCCACAAGTAAAAATGCATATGGAATAATTCTCAAGACTGCTTATTTAATCTTGGGAATAATTATTTCAAAACTTTTCAGTAAAACAAATTAGTAAAATACTTATCTTGTTATATGCGATGGTAACCAAGTTGTACACGCTCCCTACAACAACTCCAGCTGCGAATCTTCATTTATTGCCAAGCTTCATGCTGTTTCTTCACTCGATCAGATCCACGAACTTCAGAAAAGCTTTGAATCTGTGCACAAGCTAATGGACAGCATCGTAACTCTTGCCATAGCTCAGAGCCAAACTCCATAAACTGTAGGGACTTGGGATTAGTTCCCAAGATTTTAAAGAAATTGGACACACGACTTGGCAGCTGATACAGATATGGCCAGTGCTAAGAAAGTGCTCAAAAAAATGGTGAGGACGCAATCCATGGCAGGCGAAACTCTTCGAATCTCTTAACAGAACAAAGGGTGAAGAAATAATGATATGGGTTGCGTCCTAAACATTCTAACGTATGTTCCCTTTCAATTTCTATCCAATGAGCCGTCTCTCATCCTACAAAGAACGGTCTTGGTGGGGCAATTTAGCACTACTCTCATGTTTTAATCAGAGAGTTCAGATAACCAAAAGTACCCACGACAATAACCTTCGCCAAACTGTAAGAATCCGCAACACATTTTACTGACATCATATCTGGTTCTTCATCCACCATATTCCAACCAAATCCATACCCAAAAATCGACAGCGAATATCATGACAATATCGAGAGCCGAATCCACGAAGAAACTGTTAACCCTCATAAATGCATAACGATTTGGATAGTTATCAAGAATTGGTTTGACATTAACTGAATCTTGATTTTCTTGGGTTTGAACGGTTACGTAATAATTTTTTTACCAGGAGTACGTGTGTTACATACTCCCCCCCTTGAAGAGAACACCATCCTCGGTGTGCTTCTCTGACAACCAATTACTATTGGAAGAAATTATGGCTTTTGCACAAGCTTTATGAGAATGGTTGAACACCCATGAACACCTGTAATGTATGACTAACAATTCCATCACATTAGTCACATAGTTTTCAAAATGAAAATATTTGCAACTATCAAACAGTATTGCAATATAAAGAGATGTTTTAATCAAAGTACTTCCATAAGTAATCAGAGAGAACCAACCCTCTCATAAATGCATCATGTGCACACTGTCTTAGCTCCTGCCAAAGACATCCATACAGTACTTAAAAAAATTACTCAGAGAGCACCTAGCTCCCTTCATCATACCAAGGGTAAATCAATGCACCATGGTCATATCCTAGCATCTGCTAAGACATTCAAACAAATTAGTAATAAAATAAACTAAATTATACATTCAATAATTCATTTTAATATAGCACAAATTTTACTTAACTTGCTCTACTATGACAACCACAATGGTAAAAAAATGCTCCTCCTAATCCATAGGATCAAGTCATTTTTCACATCCAGACAATCAATCTTTCCACACTAAAATGTCTTTATATTTATCTGGAAATTTAGTCTTTCAAACTGTGGTCCTCCCAACCATCAAGTGAGGCAATTACGTCCTCTACTTGCCCTCTATCTCCAGAATCTGGATAGTGTCATGGATCAACAGTGGATTCTTCTGCTGTGACATCAGGATGGCCAATCCAGTCACACTCAGAAAAGCCTGGAAGAGAAATTCAGGACAGTCCGGTCCAATTCTCTAATTCCAGTCATACTCAGATGTTTTTGGCTTTACAAGGGTTGCTGTAAGCTATTTTCAACTGGTCCCAACCAGCTCGAGAAAATACTCCCCCTTTACCAATTTCACAGAACGCCTACTCCTCCCTGGGGATCCAGCTTATCCTCAGAGGAGTAGGTAACTGTCTTTCCAACTGTCCCCAACCACTTCCTATTCTGGGAAACATTTTTACCATCAGCTTAGAAATATTTTCTTTCATTAATTAATTTCAACAAGTTTGTCTTTAGCTAGTTAATACTAGTTAGCTTTACTGAAGCTGTCACAACTTCCCCCCTGGAAGTAACATACATGTGTTGTACATTATTAAAACATGATACTTTAACGTTTACTGTTGCAATTCACATTGCAATGCTTGCGATGCTTTATTTTCACATATTTTATGTTTCCATTAAGCAACCCATGCTTACTATAAGAAACAATGCTATTCGTAAATATGCATTTCTCAAGCACATATTATCTTATGCAATCATTTTAAGTTCCTACATAAAATGTTGTCACGCATACCAGTATATATAAATATCCATTAATGCATATGTGTCAATAACGATTAGGGTGTGAGTACAACATTTCCAATTCCCCTAATGTTCTGGTCCAACTTTTAAATAGCTTTATTCAAAATCGATTCATGCATATAACCTTCATTAGTTATTCATTCATAACTAGTCAATAGTTTTAATGCATCCATGACGACTTATGCAAACACTAGTGAGTCAACTAGTCATTTAGTTAAGTTTCACAACTTGACCTATTAAGAGGTTTTATTCGATTTAATTTTAATACTCTATCATCTTACAGTAGGACTTTCCTCATATTTTGCATTCATGCATTAGTTTCACACAACATCACTATACACATTCATCACTTTTAAAGTAGTGCATGGTAACCTAGAAATTTTATTGCATGCAAAAACAATTGCTTCTTTTCAAGCTCAAATGAAAAGTAACTATTTTCCTTTCATGCTTTTATACTTTCTTTCCTAGAGAAATAAAGCATAATACACTTATTAATCTCATATGCATATTCTTATGCAGTTATAATAGCATGTACTTTTTAACAACTCCCTTAAATGGAAGCTCATGCAATGCCATGTATGTAACAATTCATTTTTTTAAAGGAATCAACATGCATATGCATAGACTTTTTAAAATAAAATAACATAAAATACTTATCTTTATTTCATTTGAAGGACTTCTCTCCCTACTGCAATACTCATCCTCATCAGGAATTCACATTGCTCCTCCACAACAATGTTTTCTTTAGCAGCATCGATAAGATTTTATAGCATGATTAGATAAAACCTTAATCAATAAATAATCAATCTCTGAATGATCCTTTAACACCTATTCAACTGCATATATGAGATGTGAATACCATGTCACAACATGATTTCTTCTAACATCTCTACATTAGTGTGACTAAGTAATTATCAATTCATGTCATATAACTCCCACATTATTATGACATTTTCCACACACGCACACATTTATACAAGACAAATCACTATATCTGTTCAGAAATTCCTTTAATGGAAAATAACACACTGTGCATTCACTTTACTTAAACTTTTACAAAAGACCCACCACTTCAGCTTTTGCCTTTGGAGCATGCTATTATATTAAAGCTAACACATTGGCTATTGTTCCTATGCATACAATGCATAAAGATTCTAATCTTAATTTCCCAATAGAGTACTTAACATAATCGAGTAGGCAACTCATGATTCCTCTTCGAGGACACACAACATATTAGGCATGCAAAACATGGTTTTCTTTTCCATAAAACTAATGTAATAAAACATAAGAATGCATACCTTATTCTCGAAATATTATACCCACATTAGCCATGTATATATTGCAAGGAAACCAAAACATTACTTTAGTTTTGTACATGTAATTCGTCTTCTTTTCCAAAGAATATTTCTAAAGTATGATAATAAAACATGTTTATCATTTCCACATATAGACTTATGTTCTTTCCGATGAAATCTAATACAACTATTGCATGCAAAGAACCTTGTTCCTCTATGATTCTACATGCAAGTTGATCATACTTTGTTTCCAATAATTTATCATGGATTGCCTCTTTTATGCATAAAAAAATATGCAACACTAACAAGGTTAACTTAACCTTTAACATACCTAAATCAAGAAGTTGACATATTCCATCTAGAAATGTAGTATATTCAAGAGGTTATTCTTTTTAGCCTATATTTATTTTCAAGAAAAGAACTTGGATTCCATTTCATTTAACACACCTGTATGAAATCCATTTTAAAAGAAAACATGCTTCCTATCTTTTCTTAAATAAGATATATATAAAGGCAAGTAAGTTTACTTATTTTTGTTCTACTACTGCTCACACCTTTCAAGATACATACTAGTAATCTTTGCAAGAACTCACATGGGTTCTTTTCAGCAAAACTAGCATAGTAGTTTGGTCTTTTACCATGGTATATCTTTCTAAAAGATTATCATATTAGCAATGCTTTATTAATTTCCAAAAGAACTAGCACAATCTTGCATATTAAGTAAAACCATATTTTACTCTATATTTGTCTCCTTCAGTTGCAAGATTTACATGCAAGGTTTATTTTCAAGATATACATATTTATTTTCTAGAAAAATCAAATGTATATTAGTTAAATTTTCAAGAGAAACATGCACATGTTTCATTTTTCAAGAAACCAAAATCCCATCTTCTTTCATGAAAACTTCAACACAACAATAGAAGTTTTTATGCACATGGAAAATACATATCCTTTTTAAATAAACTCTAACTTAACAGTTATTTACTTTGTAAGCATTATATTTTCCAAAAATGCAATAACTATTACTTTCAAGACAAGAAAGATATTAGTACTTATCTCTTGAAACTCATTGTTCAACCTGATTAGAGATGCGATGCCTTCCTTCACATATGCGCATTTCATCTTGGATCCTTCAATTTCTTTTCGCTAAATCCCAAAGGCGCCAGTGTTGCAACCTTTAGCTTTGATACCACTTGTAACATACACCATTAACCTCACAGGGAAATGTAAGGAGTTAAATTTTTTTTATAAGTTAATCATCATTACATAGAATGTTTATAAATAAGAATAGTAACTCCTTAACCCTTAACAACCTCCATTACAGTATATTAACTTAATACTAAATGATGCAAACATTGATTCATCTCATTACTCAAATAGTCATCACATAATTGCCATTCTGAACATCATAACAAGAAAGAACTGAACCTCATCATCTCGACACAATAATCAATCACACCATTGAACACCATTATACCCTGGAAACCCCGTAGGGTGAAAACCAGCAAACATTTAATTTTATTATTAAACGCTCGTGAGTGTGTTCAGCCCATCACTCAATGGCTTATAAGGGAGACCATCCCTTAACCATCGTTTATATAATTTACAAGGAAATATGCAAATATCTAGCTTACAGCCATTACAATATATATAATACCATTTACCCTATGGTCTTCATATCTTCAGATCTTCTCATCTTGGTGGCATTGATGTACCTACAATGGACCATCGTGCATTGGACCTTCCTGCAACTCGCACTCATCTACATGAGCATTAATCATTTTTCCTCATATGTGCTGGTTATAAATCATCACAATAACTCATGCTTCCATTGCATAAGCACACATTCACGTCGAAGCACATAACCTCCTTCACGAGTCTTTCCAAAGAAAGTCTCTACACTAGTGAGCATGTAAACATATGTAAAAATACACAATGAAGAGTATAAATACATCTCTCATTTTCAATATTTTAGTAACAATCATATTCAATGTAGTTTCAATACTACAAGCTTTCTTTTTACATACAGATATGTATATTATTCTTCAATAAAAGTTAATACATAGGTTGCATGCCTATGCATGACCTTGTTCCAAAATAACTAACATAACTAACATATTAGTTTTGATATCATAAATGTACTCACATATTTTCCTAAATGGTGAGATAGCTCAATATTTCTTTATACATGCAAAGAGTATGCTTTTATAACATAATGGCTATTCTTTGTGCATGCAAGAGAGATAACCCTCCCTCTTTGTGCATGCAAGAGAGATAGCTCTTCCTTTACTGTAGGAAACACTTATTCCCTTCTTAGATTTCTATCATCATGAAATAAAGATTATCATAATAGCAATCTTTAAAACAACATGGATTCTTTTCACAAAAACTTCTTAGTATACTACCACTCTTAACTATTATGTAAAAGATTGGAATAATAGCAAGGAATAACATAATAGAAATATTCTCAAGAAAGATAACATGGATTCTTTTCAAAAAACCTGCCAATAAGTTTCCCTTTCACCATTCTATCTCTCTAATAACATTATCTGTCTAAGATATTAAAGTAGGAGTCTTTTCAAGAAAATACAACAAGGAATTTTGTTAGGAAATAACCACAAGATCACGTGCTTAATCATATTTTAATTAAAAATTCCTATCTACATGCATTAAATACATTGTATAGGAAACATGCATACTTATCAAAACATGCATGAAAAAAATACACACAATAGACACATGCCAATTTTAGATATGCATGCATTTCAAATGTCTCAATATAAGGTTACCAAATCCTTAATCTCAATATGTCCACCAAAACATATTTTCACTTTAAGAAGGAAAATCTCAACTTATTTCCCTTGAAATATTTTGTCCTTTATTTACTCATCTTGATATGGGAATAAAACTTGTTTATAATGATATTGAAAGATAACTGTGGTAAATAATCAAATTATTACTTATTATTTAACATTATCCCATAATCTTGAAACATATTCCAAATAACTAATGAAATACCCTCTTTCTGTGTAACTCATCCCAAGAAAGATGAACAACATTATTACTTATTATTTAACGTTTTCCCATAATCTTTTCCCAAGAAAAGTTATATATATATAAATATAAATATATTCACCAATACAAATATTTTTATGCAGTGTTATTTTCCAAATAAGAGCATTAATTCTTATCCTTTTCCACAAGTAAAAATGCATATGGAATAATTCTCAAGACTGCTTATTTAATATTGGGAGTAATTATTTCAAAAAAATTTAGTAAAAAAAATTAGTAAAATAATTATCTTGTCATATGCGATGGTAACCAAGTTGTACACGCTCCCTACAACAACTCCAGCTGCGAATATTTATTTATTGCCAAGCTTCATGCTATTTCTTCACTCGATCAGATCCACGTCCTTCACAAAAACTTTGAATCTGTGCACAAGCTAATGGACAGCATCGTAACTCTTTCCATACCTCAGAGCCAAACTCCATAAACTGTAGGGACTTGCGATTGGTTCCCAATATTTTAAAGAAACTGGACTCACGACTTGGCAGCTAATACAGATATGGCCAGCGCTAACAAAGTGCTTAGAAAAATGGTGAGGACGCAATCCATGGCAGGCGAAACTCTTCGAATCTCTTAACAGAACAAAGGGCGAACAAAGAATGATATGGGTTGCGTCCTAAAAATTCTAACGTATGTTCCCTTTCAATTTCTATCCAACGAGCCATCTCTCGTCCTACAAAGAACGGTCTTGGTGGGGAAATTTAGCACTACTCTCATGTTTTAAGCAGAGAGTTCAGATAACCAAAAATACCCACGACAATAACCTTCGCCAAACTGTAAGAATCCGCAACACATTTTACTGACATTGGATCTGGTTCTTCATCCACCATATTCCAACCAAATCCATACCCAAAAATCGACAGCGAATATCATGACAATATCAAGAGCCAAATCCATGAAGAAACTGTTAACCCTCATAAATGCATAACGATTTGGATAGTTATCAAGAATTGGTTTGACATTAACTGAATCTTGATTTTCTTGGGTTTGAACGGTTACGTAATAATTTTTTTACCAGGAGTACGTGTGTTACATACTCCCCCCCTTGAAGAGAACACCGTCCTCGGTGTGCTTCTCTCACAACCAATTACTATTGCAAGAAATTATGGCTTTTCCACAAGCTTTCTGAGAATGGTTGAACACCCATGAACACCTGTAATGTATGACTAACAATTCCATCACATTAGTCACATAGTTTTCAAAATGAAAATATTTGCAACTATCAAACAGTATTGCAATATAAAGAGTTGTTTTAATCAAAGTACTTCCATAAGTACTCAGAGAGAACCAACCCTCTCATAAATGCATCATGTGCACACTGTCTTATCTCCTTCCAAACACATCCATACAGTACTTAAAAAAATTACTCAGAGAGCACCTAGCTCCCTTCATCATACCAAGGGTCAATCAATGCACCATGGTCATATCCTAGCATCTGCTAAGATATTCAAACAAATTAGTAATAAAATAAATGAACTTATACATTCAATAATTCATTTTAATATAGAACAACTTTTACTTAACTTGCTCTACTATGAGAACGACAATGGTAAAAAAAATGCTCCTCCTAATCCATAGGATCAAGTCATTTTTCACATCCATACAATCAATCTTTCCACACTAAAATGACTGTATATTTATCTTGAAAGTTATTCTTTCAAACCGTGGTCCTCCCAACCATCAAGTGAGGCAATTACGTCCTCCACTTGCCCCCTAGCTCCAGAATCTGGACAGTGTCACGAGTCAATAGTGGATTCTTCTGCTGTGACATCGGGATGGCCAATCCAGTCACACTCAGAAAAGCCTGGAAGAGAAATTCAGGACAGTCCGGTTCAATTCTCCAATTCCAGTCATACTTAGATGTTTTTGGCTTTACAAGGGTTGGTGGAACCTATTTTCAACTGGTCCCAACCAACTCGAGAAAATACTCACCCTTTACCAATTTCACAGAACGCCTTACTCCTCCCCGAGGATCCAGCTTATCCTCAGAGGAGTAGGTAACTATCTTTCCAACTGTCCCCAACCACTTCCTATTCTTGGAAACATTTTTACCATCAGCTTAGAAAGATTTTCTTTCATTAACTAATTTCAACAAGTTTGTCTTTAGCTAGTTAATACTAGTTAGCTTTACTGAAGCTGTCACAACTTCCCCCCTGGAAGTAACATACATGTGTTGTACATTATTAAACCATGATACTTTAACGTTTACTGTTGCAATTCACATTGCAATGCTTGCGATGCTTTATTTTCACAGATTTTATGTTTACATTAAACAACCCATGCTTACTATAAGAAACAATGCTATTGGTAAATATGCATTTCTCAAGTACATATTATCTTATGCAATCATTTTAAGTTCCTACATAAAATGTTGTCACGCATACCAGTATATATAAATATCCATTAATGCGTATGTGTCAATAACGATTAGGGTGTGAGTACAAC
The DNA here is from genome assembly GCA_034641835.2 of Pinus albicaulis. Classification (NCBI taxonomy): domain Eukaryota; kingdom Viridiplantae; phylum Streptophyta; class Pinopsida; order Pinales; family Pinaceae; genus Pinus; species Pinus albicaulis. The sequence continues at coordinate 1,321,717,790 of CM076579.1, read as the reverse complement.
ATTTCCAATTCCCCTAATGTTCTGGTCCAAACAGACTGACACACGAATTAATTATCATAATCACTTGTTCACAACTTTTAAATAGCTTTAGTCAAAATCGATTCATGCATATAACCTTCATTAGTTATTCATTCATAACTAGTCAATAGTTTTAATACATCCATGACGACTTATGCAAACACTAGTGAGTCAACTAGTCATTTAGTTAAGTTTCACAACTTGACCTATTAAGAGGTTTTATTTGATTTAATTTTAACACTCTATCATCTTACAGTAGGACTTTCCTCATATTTTTCATTCATGCATTAGTTTCACACACCATCACTATACACATTCATCTCTTTTAAAGTAGTGCATGGTAACTTAGAAATTTTATTGCATGCAAAAACAATTGCTTCTTTTCAAGCTCAAATGAAAAGTAACTATTTTCCTTTCATGCTTTTATACTTTCTTTCCTAGAGAAATAAAGCATAATACACTTATTAATCTCATATGCACATTCTTATGCAGTTATAATAGCATGTAATTTTTAACAACTCTCTTAAATGCAAGCTCATGCAGCTCACGCCTTGTGTAACAATTCATTTTTTTAGAAATCAACATACATATATATAGACTTTAAATAAAATAACATAAATATATATTTATTTCATTTTTAAGGACTTCTCTCCCCTCTTGCCAATACTCTCCTCATTAGGAATTCACATTATCTACTCTTTAACAATGTTTTTCTTTTTGCAGCATCGATAAGATTTTTATAGCAGTTAGATAAAATATAATCAGCAAATAATCAATCTCTGAATGATCCTTTAACACCTATTCCATTGCAAATATGAGAAGATACAGATACCATGTAACAACAGATTTCCTTTATAACATGCATACATTAGTGTGACTAAGTAATTATTAATTCATGTCATATAACTCCCACATTATTATGACATTTTCCACCTGCCTTATACATTTATACAAGACAAATCACTATATCGACCTTAAGGAAATTCTACATTGGAAAATAACTACCACTACACTTTTAACCTGCTTGAGTTACTTTAACAAAAGAACCACCACTTCAGATTTTGCCTTTGGAACATGAAAATATAATAAAGCTAACACATTGGTTGTTGTTCCTATGCATACAATGCATAAAGATTCTAATCTTAATTTCCCAACAGAGTACTTAACATAATCGAGTAGGCAAACTCATGATTCCTCTTCGAAGACATATAACATAATAGGCATGCAAAACATGGTTTTATTTTCCATAAAACTATTGGAATAAAACATAAGAATACATACCTTATTCTCGAAATATTATACCCACATTAGGCATGTATATATTTCAAGGAAACCAAAACATTACTTTAGCTTTTGTACATGTAATTCATCTTCTTTTCCAAAGAATCTTTTCTAAAGTATGATAACAAAACATGCTATCATTTTCCACATATAAACTTATGTTCTCTCCGATGAAATCTAATACAGCTATTGGATGCAAGGACATACATTCCTCTCCTGATTCAACTGATTAGATGTCCCTTTTGTTTCAATAATTTATCTCATAGAATGCATATTTTTATTACATAAAAAACACCTGCAACACTAACGAGATTAACAAGCAACATACCTAAATCAAGAAGTTTACATAATCCATCTAGCAATGTAATATATTCAAGAGGTTATTCTCTTTAGCCTATATTTATTTTCAAGAAAGAACTTGGATTCGTTTTTACTTAACACACAGGTGCGTAGTCCCTTTTAAAGAAAAACAAGCTTCCCATTTTTTCTTAAACAAGATATATATAAAGGCAAGTAAGTTTACTTATTTATGTTCTACTACTTCTCACACCTTTCAAGATACATACTAGTAATCTTTGCAAGAACTCACATGGGTTCTTCTCAGCAAAACTAGCATAGTAGTTTGGTCTTTTACCATGGTATATCTTTCTAAAAGATTATCATATTAGCAATTGCTTTATTACTTTCCAAAAGAACTAGCACAATCTTGCATATTAAGTAAAACCATATTTTACTCTATATTTGTGTCCTTCAGTTGCAACATTTACATGCAAGGTTTATTTTCAAGATATACATATTTATTTTCTAGAAAAATCAACTATATATTAGTTAAATTTTGAAGAGAAACACGCACATGTTTCATTTTTCAAGAAACCAAAATCCCATCTTCTTTCATGAAAACTTCAACACAACAATAGAAGTTTTTACGCACATGGAAAATACATATCCTTTTTAAATAAACTCTAACTTAACAGTTGTTTACTTTGTAAGCATTGTATTTTCCAAAAATTCAATAATTATTACTTTCAAGATAAGAAATATATTAGTACTTATCTCTTGAAACTCATTGTTCAACCTGATTAGAGATGCGACGCCTTCCTTAACATATGCGCATTTCATCTTGGATCCTTCAATTTATTTTCGCTAAATCCCAAAGGCGCCAGTTTTTGAACCTTTAGCTCTGATACCACTTGTAACATACACCATTAACTTCACAGGGAAATGTAAGGAGTAAAAAAAAAAATTATAAGTTAATCATCATTATATAGAATGTTTATAAATAAGAATAGTAACTCCTTAACCCTTAAAAACCTCCATTACAGTATATTAACTTAATACTAAATGATGCAAACATCCATTCATCTCATTACTCAAATAGTCATCACATAATTGCCATTCTGAACATCATAACAAGAAAAAACTGAACCTCATCATCTTGACACAATAATCAATCACACGATTGAACAGCATTATACCCTGGAAACCCCGTAGGGTGAAAACCAGCAAACGTTTAATCTTATTATTAAACGCTCGTGAGGGTGTTCATCCCATCACTCAATGGCTTATAAGGGAGACCATCCCTTAACCATCGTTTATATAATGTACAAGGAAATATGCAAATATCTAGCTTACAGCCATTACAATATATATAATACCATTTACCCTCTGGTCTTCATATCTTCAGATCTTCTCATCTTGGTGGCATGGATGTACCTACAATGGACCATCGTGCATTGGACCTTCCTGCAACTCGCACTCATCTACATGAGCATTAATCATTTTTCCTCATATGTGCTGGTTATAAATCATCACAATAACTCATGCTTCCATTTCATAAGCACACATTCACAACGAAGCACATAACCTCCTTCACGAGTCTTTCCAAAGAAAGTCTCTACACTAGTGAGCATGTAAACATATGTAAAAATACGCAATGAAGAATATAAATACATGTCTCATTTTCAAGATTTTACTAACAATCCTATTCAATGTAGTTTCAATACTACAAGCTTCCTTTTACATACAGATATGTATATTATTCTTCAATAAAAGTTAATACATAGGTTGCATGCCTATGCATGACCTTGTTCCAAAATAACTAACATAACTAACATATTAGTTTTGATATCATAAATGTACTCACATATTTTCCTAAATGGTGAGATAGCTAAATATTTCTTTATACATGCAAAGAGTATGCTTCTATTACATAATGGCTATTCTTTGTGCACGGAAGAGAGATAACCCTCCCTCTTTGTGCATGCAAGAGAGATAGCTCTTCCTTTACTGTAGGAGACACTTATTCCCTTCTTAGATTTCTATCATCATGAAATAAAGATTATCATAATAGCAATCTCTAAAACAACATGGATTCTTTTCACAAAAACTTCTTAGTATACTACCACTCTTAACTATTATGTAAAAGATTGGCATAATAGCAAGGAATAACATAATAGAAATATTCTCAAGAAATATAACATGGATTCTTTTCAAAAAACCCACCAATAAGTTTCCCTTTCACCATTCTATCTCTCTAATAACATTATCTGTCTAAGATATTAAAGTAAGAGTCTTTTCAAGAAAATACAACAAGGATTCTTGTTAGGAAATAACCACAAGATCACGTGGTTAATCATCTTTTAATTAAAAATTCCTATCGATATGCATTAAATACATTGTATAGGAAACATGCATACTTATCCAAACATGCATGAAACAAATACACACAATAGACACATGCCAATTTTAGATATGCATGCATTTCAAATGTCTCAATATAAGGTTACCAAAGCCTTAATCTCAATATGTCCACCAAAACATATTTTCACTTTAAGAAGGAAAATCTCATCTTATTTCCCTTGAAATATTTTCTCCTTTATTTACTCATCTTGATATGGGAATAAAACTTGTTTATAATGAGATTGAAAGATAATTGTGGTAAATAATCAAATTATTACTTATTATTTAACATTTTCCCATAATCTTGAAACATATTCCGAATAACTAATGAAATACCCTCTTCTTTCTGTGTAACTCATCCCAAGAAAGATGAACAACATTATTACTTATTATTTAACGTTTTCCCATAATCTTTTCCCAAGAAAACTTATATATATATAAATATAAATATATTCACCAATACAAATATTTGTATGCAGTGTTATTTTCCAAATAAGAGCATTAATTCTTATCCTTTTCCACAAGTAAAAATGCATATGGAATAATTCTCAAGACTGCTTATTTAATCTTGGGAATAATTATTTCAAAACTTTTCAGTAAAACAAATTAGTAAAATACTTATCTTGTCATATTCGATGGTAACCAAGTTTTACACGCTCCATACAACAACTCCAGTTGCGAATCTTCATTTATTGCCAAGCTTCATGCTGTTTCTTCACTCGATCAGATCCACGTCCTTCACAAAAACTTTGAATCTGTGCACAAGCTAATGGACAGCATCGTAACTCTTGCCATACCTCAGAGCCAAACTCCATAAACTATAGGGACTTGGGATTGGTTCCCAAGATTTTAAAGAAACTGGACTCACGACTTGGCAGCTAATATAGATATGGCCAGCGCTAACAAAGTGCTCAGAAAAATGGTGAGGATGCAATCCATGGCAGGCGAAACTCTTCAAATCTCTTAACAGAACAAAGGGCGAAGAAAGAATGATATGGGTTGCATCCTAAACATTCTAACATATGTTCCCTTTCAATTTCTATCCAACGAGTCAGCTCTCGTCCTACAAAGAACGGTCTTGGTGGGGCAATTTAGCACTACTCTCATGTTTTAAGTAGAGTGTTCAGATAACCAAAAGTACCCACGACAATAACCTTCGCCAAATTGTAAGAATCCACAACACATTTTACTGACATCGGATCTGGTTCTTCATCCACCATATTCCAGCCAAATCCATACCCAAAAATCGACAACGAATATCATGACAATATCGAGAGCCGAATCCACGAAGAAACGGTTAGCCCTCATAAATGCATAACGATTTGGATAGTTATCAAGAATTTGTTTGACATTAACTGAATCTTGATTTTCTTGTGTTTGAATGGTTATGTAATAATTTTTTTACCAGGAGTACTTGTGTTACACGCGTCCTCCAACAGTTCAAAATCCTCATGGAAAATAGGGCACGAAAAAGTAATGGTATTTCTGTCACTAATATGTTCGCCTGAAATAGTAATGGGATGTAGCAAAGTTCGAGCAAATTTCATGGACCGGTAACATTGGTATCATTAACTATTCTATGTCTCGTTGGCATTCCTCAAGCTCCCCAAATTCTCTTATAATCTTTCCTATTTTACCTGATAATTCTCTATATTGATCTCTTTCTTCACCCCCTCGTTGTTCTAGTCATTGCCCTACCATTTCTAGACTCCCACAGATTCAACGAATGGTTGCTTTCTGTTCGTAAAGAAACTGTGATTTCCAATGATAATTAAATAATTGATTGAAGACCCAAAAACAGGAGTGCCTTTGCGGCTCTACCCTTTTCATTCAAAGTCAATCGAGTTTAATTAATAATGGAAAATTCATGCACACAAATTGTTTTCATGTTTCGTCGAAAGGGTGCATCACGATGACTTCATTCCTCTCGCTTCAATTTAATAACAAAATTTAAATGTAAAACCTTGATATAATTGTATTGGTGTATCTGTCTGAGTGTAGTGGTTAAGATGGTGGTGGAGGAACATTCATCTAATCAAATGTTGATACTGCAAATTTTTTAAGCCCTATCTTGAGTATGTCTACTATTTGGAAGTTTGATAGAGACGAGCTAAAATGCAATTATATATATGGTTAAAAAATAAAATATAAAGAAATGAGTTAGATTTCAAAATATATAAATTTTATTATGTTTTATATTGAAAGGCTATTTTTTACTGGGTTATTAGTTTTTGTGCTCGAGATTTTGACAATTAATTATGGTTTTGTCCATGATTTCTGAATACAATTAATGGTTTTTGTGATTCAAGATCTCACAACCCATGGTTTTTCCCATAATTTGTATTGGGATGAACCCTACTTAAAAGACTTGACCAAATTAATTATGAAATGAAAGAGTACTTAGATCCATCTTACCTCTACACTTATCATCTTAGTCAACTTTGGTTACACCCTTAATACATAAATAATTATTTATCCTAGAGCTACAAAAAATATCATTTTGTTGGCTCAGAGTGGGAAGCATGAAACACGAAACTCGGAGATATGAGGGCATTTGCGAGACGATAAAATTTATATATATCATAGTATTGATTGTTGAGTAAATCACAGTGGAAACTTAAATAGACAATCAAACACACAGCATAAAACCTGAGACAATAGATTTAACACGGTTCACCCAACCAATCTAGGCTACGTCCACGAAATAGAGGCATCGAAAATCTCATTCATCAACAGGAGAATTACAACACTAGAGTTTGTCATAAGCACTTCTGTTCCACTCACCTCACATCCCTCATGCTCATTTGCCTCCACGAGCTTACATTTTATAACTGGGAGTAGAAACTGAATCATTAAATTCAATCACAACAAAATAGGATGAAATAACTCCACATCAGGATTAGATGGAGTCAATTTAGCAACAAATCCTATTGTTGTCATATTCATGAGATTTTCTCCAAACTTAATTTAAGAAATCTCAACAATCTCCACCTTGACAACAATTAGCCTGATACCTTGTTCAATTACTATTTTTATGTTTTCTGCAAGCCAATAAAAGCAAGACACCATCGTAGCTTCTCTAATAAAACTAGTTTCGTGAACATGTCTGCAAAGTTTTCCTTTGTAAGCACTTTTTCAAGAGAGACTCCTCGTTCAATGATAACCTATTTTACAAAATGGTACTTGATAGATATATGCTTTGATTTACTATGATAGGATGGATTTTTAGCCAAGTGAATTTCACTTTGACTATCACAAAATAACTTAATGTTGTCTTGCAGCCTACCAAACTCACCGAACAAACGTTTCAACCAAACCGCTTCTTTGCAAGCATGTGAAGTAGCTATGTATTCTGTTTTTGTAGTAGATAAAGAAACAATGTTTTCTAGCTTTGACATCCAGGTCATAGCTCCACTTGCAAGAGTAAAGACATATCCTGAAGTTGACCTTCTCTTATCCAAATCACCTGCAAAACTGGAATCAACATATCCGCAAACAAATTCACTACTTCTGTTATAAGTGATACAGTAATCACTTCTGCCTCTTAGATACCGAAGCATCCATTTCACTGTTGACCAGTGTTCTTTTCCTGGATTTTCCATATACCTGCTAGCAACTCCAACTGAATGTGAAATATCTAGTCATGTACAAACCATTGCATACATCAAACAACCTACTACATTGGCATATGGAATTCTAGACATGTATGCCTTTTCTTCATTTGTGTTAGGACATAAACTTGAAGAAATCTTAAAATGGGAAGCTAAAGGGACTGAAACATGCTTCACATTGTTCATACCAAACCTCAAGAGTATTTTCTCAATATAATTCTTTTGTGATAGCCATAGCTTACTATTGCTCCCGTCTCTAAAAATCTCTATACCCGAAATCTGTCTTGCTGCTCCTATATCTTTCATATCAAATGTCCTAGCCATTTGAGCCTTTAACCTGTTGATCTCACTTATGCTTTTTCTTGCTAAAAGCATATCGTTAACATACAACACTAAGATAATGAACATGCCATTACTTAATTTCGTAAAGTAGACACAATGATCATATTCACTTCTTATATAATTTCGTCTCAACATGAAAGAATCAAATTTCTTGTACCATTGTCGAGGTGACTGCTTCAGACCATACAATGATTTCTTGAGCCTGCAGACAAATTTCTTGTTGCAATTTTGAACAAACCCTTCTAATTGTTCCATGTAAATATCCTCATCTAAATCTCCATGTAAAAATGCAGTTTTAACATCTAGTTGATATAATTCTAAATCAAGTAAAGCAACTAATGCTAACACAATCCAAATTGAAACAATTTTTACAACTAGTGAAAATATCTCATGAAATTCAATTCCTACTTTCTGAGAAAAACCTTTTGCAACTAGCCTCTCTTTGTACCTGTCTTCTGTATCATCAACACCAGCTTTCAATTTGTAAACCCATTTACATCCCACATTTTTTCTGTCTTTAGGAAGTTCCACTAGATCCCATGTGGCATTCTTGTCTAATGCCTTCATCTCGTCCTTGATATCTTCTTTCCACTTATTACTGTTAGAACCTTCTACAACTTCCTGATAGCACAAAGGTTCATCATCATTAGTGGTTAAAACAACTGAAGTAACATAATCATCATACCTTTTAGGAGGACGTCGCATTCCCAAAAGTAAGAGGTTATACGAGATTAAATAGCACATACCCAAAATAGTGAATAGTAAACCAATGTATATGTATACATATCAACATGAGAGTTATGCGTAAATAATTTTTATTAATTCTACATGGAACTAGAGATGGGATTATCACTATACCTAAACTGAGAAAAGGTATTCTGGGAGGAGGGCTATCAAAGTTTCGGATATGAAGAAAGGATGACGAGGGATTTGAGGGCGATACCTCAAATCTTGGTCATTGAGAATTAAGAGTGAGTTTATCAACCAATAAATGTATAACCATTTCAGTTGCAGAGGAAACAACGAAAATAAGAAAAGGGTTGGAACGAAAATTTCCTTCTCCAAAAAAAAAAAAAAAAAGTAGAAATAATTTTCCATACACAGCGAATTCAACAGGAGTTCAAACATTGACGGAAAACAAATAATGCATCCCAAAAAGTAAAATAAAATATCTACGGAGGAATAAACTCTACAGAAAAATTGTAAACTATAGCTAAATATGGACAAAGGTAGTGGCTAGATAGTCTATACCTTCTTCCTTCTTGGCACCCTCCCATTTGAGGTAGTCAAATTGGAATAGTCGATAATTGCAAAGCTTGCAATTTACACTCAGATGAGAAACAAAAAAATAATGATACGGTAACAAATGACTATGTTTTATACATATTGAAAATAAAACCCTAAAACATAAGGTCATCCAAACCTTCCACGCATCATAGGATGATGGTTAACCTTCAGATCGACGAGCTGAGAACAAAGTACTGAGAGCCAAGTGATTTGGTAAATGTCACAAATCTTGAGTAAGACCATTAAATCTCTGAGTTAATAAACAATATACATTACTACTTATTTATTTATGGCACTCCAGTTAAATTTTTAGAAGAATATCAGTCTTGTATCCCAGTGATACGATCTGGATGCATGGGAGTAAAGGGACGGGAATATCGAAATGTGACATAGATAGGTGGTCGTAAATTCTTCCCATCTCCATCATGAATAAAAACACTCATACTTAATGTAAACCCTAGTTTTAAAAGTTATGGTAGCTAGTTATGTCAGTTTCTAAGGCAGTAATAATAAATACGATGTGATACCAGATCCTACTTACAGTTAATAAGGTCTTAAATTAAAAAAAAATTCTAGTACATGAACCATTAGGATAGATGACAGTAGAACCATATAAGGATACAGGAAAATAAACCTTTTAAACACAAGGAATATGGTTGGAATATCGTAAGGAAATATAAATTACTAGTAAATGCCAAACGATATATGTACACTTCATAATCAAGAATAAAAGTGTACGTGCATGTATGTGGGTAGTATGTATTCCAAATGTAGATTTACATTATATTGGAGACAATTATTCTTAAAAATATATGTGAATACAATTAAAAGAAAATGAGTAAATAAATAGGTAAGTGAAGTTGTAATAATGTTCCTCTACTTGGAAGATGGGTTGAAAGTATTATATGACCTCCAGATTTTATATGTGCAAAATGAGAAGGTTGGGGAAATAAGTAAAATTGAGTAATATGGAAAAAAAATGTTATTGGAAATAGAGGTATTACAAATGGTATCATATAAAAGTTAAAAAATTGGGCAAATTATGTTCTCACATCAAAAATTTTATGTTGTTGTAACATTTTATAAAATATCAATGTTGCTAATGTTTAATTTCATGTACAGTGTGAATAGTGCTGAGGCATACAACTGTGAACCATGACTGAAGGGGACGAGTTGAATGTAGATTTGGGTGGCGTAGAAAACATACCAAATCCAAATGCTCCATTGATGGCTATGTTGCATAGAATGCAAAAATAAATAGCGCAACTCAAAATCCACAATTAAAGGCTATATTTAGTGAGTGAAGAGTAGGATAGATTGATTAGAGATTTGAATTCTTAGAATAGCCAAGAAGGTGAAGATTCTAGAGGGAAGAGAAAGAGAAGATTCAATTTCTCAGAAGATTCTGAGGAATATGACGCCTCTAGACGGTGGTCTAGAAGGAACAGGGAATTACAGAGTTAATTATGGAAAATCAAACCTCCCTCCCATGATGGAGAGAAGGAGGAAGATGTTGAAGCATGGATTTTGAATATGATAAAGTACTTTTAGGTTTATGAATATGGAAATAACTTGAGATCCAAACTGGCTATCTATCAGTTGCAAGGTAAGTTTACCTTGTGGTGGGAAGAAATAAAAATGGTCCATGCCATTGATGAGAAAAGTGTTACTTGGGAGGATTTCCAAGTCAAGTTCAAAAATTGAAACCTGAATGAATGCTATTATGACAATAGAGCCAAAGAGTTTCACGAACTCAGATTGGGACAACTCACGCTTGATGATTTTGTAAGAAAATTCACTAATCTATTACGATATGTACCCTATATAAGAGAAGATAATGAAAAGGTACAACATTTCTTGAACTATCTAACCACTATTTACAACAAAAATATAGAGATTGATAACCCTAAGAAGATGGATGAGGTGATGCGCAAGGGAAGATTGTGTTACCAAAAATTCAAGGGTAAGAATGAACAAGAAAAGAATTGTTTAAACAAAGGTGACTAAAGCGGAAAGAAAAAAAAACCAACCTATCTGAAGAACTTTGGAAGAAACCACCAAAAAAATAATTTTAGCAAAATGGGTGCAAATAAAATTGCTCAATCACAAACTGGGTCCAAACAGATGAATGAAAACAATAAAACAAAGGGGACAATTAAAATGAGATAACCTTTGAAGTGTTGGGGTTATGGAGAACCTCATTTATTGAGAGAATGTCCACATACAAACATCCAAACCTTACAAGCATTGAGAGAAGCAATGATTGTTAATGATGTGGCAAGAAACATCCCCAAAATTAGTGTTGCTCTAGAAGATCATCAAGAAGAAAACCAGTACACTATGGTTGAAGTATAAGGTGTGATTTCTCACTAACCTGTTTCTATTTTAATAGATCTAGGTGCATCTTAAAGTTATATCATTCCTCAAATGGTAGAAAAATGTAACTTAAAGTCCGACAAATTTTAGCGGTCTTGGTTAGTTTAGTTAGCCACTAGTACAAAACGGAAGGTCACTCCTAAGTTACCCCAAATAGCCATAAAACTAAATGGATACTAAACATAATTAAATTTACATATTCTGCATTTAGGGTGTTATGATGTCCTAGTAGGGATGGACTGGATAGAGAAACAAAAGGCCATGTTGAATTGTTTAAACAAAACCCTACATTTTGTAGACAAGGAGGGAAAACCAGTTATAGTAAAAGGAAAGCCTAAACCCATATCTCTAAGACAAATTTCATCACTTCAGTTGAAGAGAATTGCTAGAAAGGGTTATCAAGTGTACTATGTCCATGTAGAGGATTGGGATAGAAGGCAGAGGAAAATCCTTCGGAAAAATTACCAGTTTGAAGAGAATTAAAAGATGTTTTTCTGGATGAAATTCCTCATCTGCCCCCTAGGAGAGAGATTTATTTCTCAATTGACTTAGTAGCGGGAGAAACTATAGTTTCTAGAGCCCCATACAGAATGAGTACTCCAGAATTAATAGAGTTGGAAATGCAACTACAAGATTTGATGGACAAAGGTTACATTAGACCAAGTGTGCCCCCATGGGGCTCACCGATGTTGTTTGTGAAAATAAAATATGGTAATTTTAGAATGTGTATTGATCACCATCAATTAAACAATATTACAATACAAAAACATATATACTTTACCTAAGATGGATGATCTATTTGACCAAGTTAGAGGGGAAATAATTTTTTCAAAAATTGATCTAAGGATAGGTTACCATCAGTTAAGGATTAAATATGAAGATATAAGTAAAGCAACATTTATAACCAGGTACAAACACTATCATTTTGTGTTCCTACCATTTGGGTTGACCAATGCACCTACTACTTTTATGTGCATAGTGAATAGTGTCTTAAATAGAAAAAATTGTATTAGTATTTATTGATGACATTCTGATTTATTCCAAGAATGAAGCTAAGCATAAAGAGCACCTTAGAACTATTTTACAAAATCTCATGGAAAACAAATTGTATGCTAAGTTTACCAAATGTGAATTATTCAAAGAGAAAATTCAATACATGGCTCATATAATTTCAGAACAAGGATTAGCAGTGAACCCAGAAAAGATAAAAGTAATAAGAGAGTGGCATGTACCTACTGATGTGTTTGTTGTAATATCTGTTATGGGAATTGCAAGATACTGTAGGAGTTTTGTGGAGAGATTTTCAGCCTTATCTTACCCCACTACATCCCTACAAAGGAAAGGAGTTAAGTTTGAATAGACTGAAAAATGTCAAAATAGCTTTGACTAGCTAAAACTGAAACTTACAACAACACCTATTTTAAAGATTGCTGATCTAGATCAGGAATTTTTAGTGTGCACAGATGCTTGTGGAGAAGGATTAGGAAGCGTGCTACTACAAGAAGATCATGTTATAGCTTATGAATCCAGAAAACTTAAGAAACATGAATATAATTATAGTGTTTATGATCTTCAGTTAGCTACTGTAATACATGCTCTCAAGATGTGGAGACATTACCTTTTAGGGAAAATTTTTGTGTTGATGACATATCACATCAGCCTAAAGTACTTCTTCACCCAAACAGATTTGAATGCTAGACAAGCCTGATGGTTGTCCTTCCTTAGTGAACTTGACACAGAGATCAAGCATATCAAGGGTAAGGAAAACAAGATTTCTGATGCATTAAGAAGAAATTCTTGGAAAAGTGTTAGTAATATTGGGAGTAGTTTAAATATTGACATGGAGGGACTAATACAAGAAGTGGTGAACCAAGACCAAAACTATGAAAAAATTTAGGCGCAAATGCTGAAGAAGGAGATGAAAGGATATACACAGAAAAAAAAGGGTTAATTTGTTATAGAGATAGATTGTACATTCTTGATGTAGACTCACTAAAGAAAGAAATTTTGGATGAGTATCATAAAATACCCTATGCTGGACATCCTGGGTACCAGAAATTACTCTCAGCTTTAAGAAATAAGCTGTTTTGGCCTGGTATGAAAAATAATGTGGAAAATTACTTGGCTAGATGTATTGAATGTCAACAATTCAAAGTGGAACATCAGCATCCAGCTGGGTTGCTGAATTCTTTACCCATTCTAGAATGGAAGTGGGAGACTGTTTCCATGGATTTTATTACTAGTTTACCAAGAACCAAATACCAACATGACTATCTTATGGTTGTAGTGGATAATTTGACTAAAGCTGATCATTTCATACCTGTACAATCTAACTTTGGTACAACCCAAGCAACAAATTTATTTATTAAGAAGATTGTAAAATTTCATGGTGTTCCTAAAATGATCATCTCAGATAGAGACACAAAATTCACTGCAACTTTTTAGAGGAGTTTGTTTGGAGGCATGGGTACCAAATTAAATTTTAGTACTCCCTGCCATCCCCAAACTGATGGTCAAACTAAAAGGACAAACCAGATTCTAGAGGATATGTTAAGGATGTATTTTAGCGATAGGCCAACAAAATGGGAAGACTATCTACACTTAGCAGAATTTTCCTACAACTATATCTACCAAGCTTCCATAGAGATGAGCCCTTTTGAAGCACTTTATGGTAGAACGTGCCATACCCCCCTAAGTTGGAGTCAACCTCAAGATAAACTAATATTGGACCAAAAGCTTTACAAGATTCATCAAAATATCAAAAAAGCACAAGACAGGCAGAAAATTTATGCAGACAAAAAGAGAATTCACAAATAATTCACTATGGGTTATCATGTGTATCTGAGGATTAAGCCTAAGAAGAGTACTTTGTACACTAGAAGCTGTGAAAAACTATCTCCATGATACTATGGACCTTTTTAAGTATTGGAAATAGTTGGAACAGTTTCATATAAGCTGGTTTTACCCATTCACATTAAGTTTCATGATGCATTTAATGTTTCATTATTAAAAAAATATGTGCATGATTCTGCTCACGTTAATGATTGGAATGTAAATCCGGTTGAACAAGAAGGGAAATTTCTTTCAGATATGCTTCAAATATTGGCGCAGGAAGAAATTGAGCTCTAAAATAGGACATTGGCTAGGGTGAAAGTGCATTGGAGGCACTTTGCACCTGTAATATCATGTTTCGGGGATGTCTCTAAAACACGGCAAACTCCAACCAGAGATGGACTGGGAGGGCATTTACCGGATATTCTGCCTCTGAAAGAGGACAAGATCCAGAGGATATCTGGCCCATTCTAGACTCTATATAATATTGAAATATAAACACACCAAGTGGTATAGAACTAGACATACAATATCACACGACAACTCATCCAAAAAATGAATTTCTCAGCAACTCATGCCTGAAAAATTAATTCTTCAGGTATGATGTCTTTATCTACCACAAAATATGTCTAATAATTCTTAGAAACCAAAATAAATAACATCATCAACCTTTACTCAGCTTTTAAGGGAAAAATGGTGGGGAAAAGTGAGGATTTTGGACCTAAAATGAGTGTATAAGAAATTATCCATAAAATGATGGGTCAAGGTTCTGGAATATGTTATATTAGATCACGAGGGACTTCCATGTCAAATTTTAGCTCAAAAAAATTCGTTTTTCTATGTTCAAAAACTCCTCCTTCCCGACTAGTCAAGAGAAACCCTGATTTCCCATGACTTTGAGTATGCAGAAATTTACTGAAGCAAGGGAATCATTTTTTCTGAACTAATAAGATGTGAAACACTATGAGAAACTAGATAATGGTTTTAGTAACATGGAATAGGTATTCAGCAAGGTTAAACAACACTTTTAGATAGAAAACCTCTCAAGAATGAGGTGTTGCAAGACAAGAGAATGATCCATAAGCCCTTTAGAATTTTCTCCAGGAGATGTGAGATAAGAATATGAATATATAGCCAAGAATAATGTATATCATCAAGAGAGAGTACAATTCTTGAGGAAAAAACCTCTCAAGAAGAGCAATGCAAGCCTCAATAATACATGTACATGAGAATGAAGAACACTGCTATTTATGCATAAACCCAGGCTATGAGGACGCAGTATATGATAGAATACTACTGAAAAATGATTTCAACACATGGATATGACAATATATGGCCCAAATACAATAGGGGAGCGAAGCTCTAACCCTTATAAGTAAAAATACTTCAATCCTCCAAGGGATTGGCTGAAATACACAAAATGGAAAAAATGTGGGAGTTGCTGGGCAGCGACTGCAGCTCAAGTCTGGAACTCAATAGAGAAGGCTAAAGATGATGAAAAAACTGAAGTAGACCTCCTCCAATAGATCTCCTAAGTGTAAGGTTGATCCTTACACTTGAGATCCCACCCACAAATCAATCTGCAAACCCTCACAGCAGCTACACCCTGAAAATAACGCAGTAACTAAGAGGGACTGTGAAGTAGTGGAATAAAACACTTTGTCCAAGTACCAAGATCTACAAATCAGCTCCAATCTCCTCCAATATGATCCTCCAAAGGGAAGGAGAACTCTCCCTCTAAAAAATAAGAGAAGGAAGTGGTGTCGTAAAGTCACCACGGCAACACCCTACAACACAGTATTATGCTGCTACAGCAATAACATTGTCCTGGAGGATGATGCTGAAAAATAACCTTTCCTGAGTAGGCACTTGAAGTCCCCTGGGGCTAAGGGTGAGATCTCTGCATGGAGACACTCGGTCGCACTAAACAGTGCTGCAGAGAGGCTAAACAGCTAGTGTGCTAAAGAAGACAAATGTCTCACTCAACAATCAATAATCCAAGCAGGACTCAAATGAGGAGGCTCCTCCATATTTTATAGCATTGGTTTCCCTCCAAAACCCAATGTAGCCTTTCTCTCTCCTCCACATCCTCATCCTTATCTGTGCACAAGCTTGGAGAAACTTCTAGAGTATACATAGGCCCCCTTCTCCACGTGGTGTTGGGTCCCCCCTTGACTCCCACTTAAGTCACAACTTTGTGCTACTAGGTGGATGTCTTATTTCACTTAATTGAGTTAGACCCTCTTCACTCACTTTTTATTT
Source organism: Pinus albicaulis (assembly GCA_034641835.2). Taxonomy (NCBI): domain Eukaryota; kingdom Viridiplantae; phylum Streptophyta; class Pinopsida; order Pinales; family Pinaceae; genus Pinus; species Pinus albicaulis. Next base: position 1,321,701,102 of record CM076579.1, on the reverse strand, counting down.
ATTTACAAACTATAGATGGTAAACTAAACAAAATAGAATATTCCAATTAGTTGTCGCTAATTAGGAATATTACAGTCCCCCCCAGAAAAATGTTGCTTGCCCTCAAGAAACTTCCTGAACAAATCTCCTCTCTACAAAATGTGCCTTGGTCCCAGATATGCCATTGAATTTTCCCTATCCTCTGCATCACCCTGATATGAAGGGATCTCTCAATGCCAGGATCCCAAACTGATCTCTCACGGTACCAGCCAACCAACAAAGACCATGACTCCTGTTGTGCTGTATTTGTCACGGTGTAAGCTGTCCCATCGACTGTGTACCAAATCATCACCTCTCTCCACTCAAGGCATGGAGTTTGGAATATAATGAGAAAAATCTCCGTCATGTGGATCCTGCATCTCCAAGCAACCATCCAAACAAAATGAGCCACCTCCCAACAAGGCAACTCCTCAAAATCTCCTTCCACCTCAAGCTCCGGTAATGAAGGTGGGCTGAAAATCTAAACTTGGAAAGCATCATAGCTTACCCCATGCTATCCTCCTCTCCACTTATGATAAGTTTAGAGTGTATTCTAATCCTGGGCTGCAAAATTATTGCCCTCCAATGGCAAAGTGAAGAACAATCCTCCAGAGAAGGTTACTCCAACAATGAAGAACAAGCTGGCCCCAAACAATCCACCCATGAAGAATAGGACATGGTCATCATGGAACATCCTAATGAGAGTTTTTCTAAAGTCTTTACATGATGATATATGATGCAAACAATTTATCACAAGGATACAACGTAGTCTCATCCACTGCAACTTCAGAAAATTACATGGCAAGCAATGTCCATGTTTCATCACATCTACTAAAGGATAGTAAATGGCTGCATGTAACAACAATAATACATGATCAATAATTTGCCCATGGCTATACAATGGATGAATATCAACCTTATGGCCCACCTCAAAAGAGAACAAACATTTGGCTGTGGTGGTCATATCTCCTCTCGTGCTCCCATTAGAACATGTAGTGCAGAAATTGTGAGAAGTTTTCCCACTCACAGACACATCCAGCTCATGTTTCTCCCTCATAATAAAGCCTCCCATACAAATATGATCTATATCATAAAATTAATACATGATTAGAAATAATATGAAGAGAATGCTGAAGGTATTATGTGGTGCGAGAAGGTACCAACAGCTTCCCAAACAAGTACAACGCAGTTTTACAAGTTGCTGCTTGATAAAAGTACAAGGAAAAATGTTTCTTCTTACATGGTTAATCATGCATGTCTCCAGATGATACATGTTAGAGTGTATAAAATGAACATACAAGTGATGATAAAAAATTTTCCCAAGGCCACAAAAGAGATGGCTGCCTCCATCATGTAGATTGGCCTAATACAATTCATGGAGCAATTTGACAAGCTTGCCCTCTTGTGAAGCAATGCACTGCATAAGAATGGTAAGAGTGTGCAAATAAATGAATGTATAAACAACCTCCTCACCATATGCTGGAAGTAAGATGGTACATGGGTCCATACATGAGTCCTTCATAGTTTTTTGGCATGCTATGAAGAAGAATGAACCATGTGCTGCAAAACGATAATCCTCCTTATTCTTGAAAACCGAAGTCAAGAAGAATATGCCATAGATGTCTCTATCATCATTACCTCCTCTTTGTTCATCCAGTGCAAAAAATATGAAGTGATCTTGGGACCTATGGGTTATAGATCCACCATATCTCTGCTGGGCACACTTCATCCATAAGTCTCTGCTCCAAAGTGACAGCGCTGTGAGCTCATGCAAATAAGCTCCTGTCAATAAAAATCTATGTTCTTTGACATGCTCCTTGTCAATGACTCTTCCAATAATGCTGCAACAAATATGGAATACCTCCCAAGATGGAATTGCTTCCAAGCCATCATCAAATACCAAGGAGATAGTTTCATCCCCTCTTCCTCTGCAACATCATACAAAGTGTGAGAGCAAATATGCCCTTGCTCTCCCAAGCAAAGCAACAAAACATTTTGCTGCCTCCCCATATTTCTATCATACAACTCATGTGATGAAGACATAACGAATGATATGAGTAACATATCAACATCATACATCCATACTCTATGCTGCTCAATGATGCAAGTATCCAGCCATCTTTTCCCCATCCTCCTACTCTTAGGAAGAGTGTTTGCCAAGTGATGGCCAAACTCTTTCAAGAGTAACCAGCGCAGCCAAGCCTCCTACTGTCTGGTATCATAGTTCTTCAAGTACAATTGATGGCCAAACTCCTTCAAGAGTAACCAGCGCAACCAAGCCTCCTACTACCCGATATCATAGATATGTAGGTAGTTCCCTAGCTCCTTGCTCATCATCCACATCCACTCAATCACCTGTGGATGCCTCCTTCTTCTCCTCATCTTGGTACTCCTCCCATGAGGGCCACCATCCTCCCAAATGAAATTATTTTCTTTGCACTTCATGGGATTTTGAAATGTAAGCTTCTCAAGGATCAATAAGACCCTATCAAGAATCAAATAGGTGGTACGAAAAAACCTCCCATCATGATGTGTATGGCTCAAGGGATGTCCAACACAAGCATGAGAGATGTTATCCATCCTAAGATGTCCTCCATCTTTTATCTGCTCTTGTGAGAAGGGAAGAAAAGCATTGCATTCCATGGTGTGTCAAAGTGCATCTCCAATGAGATCTCTCCTTGAGACCTCCCTTCCATCCATAGTCTTCCAAAACCAAGGAGGTCTTGGATATGAAAGTAGAAGTTCCTCTTTGAGCTGAGAGGAGCTCATTGAGAAAGTGTCATCTTGAAGGGAGAAAAGGTTTCTTACTCCAAGATGTCTACCATCAATCTTCTAGGCTTCAAACCCTAACCTCCAATGTGATGTACAATTCAAAAATGGCTCATGAGAATGATGGTTTGATCCCTCCTTGAGTGTTTCCATGTTGCACAACGCATTGCAACCAAGCTGCTCTTAATGTGTGTTTGGAACTTCTTGTAGGGCTACAAGAGTCCCTTCCTCAAAAGTGTTGGCTGCCCCAACTGTTGATGCATGTGGCTACTCCTCCATGAGTGGGAGAGCATTATCACAAACCTCCTCCAGAGGTGATGTGATATATTCTTCTTGATGAGAATAGGAAGCGCATGGTGCTTCCTCTTCTTTTTCTTCAATCTTCTTGACCTCCTCAAAGGTGGATGCATTTCCTTTGGATATGAAAAGAGATGACAATAAACTCATATTATTCTTGGGCTTAGACTCACACGGACCAGTGGAACCCTTATACATGGGAAAAGGTGACCTCCCAGTAGTTTTCTGCAATTTTGAACTCTGCGTGCTAGATCTCCCATTGTTCCATTTCCTTTCATCCTGCCTGAGCTGACAATAATATTTGAAGGGAAAAGCTGCTTTGAAGTCTTCCCCCTTGGACTGCCATTCTCAGAAATAATCTCCACAGGCTGAGCTAGAACTATGCTCTGATACCACTGTAATATCCTGTTTCGGGCATATCTCTAAAACACGGCAAACTCCAACAAGAGATGGACTGGGAGGGAATTTACCGGATATTCCGCCTCTGAAATAGGATAATATCCGGAGGCTATTTGTCCCTTTCCATACTCTATCTAACATTGAAATATGAAGACACCAAGTGGTATAGAACTAGACATACAATATCATACGACAACTACTGCAACTCATCCAGAAAATGAATTTCTTAGCAACTCATGCCTGAAAAACACATTCTTCAGGTATGATGGTTTTACCATATAATATTTCTGATAATTATCAGAAACCAAAATAAATAATAGCAGCAACCTTTACTCAGTTTTTAAGGGCAAAAAGGTGGGGAAAAGTGAGGATTTTGGCCCTAAAATGAGTGTATAAGACATTATGAATAAAATTATGGGTCAAGGTTATATAATATGTTATATTAGGTCAAGAGGGACTTCAATGTCGAATTTTAGCTCAAAAAAAGGCATTTTTCTATGTTACACAGTGCCTCCTTCCCGACTAGTCAAGAAAAACCTTGATTTCCCATGACTTTGAGTATGCAGAAATTTACTAAAGCAAGGGAAGCATTTTTTCTGAAGGAATAAGATTTGAAAAACTATTAAAAACTAGATAATGGATTTAGCAACATGGAATAGGAATTCAACAAGTTAGATAGAAAACCTCTCAAGAATGAGGTGCTGCAAGACAAGACAATGATCCAGAAACCCTTCAGCATTTTATCCACGAGCTGTGGGACAAGAAAATGAATATCTAGCCAATACTTATGTATAGAAACAAGATATAGTACAATTATTGAGGAAAAAACCTCTCAAGAAGAGAAATACAAGCCTTAATAACACATGTACATGACAATGAAGAACACTGCTATTTCTGCATAAAACCAGGCTATAAGGACACATTCTATGATATAATACTGCTGCAAAATGATTTCAACACATGGATATGACAATGTATGGCTCAAATAAAATAGGGGAGCGAAGCTTTAACCATTATAAGAAAAAATACCTCAATCCTCCAAGGGATTGGCTGAAATACACAAAATGGAAAAAATGCTAGAGTTGTTGGGAAGCTACTGCAACTCAAATCTGGAACTTAATAGAGAAGGCTAAAGATGATGAAAAAAATGAAGTAGACCTCCTCCAATAGATCTCCTAAGTGGAAGGCTGATCCTTACACTTGAGATCCCACATACAAATCAATCTGCAAAGCCTCACAGCAGCTACACCATGGAAATAACGCAGTAACTAAGAGGGATGACACAGTAGTGGAATAAAACACTTTGGAAAAGTGCCAAGATATGCAAATCAGCTCTAATGTCCTCTAATTTGATCCTCCAAAGGGAAGGAGAACTCTCCCTCTGAAAAACAAGAGAAAGAAGTGGTGTCATAAAGTCACCACGACAACACCCTACAACACAGTATTATGCTGCTGCAGCAATAATGCTGTCCTGGAGGATGATGTTGAAAACTAACCTTGCCCAAGCAGGCACTCGAAGTCCCCCGGGGAAAAGGGTGACATCTCTGCACGGAGACACTCGGTCGCACTAAAAAGTGCTGCAGACGGGCTAAACAGCCAGTGTGCTAAAGAAGACAAATGTCTCACTCAACAATCAATAATCCAAGCATGACTCAAATGAGGAGGCTCCTCCATCTTTTATAGCATTGGTTTCCCTCCAAAACACAATGTCGCCTTTCTCTCTCCTTCACATTCTCATCCTTATCCACATCCTCATCCTTATCTGCGCAGAAGCTTGGAGAAACTTCTAGAGTGTACAAAGGCCCCCCTCTCCATGTGGTGTTGGGTCCCCCCTTGACTCTCACTTAAGTCACAACGTTGTGCTACTAGGTGGATATCTTATTTCACTAACTGAGTTAGACCCTCTTCACTCACTTTTTATTTATTTACAAACCATAGATGGTAAACTAAACAAAATAGAATATTCCAATTAGCTGTTGCTAATTAGGAATATTACAGCACCCAAAGATGATACTGGGGAGCAAGAGACGGATATGATGGAAAAATATCGATCACTATTTACACAGTGATTTTGCTATTTATTTTGTTCACTCTAAAGACGTTGTTTATTTTTAGAGGGAGAATATGTAATGTCCCCAATTTTCTATACTTTTAATTTGAAAATTAAAAAAGTCCAAAGAGGAAAGTGGACCCCAATGGAAAAATATTATGTGGATCTATTTTATTATTTTAAATTAATAAAATAAAATGGAAAATTATGTGTGAAATAACTAGATTGCGAATTGAGATCTAAAAACCCCATCCATGAGGATGGATAAGGTGATAAGACTTTCCAACAACTTCCAAAAATTCTTAGAAGGAATAAAGCAAGATGCTAAAATTATATTTGGAGATAAATATCTAATTTCCCCATAAAGAGGAATGTATTGGGAAGAGTTGGAATAAAGCTGGAAAAGCGGAAAAGACAACTTTAAAATTATCTTTGTGGAATAAAAAGAGGGAAAGCTTAAGAAAAACTGGAATAAAGCATCATGAATTAACTGGACACAGTTAATAGAAATAGGATGGGGGAGGCAAAGCTTAAATAAGTTGCTTCAGGATAGACAAATGGTTTTCGATAGCTGGAGCAAAGGATCTCCGCTCGGGGGTGAGTTACGAAGAGAGAATTCTACGGTTGGGAGGAAACTACTCAGATCTAAGTGGTATGCACATACAATTGGAAATGTTTTGTTATTTCAAAAAAAAAATTAATTTTGTGATGCATTATGAATAGTCATAAAATATTTATCTTAATGTGATATGTTAAGTTAAATTCTGTGTTGAGATATTTGACAATTTATGAGTTACAGGGATAGGAAAAGGACCTATACATTTAACAAATTTCACTCTAGCAAAGTTAGTGAAATCTATATAGTTGTATAGAAAAATTCTATGTGGACCATCTCTCATAATGTCTCAACCCAGTGATGTGTTTCGATCTGAGGTTAGGTACCTCACAGAGAACTCACATCCCTTTTTCGTAATTGGGTTAGAATTATGTTATGAAACTAGTTAGCGATGAAGAGATAAACTTAGACATAGGAGTTAAGCTACATGTATGTAATACGTGGTTAATTATAATTGTAGATATGTTTTATCGAATGGTTTGACATTTCTGTAGTAACTATAAAGAAAAAACTCTGATCTGAAACTAAATAGACAGGAATATTTCTGAAATGTACATTTATATTAAACTCAGAAATTTAAAGTAGTTGTAAAATAATCAATATACTCATATTTTAAATGTATGGAAATGAATTTTCATAAAACTCTACAACCAAATTGGTTTCTATAATAATTAAAAATTTATTAACTTCTTGTTCAGAAATATTAAATAAGAGTTGACATAGTTACAAATTCTAGTACATGCTACAGATGGTATGGTAGCTAAGATGATTTCGATAAAATTAAACTGGAATAGTAATAGTAAATCATTGGTATGCATGTATTATAGCTGATTCATGTAGCACACAAATATTAGCCTTTGAATATTTCTGTGCAGTAGTAATACAGTGATGTAGTGTCAGGTTATGTCAACGACTGAAATGTACATTACAATAAGATAAATACTACGGATTGTCATAGTTTTATGCAAAAATTCTATATAATAATAAATTATATTTCTTGGAACTATTGAAATTAATGCATAAAAGAAACAAATTCTGGTTCACATAAAATATGTAACTAATAGTAACTTTCTTTAGGAATACACGTAATTTTTGAATTGAGGAAGAAGAAATTGTGAATTATAAATTTAATACTTATGTAATTTCAGTCCATGGGTACAACCCATAAATATCATGGATAGTAGTACAAGTTTTCAAAAATATAGTTCCAAAAAAAATTAAATGAAAAAGAGGACACTTTTTTCTCTGTACGAATCCAGAAACGCTATGCGAAAGGTTGATGCACATTTCTACATAGTAGAAAAACATTGCAAGGAGTTGAACCAACCTGAAATTTCAGAGTTTCATAGTTAGAACCGGCAACAAGAAAGGGGAAGATCGACCCTATTCATCCAAAAATAGGGTAGTAAAACCATACTTGAAATAAAATATGATGGTGATTTTTGAAATTACAAGACTTCAGTGAGTCATATGAATCAAACTGGAAAAATTTACCATACAAGAAAATTAAAATAAAATTACCTTGGTAAGCTACAAAAAGATGATATGTCTGCACAGAAAAAGGGAAACCATGTAAGAAGAAAAAAACAAACAATGGCTATTGCAAATTTGTATTACAAAATCTGGAGGTAAATGAAAAACTGTCATTAAATGGAAAGTTATGACTCGCATTGGAAAGACATATCATTGCCATAGGAAACAAATTATGAAAGAACAAAAGAAAAATATATCGGTATGATTGAATAGAAGGATGGTATTAAGGTGGTAGGACCTTATTAGTATACTTGTGCCGAGGATAATGAATGGAATAGTATTTATAGGGGACGCTAGATGTATCACCATATTGGGCCTGCGTTTGGTACAAACGAAGTCCCAAAAGTAAGAGGTTATACGAGAGTAAATAGCACATACACAAAACTAGAAGAAACGATGAATAATGAATAGTAAACCAATGTATATGTATACATTTCAACTTGACATTTATGTGTAAATAAGTTTTATTACTTCGGCATGGAACTAGAGATGGGCTTCTCATTGTACCTGAACCGAGAAGAGGTCTTCTAGGAAGAGGGATATCACAGCTTCAGATATGAAGAAAGGCTCATGAGGGATTCGAAGGCGATACCTTGGATCCTGGTCATTAAGAATTAAGAGTAAGCTTAGAAACCAATAATATCTGGAAAAAACTTGATGTATAACCATTTCAGTTGTAGAGCAAACAACGAAAATAAGAAAAGGGTTGGAACGAAAAGTTCCTTCTCCCAAAAAAAAAAAAAGTAGGAATAATTTTCCATACACAGTGAATTCAACCGGAGTTTAAACATTGACAGAAAATAAATAATACATCCCCAGAAGTAAAATAAAATATCTAGGAAGGAATAAACTCTACAGAGCAATTGTAAACTCTACCTGAAGATGGATGAAGGTAGTTGCTAGATATTCCACACATTTTTCCTTCTCGGCACCCTGTCATTTGAGGTAGTCAAATTGGAACAGTGGATAATTACAAATCTTGCAATTTACACTCAGAAAAGAAATATAAATATAGGGATACGATAACAAATGCCAATGTTTATATATATTGAAAATAAAACCCTAAAAAATAAGGTCATAAAAACCCTCCACATGTTAGAGGATGATGGTTAACCCTCAGATCAACGAGTTGAGAAAAAAGTACTGAGAGCTAGGTGGTTTGGTAAATGTCACAAATCTCAAGTATGACCATTAAATCTTTGAGTTAATAAATGAGGTACAACCCACATGGGTCAATACTTATTTATTTATGGCAGTCCAGTTCAATCTGTAAACGAATACTTGTCCCATATCCCAGTGATACGGTTTGGACGGATGGGAGTAAAGGGATGGGAATGCCGAAATGTGACATAGAAAGGTGGCCATAATTCCAGCCATCTCCATCATGAATAAAACCAATCATACTTATTGTAAACCATAGTCTTAAAATTTAGGGTATGTAGATATGTCAGTTGCTAAGGAAGTAATAATAAATATGATGTGATTCTAGATCCTAGTCACGGTTAATTAAGTCTTAGATCAAAAACAAAATCCATTACATGAACCATTAGGATATATGAAAGTAAAACCATATAAGGATACAAGAAATAAACCCTTTAAACACAAGGAATATGGTTGGAATATTGTAAGGAAAGATATATTAATAGTAAATTCCAAACGATATATATACACTTCATAATCAAGAATAAAAGTGTACGTGCATGTATGTGGGTAGTATGGAATCCAAATGTAGATTTACATTATATGGGAGACATTTTTTCTTAAAATTCTATGGAAAGATAATTTGAAGAAAATGAGTAAATAAATAGGTAAGTGAAGTTGTAATAATGTTCCTCTAGTTGGAAGATGGGTTGAAAGTATTATATGACTACCAGATTTTATAGGTGGAAAACGAAGAGGTTGGGGAAATAAGTAAAATTAACTAATATGGAAAAAATAATGTTATTGGAAAGAGAGGTGTTACATTGTGGTGTCACAAAAGAATATTCACCTTTTAGAATCTACTATTTTATGTTATATTTTCCTTAAAAATACTTATTTTTTGTTAAGAGAGGAAAACAAGCTCTGGTAATTTAAGTGAAGAAAAAATGGTCTATGCACTAGGACCCTATGTGTTAATAATATAAGTCATATTATCATGAGAAGGACATTCATCTAATGCAATTATACTTTGATACTAATACAAAAAAAAAATCACATGTAATTAGTTGAGAATGATAGATTATTTAGTGTAGTACTATTCTTGAAATGAAAAGCGCTGTGATTATCATTGTTTTGTGACATATTATTCCATGTAATGAACATGCATAGAATATTTTTTATATTTGTGTTAGATTTTTTAACTCACCCATTGTATATTTTTCATGCGTTTGTGTTTTTAGCTTTTTTTTCATCTTGTAGGAAATTAAGTTTCAATGCATATTCATCTTCCATTCATTCTCATTTTTTATTTTGTACGATTTCAAGTAATTTTTTACCAAGTCAACATTATTAGAGTTGTTCACTGTAGAAAAAATTGCAACAACTACTACAATAATTATGATCCAAAAGTAGGTGAAAAGCCTACATATTATGATGGAACATAATATTTTAAAGTTGTTTTTTTATTTGAACTTGACGAATTAAAGAAGTATCTACCTTTTAGAAAAGTGATGTATAAGCGAAAAAAATTTTTTTATCTAAATATTGATGATTTTGATCTAGCTATTCATAGACCTTATTTGATGTGAAGTCTATAGAATATGAATTACATAGAATATGGCAGGGTTATCTAGATGCGTAAAGAACAAGTTTGAGCAAAATAATTTATTTGCTTCAATGTCACATGCCTTTGGGGGTGCCTTTCCAATTAATTTACCCTTGGGATGTGATAAGACATTTGTGTAAAAACATAATAAAAACATGAAAAAAGATTTTCAATAGTGTATAACAAGAACCTAGAGCAAAATTACCCGTAGAAGAACCAAAACATGGAAAATTGTATATCATAGTTTTTAAATAAATATTTTTCTTATTATTACATATGTTTCTATACATTGGTAACGAATCACTAATATTTTACAATGCTTTCTAAACTTTTAGAATATTAATCAACAATTTGCAATGCTTTATAACCTAGTGAAAAATTCGCCAGTCTTTAAGAAAATTTTTTAATTTAGTGAAAGATTCGCCAAAAAATTATATATGTATATTGTATTAAAGAAAAAAAAGGCTATACATTTTTCTATATATGTTGGTGATTCACCCATTTATTATACATATAAATTTGAGGGGTTTCTTAAAATTTTCCTTGGGTGAAATGACATGTTTCCATGCGCTAGGTAGTAGTGTCATGGATTATGCAATTTATCACAAATACATCCTCAACCATATTACAAACATTGAGCTTCTTAATGGATTGGAGCCAGAAACTGACCACAAACCTCTGTCCCTAACCATAAATCTTGCTATGGATACCACCCACATGCAAGAGACCAATGAAAGAAAAAGACACATTCGCTTCGATACAAGTAAAACTGACCTCTTCTTAAGGGATTTAGGCCCCATGAATTATAATATTAACATTGAGAAAATTTATTACCATTTCACTAATATCATTTCCAAAACCATCAACAAGATTTCTAATGACATTTGGTTTAATAAATATAATATAACTTCCAATCCATGGTATGACAGAGATTGCAAAATTGCCAGGAAAGCGATCAGAGACGCTCCTAATGAAAACATTAAGCTACAAAATATCAATATTTAAAAATATATCATCAAGTGGAAGAAAAGATCATATATTAATAAAAGACAAGATTATATTCTCCACCTTTCTAAAGTCACACCCAAAAACGTTTGGTGGAATGTTCTTGTCCGTAAAACAAAAGATAACCATTCTATCCCCTTAGAAAACAAGGAAAACTATCTTAGGAAGTTGCATGACTCTCCCGGCGCTATGAGCACCAACTTAATCACTCTAATTAACGAGGATGTATTCTCTACTGACAAAATTTAATCTGGTTAATAATCTCGCTAATGGAAAAGATAAAGATATTGAAGGATATCAAGCTAAGATCCTTAATATAGGAAGATCTATCCTCATTCCTTATCTGCACAAGATTCTCAATTTGGCTGTAACACATGGCTTCCCTCGGATTTGGATGCAAAGCCTTATTGTACCTATATTTAAAAATGAGGACAAGAGTGATCCATCTAGCTACATGACCATTCTGGTTAGCCATATCCTGGGAAAGATTTCTAGGCTCATTTTGGAGAAGACGCTTAGCCTTTGGCTTGAAAGACAAAGAAAAAGAGCTAAAGGGAAAGTTGGTTTTAGGAAACATCAGTCCACTATTTACCATCTTGTCACTCTTAGAATCATTTTGGAGGAATGTCGCAATACTAAAGTTGATATCTTATATTGCTTTGTGGACTTTAGAAAAGCTTTTGTGTAATATCTCGTTTCGGGGATATCTCTAAAACACAAGAAAAATCCAACCACAGATTGACTGGGTGGACATTTACTAGATATGTCACCTCTAAAAGAGTACGAGATCCAGAGGCTACCTTGCCCTTTCCCAGACTCTGTCTAAGAGTGAGAGAAGAACACACCAAGTGCTTTATAACTATAGCGCTCAAACACAATAATAGAAAGAGAATACAGCAACTACGGCAACCACGGAAACTATGGCAACTCAACCAGAAAGCATATAAAGAAAAATCTGAGCCATTTTATTAATCTGAGAAATGAAATGGAGTACAAGATGCGACCTTGCGCAAGGAAAGTGAGAAAACACTCTCAGAAAAGACAAGAAATGGTTTCTCTAAGAACTGTGTCCCAGCTACTGGAAAAATTCCATGTAGCTGCTACTGCTGGAATCGACTGAAGATTAGGGACTAATCCCCTTGCTGGAATGAGATGAAAATCAGAAAACCTCCTCTCCTAAACAACCCAAACAATATCCACAAACCATTCCAAGAATGGCCAACCCCCGAAACTACCTCCCTAGTGAATTATGCTAGCCTCCAAGGGACAACGCAGTAGCTCGATAGAAACAACTAAAATTTTCCACAAACTTAGCCAAAAATCTCCGACGGGCAAAGGCTAACCCTCTACTCAAAATCTTGGTGAAATCATCTGCAGAAACACCAAACCAGAGCTCCTCCACAATGGACTGCATCCTCTCTCCCAATTACTATACAGTCTCTATTAGCTCTAGCTACGCAACAAACCCAAACAATGAAATGACACACAAAATATAAGAAAATAAACCTTTCTCGAGCAGGCACTCGAAGTCCCCTGGGGCTAAGGGTGAGATCTTCGCACGGAGACACTCGGTGCACTAAACAGTGCTGCAAAGAAGCTAAACAACCAGTGTGTGAAAGAAGACCAAAGTCTCACTCCAAATTTAACAAATCCAGAATGATCCAAATGAGGAGGCTCCTCCATATTTTATAGCATTGGTTTCCCTCCAAAACCCATTGCACATTCTCTCTCCTCCACATCCTCATCCTTATATGTGCAGAAGCTTCTAGAATGCATGTAGACCCCCTGCTCTATGTGGTGTGTGGCCCCCCTTGACCCCCCTTGAGTCACAACGTTGTGCTACTAGGCAGATTTTATTCTACTAAAGTGAGTTAGACCCTCTTTACTCACTTTTTTTATTTGGCTACAAACCATATACAGAAAAACTATAAAAATTCGAATATTCCAATTAGTTGTTGATAATTAGGAATATTACAGTCCCCCCTAGCAAAATATTGCTTTCCATCAAGCAACTGAAGTGATGGATGCTGCGGAATTTTCTCACTCTCCCAAGTGGCATCCTCATCCGACAAATTTTTCCAGCTCACCAAGAATTCCTGAAATGTCCTATTCCGTAACCACCTCTCCCTAGTATCAATAATGGCCTCTGGCTGCAACACCAAGTGCCCCTCATCATCTGTAGGCAGTAGCTCCTCTGTCACGGTCACCTACTATCCTAGTGCCTTCTTCAGGCATGATACATGGAAAATGTTGTGGATCTTGCTGCCTTGGGGTAGCTCCAACTCGTATGCAACCTGCCCAATCCTGCTTATCACCCTGTATGGCCCATAGAAACATGGCTTGAGCTTCTAAGCTCCCTTCTACTTCAGCGATGACTGTTATTATGGCTGGAAGTGTAGGTAGACCAAGTCCCCTACCTCAAACTGTCACTCCACCCGACCTCTGTCGGCATACAGCTTCTGCTAGTTCTGTGTTGTAGCCATGTTATCCTTGAGAGCTCAGAGGATATCCTAACTCTCTTGAATCCACATCTTGGCTCTAGGAGCCTTACTCGCATCGAACATCACATCGGCAAATGATAAAGGATGGTACCCATGCAAAGCATAAAATGGTGACATCCCAATAGACATGTGATGTGTCGAGTTGTAGTAGTACTCCCCCAAATGCAACCATCTCAACCAGGATCGTTGCTACCCACTGACATAGTTATGCAAGTAGCCCTCCACCCACTTGTTAACTATCTCTGTCTTTCCATCCGTTTGTGGGTGGTAACTGGTACTCAATGTTAACTCCGTCCCCACTAGCTGAAAAAGCTCCTGCCAAAATCTGCCCATGAAGCAGCTGTCCCTGTCACTGATGATGGTCTTGGAAGACCATGCAACCTAAAAATCTCCCAGAAGAACAACTCGGCCACCTGCGTTGTCGTGTAATGCGTGGAGATGGTGAAGAAGTGTGCATAATTTGTCAATAAATCAACAATGACAAAGATAGAATCCTTGCCCTGCACCATGGGCAATCCTGTGATGAAATCCATCGATATGCTCTCCCATTTTCCCTCCAAAATGGGAAGAGGCTGCAACAACCCTGTGGGATGGCTCATCTCACCTTTGTTCCTCTGACAAACATAGCACTCCATGATGTGCTGGAGTATGTCCTATTTGAGGCCCTTCCATGAGAACCTCTCTCTAATGGCCCTGTAGGTTTTGGTAAACCCCTGATGGCCTACCAATGGAGAATCATGTGATGCCTGGAGTATCTTCTTCTTAAGCTGAGATCCCTCAGTCAAGAAGATCTAGTTCCTATAATGGATGATCTCATAGACTACCCTGTACCGATCATCCACCACCTGCTCGTCCAACACCTCACATGCAAACCTGTCCTTCGAGTACTCAACTAAAAGTCGAGCTCTCTAATTTGCGTTCAAGCTCATAAGAGATAACGTGGCTGGTCTACGTGAAAGAGAATCTGCTACCATGTTATTCTTACCCTTGACATACTCAATGTCTAAGTCATACGCTTAGATCTTACTGATCCACTTCTTCTGCCTCTCCTGTAGCTGCTTCAGCTCCAAAAATAACCTGAGGCTGTTGTGGTCAGTCCTTACCCTGAATCTGTTTCCCACCAGATACTGCCAGAATTTGGCCAATGCATGCATGATGGTCAACATATCCTTGTCGTAAACAGGATACAACCTCTCATGCTGAAGGAGTTTCCGGCTCTCAAAAGCTATAGGGTGTCTGCCCTGCATCAATACTGCGATGATTCCCTCTCCTAACGAATCACACTCCAAGACAAATAGCTGCGTAAAATCTGGCAACACAAGCACTAGGCAGCTACTAATCACCTCCTTAAGCCTATCAAAGGCTTGATGCACTCTATCTGTCCAACTGAATGCCCCTTTCTTCATCAGGTCTGTAAGGGGTGCAGCAAGCTGTAAGAACCCTTTGACGAACTTCATGTAATAGGCACATATCCCAGTGAACCCTCAAAGTTCTGTCACATTCTTCGGCTCCAGCCAATCTTTGATGGCTCTAATCTTCTCCTCATGGACCCTCACTCTGTCCACTCCAATGATGTGACCCAAATACAGCATCTCTGTCATCCCAAACTCACACTTGGAGAGCTTAGCATAGAATTGTTGCTCTTCCAAGATGCGTAGTACTGCCTCGATATGCTAGAGATGCTCCTCCCACGTCTTGCTGTATATGAGTATGTCATCGAAGAAAACCAATACAAACTTCCTCAGATGACTGCGGAGGATATGGTTCATGCAGGAATGAAAGGTGGCTAGTACATTGGTCAGCCCAAAGGGCATAACCAAAAACTCAAAGTGCCCATAATGGCACCTAAAGGTGGTATTGGGAATGTCCTTTTCCCTCACGTGAATCTGGTGGTACCCTGATCTCAAATCAATCTTTGAAAAGAACTTAGCTCCTCTCAGCTCATCCATCAGCTCATCGATCCTGGGTATAGGGTACCTATTCTTCAGAGTCTTCTTATTCAGGGCCCTGTAGTCAATGCACATCCTCAAAGTTTCGTCCTTCTTCTTCACTAGCACTACAAAAGAAGCAAACGGGCTCGTGCTTGGTTTGATATGTCCAAGAGCCAAAAATTCCTGGATGGCCCACTTAATCTCATCCCAATAGGCTTTGGGATACCTATAGGGTGTAGTGATCACCTTCTGGATATCCTGCTCCAGCTCGATGGTATGCTCAAACCCTCTATCTGGTGGCCGACCTGGTGGTATAGCCCCAAACACCACCTCATTCCTATCAAGTATGGCCGGTATGTCTAGATGAACTGCTCAACTAGTGGTCTCTGCCTCTGATTCCCGTAACTCAACCACCCACTCTATGTTACCGTCTCGGAAGTCTGCCTCCATCTAGTGTGTCGACAATGTTGGAGGTGGGTAAGCATGCATCCCACAGATCTTCTCATGCTTCCTGTTCTTCTTGTCATCCCACTCCATCTCTAAGGCCTCCCAATCCGTGGTGACCTTCCCTAGTGTAATCATCCACTGAACACCCAGTACCACATTGGTATCTGGTATGTTGACCACGAAAAAGTGATCAGTCATGGTGTAAGTACCCATCCTCACTACTAACTCTGGAACATACTGGGCACACTGCATCATCTGAGCTCCTGGGACCAAAACTGAAAATCCATCAAAAGTCTCGGTTGCTATACCTTGCCACTCAACCATCTGTGCATCAATAAAGTTGTGGGTTGCCCCACTGTCAACCAAGAATGAAACTCACTGGCCACCTATTGTCCCACATATGCTCAGCGTCAAATATTTAGGAACTCCTCGCGAAGCTACAAAGGCCCATCCTGTGGGTGCAAAGGCTACACCTCCTATCCCTGGAGGTCGAAGCGGCAACTGATCCTGGGTCATCTAAATATCTCATGCCTCCTCATCATCCTCCTCATCTTCTTCCCTACTCTCATCGGAGAAGACCTCAATGATGTGTGCTTTGCTAGCAGCACACCTATGCCCTGGTGTAACACCCCTAGTTTTATGTTTCTTTCAAAGTTAGACATTTGAAATTAAATCCAAAGGGGAGTGGACCCCGATGGATAAGTATTTTGTGGATATAATTAAATATTTAATTATGGAAATTAAATAAAATAATTCTGTGCATATTGACCAAATGAGAATGATGAGATCACTTGCTAAATCCATGAGGATGGAAAGAAGAAAATACTTTCCCCAAAAATCTTTCAAAAAATCCTTGAAATAATTTATTTCCAAACTAGATTTTGAGGAAAGTCTAGTTTCCCCAACGAGGTGGAGATTAGTTGAGAAGAGGTAAAAATCTGGGAAAATCAGAAAGAAGCTTTAAAAATCCCTAAATAAGGGAAGTGTAGGCAAACAGGAAGAAAAGCATCCTGATATTCTGGACGCAGAATTAGAAACAGGCTTTGGGGAGCAAAAGCTTAAATAAGCTATTCCTGAATAGATTAGAGGTTGGTCTGTTCTAGGAGATGATCTCAGCTTGGGGGTGAGTTGTGGGAGACAGAAGAACTCTAAGGTTGGGGGGTTGGTCATTTGCAACAATGGTATGTCTTTAAATTGAATGGTTTTTAGTACATAATTCTGAAGAAAAAAAATGGTTATACATAATTGTTTGATTAAGATTTTGGATTTGTTAGTTCCCACATTTAACATAATTGTAAAGAAGGAATTAACCCCCTTAATTCTGTAGAGTTGTAGAAATAGAAATATGTGGAGGAGAATCCAGCAAATTCTCTAAACCAAGGTTGGTTTAAATCTCAGGATACATGTTACTCCATAGATAAGTTAGTGCTTTAACTTTAATCTAATTCTGGTTAATTATATGACTCTAATATGCATACATAGGAGAAAGCAGCATGATATTTCATGTACAAATATCTAAAATAGAACTAGATAAATTGAAATCTGAGTTGTGTAGGAAATGATTCAAAACACCTGATGTCCTATGGTAAATACACCATCTATACACAAACAAAAGCAAAAGAGAAATTAATTCCTGCATATACCAGTCTATTTCTATAAAATAATGAAGTAAATAGCAGTTAGTGAAGGAAATAGCCATGAGAGTAGACTGTCTAGGTGTTAACACAGTCAAAATTCTATTGGAAATATACATGTACACACAGTTAATTAACATAAGGCTGCCAACTAAGATTTAGCATGATGAGATAAACTTTTATATGAAATTGAAACTACTAATTGAAAGAAAGATGAGTGACAATGGCCTTTACATCAGTTGGGTTGATTAGTAGTTAATTAAATTTCAATAAATAATTGTTAGAAATTATTGAAGAATGAGCACAAAAGGAAACATCTACTTGCAGTAGTAAAAACATAAAGTGACACAGAAATATAAGATAATAACTGTAAACAGAACCTTCCTATTTCCTAGTAGGAGACAAGAAAACAGTTGGAATATATCTTAAACCATGTTACAATTATGGAACAAGCACCTTGTGGGAATAAACACCAAAGATAAAAATTCAACTGTGTCACATTAACCATGGAAAGTCGAAAATCAACAGAGTCTTAATTCAGACTTCAGTTGTTATTTCTATGATTAATATAAAATGCCTCTATAAATTAAAATCACAACATCTAAAGGGGAATCATCAAAACTATACCACTGTATAGTTATGATAGTAACCACGGTAGAAATGGGCGAACAGGTAAAGGAATAGAATAAAAAAACTTAGCGCCTGAGTAAAACAAAGTATAATACTCGTAGTCAAATTTAAATGAGAAAAATTGTGTATGTAATTAGGAAGGTCTAACATGACAATGTTCATTTGAGTTTCTTCCCGCAGATATTAAATAGACATTGGAGCAGTTACATATTAATGTTCATATACAATGATCCAGGGTAATTTTGAAAAAAAAAAAAAAAAACACAAAAGTGTCGAGAACTCAGATTGGGTTTGACTCTCTAGAAGGAGAATTAATTATTGAAATCGAGCCGGTAGGACATTAACCCTGCATATTTAAAACGAAATTTTGGAGGTTAGAGTATAAACCTACCCAGACAACCGAAGAGAGATTTCACGAAATGGTGCGACAGGGAGTACCTGTGTTCACATAAATTAAATGGAATTACAATGGAAACAAATAACGTAAAATCTATACAGGAGTTCCATGAACCCCTACGCAAAATTAATCGAGGGAGAAACAAAGTTAATCGAGAGAAAAGAAAGGATTAGATACCTGGTTGAGGCCAGAAGCTTGGTCACCGAATACATTCCTGTGAGGAATAACACAGTCAAAATCACAAAAAAAAACTCGCCGAGTAAATGAATGAGTTCAAGCATAAACCAATGAGCAAGAAATTAGAATGACCTTGTAAATAATTACAATGATATCAGAGTTGACAACTTACCCTTTCGACTATCAAATGAGGAAGCAACATTCACGACTTTTTGGGTGGGACAAAATCGAACCCAGTGATAGCATTCTTCAGTAGGCCCGGAAGGCATCGACCTCATAGACAGAATCTATGTTCTCGACCATTAGGAAGAAAAAATAAAATTATATTAGTCGTGGGAAAAATGCATGTAATCCGATTTCCCCAACATAAAACAACAATACAATGAAAACTATAAATTTACGCCTCGATAGGTGGCAAGTCAGATGACAATACTTGAAAAATGAAAACGATGAGCTTCATAGATAACAAAAACAAAATTTGATATTCAGTTAAACTAAATTAAACCAAACGAATAGGAATAGAGCTGATATAACCCACAAGCTAGGCGAGATCGTTCACTAAGAGGTGGATTACCTAAAAGCTTGAATCGGCGCGATTTTGTCGACATTCCTATGCTGAGGCATAGGTTCCAATTTCTCTATCTCTGCATGAGAGCACCATGTGGCCAAACCAAATAAAACATAGAAGGTTTTCGCCAAGAGGAACGATGGATTTTAAACATGACAGGAAACCCTAAGTCTCGAATGAGATTCACAGTTAATTTAGGGTTGCAGAGATCGAGGGTGGGAAATTCTGAAAGCCTGAGAAGTAAATTGATGGTGAACCAAAATTTAATTACCCGGTACAACATTTATTGACCTCGAGGAGAGATCAACCCTCGAATCAATAACTTTGGAAAAAAAGCGAATCCACATATACACTGAGTACCAGGAATAAAGGGAAAAGTAATACACGCATGTCGCATCCAAGGTACGAGGAGCCAGTTCATAATGCTAATTCGACTGAGGAATATTAAATAGTCAATCAATATTATGTAGTGTGACCATGTAACGTAAGGATCAAGGTCACGCAACACACCAACCTTACCATAGGATGTACGAGCCAACCCAAGAGAAATCGTATCAATGATGGCGTAGCATGATTTTTATTAATTCATGAGCGGGAACCAGAATTAATATATTATTTTAACTATTCAATGGTTGACACTAAGATTGAACGACTGAATGGTAGAGTTAATTTGACATACAAGAGTAACCAAATAAATTTCTCTACACGTATAGGAAATATAAACTCAAGTGGAAATTTGATATTCCTCCATTCTAATAGGTTCGAATTTATATATTGCTCTTTGACACTATGTTAACTACAACCACATTGTAATTATGTGGGGCTGAGAGAAATATGAAATGGATTGATTAGTACATAGTTAAATTAAAGGAGAATGCATAGAGTTAACAACCATGGGAAGTGTTAACAAAAATGGATTTATGTTAGAATTTAAGACATATATATATGAAAAATATATATATAGAAAAAAAAGGTATATCTATATCCTTACATATAGATAGAGAGTTAAATGATTAATTGAAATTCATGTATAGGGAAAAACATATGGTAATTGGAGAAGACACAATGCTAGTAAGAAAACAAGAGATTTACCAACGTGAGACCCTTAAGAGAATTCCGTGTAATTAAAATGCCTATATTAATAGGTTAACAAGAAAAAAAATTTGGGGGTTCAGGGAGAGATGTTACAAATGGTATTATAGCTTATGTTACATAAAACTGGGCTGTTGTTGTTGTGTGCTCATTGTATAAAGTATTTATTGTTGAAAAAAAAAAAATATTATTTCTGATATGTGTTGTTTAGTGTACAGTGTGATGCTGAAACAGAAAATTCCAATTGCTGGAAGTGATGAAATTTATGTTGATCTGCATGAGGAAGATAATACACCAGATCCCAATGCTCCGGTGATGGCTATGTTGCACAATTTGCAACGAGAAATGGCTGAGCTAAGAAGCCAGAATGACAGATTGTCATTAGCCAGTGAAGAGAAGGAAAAGCTCATCAGAGAATTAACTTTGCAAAACAGCCAAGAGGGCAACGGTTCTAGAAAGAGGAAAAATGATGATTATGATGAAGATGATGCTATTAGGCATTAGTATAAGCAGAAAAAAGGAATTTCAGGGGGAATTCCGAAAGATCAAACCTCCCTCCTATGATGGGGAGAAGGAGGAAGATGCGGAAGCCTGGTTGTTGAACATGATTAAGTACTTCTAGGTCTATGAATATGAAATCAATATGAAGGCCCGATTAGCTGTCTACCAACTACAAGGTAAGGCTACCTTGTGGTGGGAGGAGATGAAAATGGTCCATGGAATTGATGAAAAAACAGTGACTTGGGAAGATTTTCAAGTCAATTTTAAAACCACTATTTGAACGAGCGTTACTATGATGATAAAGCAAAGGAATTCCATGAACTTAGACTGGGACATCTCACTATTGATGAGTTTGTCACCAAGTTTACAAATATGTTGAGATATGTCCCTTACATTCAGGAAGAGAAGGCAAAGGTGCAAAGGTTTCTGAACTGTTTTCCTGTTGTGTATAAAGAGAAGATCGTGTTTGATAGCCCAAAAACTATGGACGAAGAAGTGAGGAAAGCTATATTATGCTACCAGCAGTTTAAATGAAAGGGTGAGCATGGAAAATGCTGGATAAAAAAAGGAGAAATCAAAGGAAAGAAACAGAAACCCACTTACTTAAAGAATTTTGGCATGGATCATCAGCGGAAAAAGTTTAATAAACCAAAAGAAGGCCAAACTGCTCAGTCCCAAGTTGGGTCCAAACATCTAGATGGAGAAAATAAGAAGGAAGGCATAGTTAAAATGAGGGAGCCTTTGAAATGCTGGGGTTGTGGAGAACCTCATCTCATGAGGGATTGTCCCCACCGAAACATTCAGATGATTATGAGGGATTGAGAAGCTACCACAGTAAATGATATAGCAAGAAATATACCCATTATCAGCACAGCCTTGGAGAATCGACAAGGAGAACACCAAGCTACCATGGTTGAAATGGAAGGTAAGATTGCTGACCAATCTGTAACTATGTTAATTGATCCAGGTGCTTCTTTCAGTTACCTTAGTCCCCAAGTGGTAGAAAATTGCAATCTCAAAAATGAAAAATTTCAGCAATCCTGGTTGGTCCAGTTAGGCACTAGTACCAAGAGGAAAGTAACTCATAAGTTACCCCAAATAACAATTAAATTAAATGATTTTCAGACAGAAGTGAATTTAAACATTCTGCCCTTAAGCTCATATGACTTGCTGATAGGAATGGTCTGGCTAGAGAAGAGAAAGGATATGATGAACTATTAGGATAAGACTCTGCATTGCACAGATGAAGAAGGGAAACCCTTTATTCTCAAAGGAAAACCAAAACCCATTTCTTTAAGACAGATATCAACACTGCAACTAAAAAGAACAACTAGGAAAGGATATCAAGTATATGCAGTACATGTTGAAGAATTAGAACAGCAACCTGAAGAAATCCTGTTAGATATCTTGCCAGTAGTGAGTGAGTTTAAGGAAGTTTTTCCAGATGAGATTCCTCATCTTCCCCCCAAAAGAGATATTTACTTTTCTATCGATTTGGTGCTGGGAGCAACACCTGTTTCCCGAGCCCCTTATCGAATGAGTCCCCCTGAACTCATGGAACTGAAAATGCAATTGCAAGAATTGCTGGATAAGGGTTATATCCGACCAAGAGTGTCTCCCTGGGGAGCACCGGTGCTGTTCGTGAAGAAGAAGGATGGAACCTTTAGAATGTGTATTGATTTTCGTCAGCTGAATAAGTTGACAATTAAAAATAGATACCATTTGCCTCGAATTGATGATCTTTTTGATTAGGTAAGAGGAGCTTCAGTATTTTCTAAGATTGATCTAAGGACTGGTTATCACCAGCTCAGAATTAAGGAAGAAGACATTAGTAAAACAACTTTTCGAATCAAGTATGGTCACTACAAATTTGTAGTCCTACCCTTTGGGTTAACAAATGCCCCTGCCACCTTTATGTGCTTAATGAATAGTGTTTTAAACGAGTACTTGGATAAATTCATACTAGTGTTCATAGATGATATTCTAGTTTATTCAAAAAGTGAGGAGGAGCACAAAGAGCACTTGAGGATAGTGTTGCAAACTTTCAAAGAAAACCAGTTATATGCCAAATTCAGTAAATGTGAATTCTATAAGGACAAGATCCAATACTTAGGTCATATAATTTCTAAACAGGGGTTGGATGTTGACCCCGAAAAGATAAAAGCTATTAGAGAATGGTCGGTGCCAACTGATGTTTCAACAGTGAGATCATTCATGGAGATTGCAGGTTATTATCGCAGATTTGTGGAGAGATTTTCTGCCATAGCATATCCCATAACCTTACTACAAAGAAAGGGTGTCAAATTTGAGTGGACTGAAAAATGCCAAAACAGTTTTGAACAATTAAAATTAAAACTCACTACAGCCCCTATACTGAAGATTGCAGATCCTGATAAGGAATTTGTTATGTGTACGGATGCCTGTAGAGAGGGGTTGGGAGGAGTCCCGTTGCAAGAAAATTCGGTTATTGACGATGAGTCTAGGAAACTTAAGACACGTGAACAGAACTATAGTGCATATGATCTATAGTTGGCTGCTATAACTAATGCCTTGAAGATGTGGCGACACTATCTCCTTGGAAAAAAATTTACATTGATGACTGATCATATTAGTCTTAAATATTTCTTTTCCCAAATGGATTTGAATGCTAGACAGGCTAGATGGCTTTATTTTCTGAGTGAATTTGATATGGACATAAAACATATAAGGGGAAAAGAAAATAAAATTTTTGACACCCTAAGCATAAATGCTTCTCAAAATATAAACAGCGTTGGAGGTAGTGCTAATTTTGATTTAGAAAATCTAGTGAAAAAGGTAGCATACCAGGATCCAAATTATGAGAATCTACAGGTGAAAATACTAAAGAAGGAGATGGTTGAATAAACTCAAAACCAAAAAGGGCTGATCTGCTACAAAAATAGATTGTATATCCCCAATGTGGAAACTTTGAAAAAAGAAATCCTAGACGAATATCACAAACAGCCGTATGCAGGGCACCCCAGATACCAGAAAATGTTAACATCTTTGAAAAAGAAGTTGTTTTGGCCAAGAATGAAAAGAGATGTAGAGGAATATTTAGTTAGGTGCATGGAGTGTCAACTAGTTAAAGTTGAACATCATCATCCTGCTAGTCTTCTAAATCCTTTGCCGATTGTAGAATGGAAATGGGACAACGTTTCTATAGATTTCATAACAAGGCTACCCAAAACCAAACACCAAGATGACTCAGTGATGGTGGTAGTAGACACTTTAACGAAAGCTGCACACTTCATACCTGTGAAATCTACTTTTGGGATAGCCCAAGTAGCGGACGTGTTCCTGAAGTAAGTAGTAAGGCTCCATGGGGTCCCAGAGATGATTGTTTCGGATAGAGATGCTAATTTCACAGCAGCCTTTTGGAAAGTTCCGTTTGGGGGCATGGGTACTAAGCTGAATTTTAGCACTTCCTATCACCCTCAAATCGACGGTCAGAAAAAAAGAAAAAATCAGATTTTGGAAGATATGCTGAGAATGTATGCAACATGGGTACTCCTTGGATGAGGAATTAAATTCCGCATCCAACGAGTACTCCTGCTCGAAATTTGAGTAAAAATTTTGGGAGATAAGTTTAAAATACGAGTTGAAAAAGTAGTTTTATTATTTTATTATTTTTAATATTTTTACTTTTTTACTCCAAAAATGGTGAATCATCCATTATGGATGACATCATCATCTTGAATCCTATTGGTTGTTATAAAGTTTATTTTTTTTGTACATTTTTCTTATGAGGCCCATTTTAGACCTCAAAATTCCCCTAATGCAGTGGCTTATAAGCTGCCCTTACCGCCCCACGTTAAAGTTCATGATGTGTTTCATGTTTCATTGTTAAAAATATATATACATGATGCTTCTCACATTTTTTATTGGAATGTGATACATGTGGAACCAAAAGGGGAGTTCCTTCCAAAACCGCTTCAAATATTGGAGCAGGAGGAAATTGAATTGAGGAATTGAACAGTAGCAAGAGTAAAGGTGCAGTGGAAGCAGTTTACTGCTAAAGAAGCTACCTGGGAAAGAGAAGTTGAAATGATGGAAAAATATCCATTTTTGTTTTAAAAAAACAAAAAAAATGAACTTTAGTAGTTAGTTATCAACACCAAGGATGGTGTTTGCTTTCAGAGGGGGAATATGGAACACCCCTAGTTTTATGTTTCTTTCAAAGTTAGACATTTGAACTTAAATCCAAAGGGGAGTGAACCCCAATGGATAAGTATTTTGTGGATGTAATTAAATATTTAATTATGGAAATTAAATAAAATAATTCTGTGCATATTGACCAAATGAGAATGATGAGATCACTTACTAAATCCATGAGGATGGAAAGAAGAAAATAATTTCCCCAAAAATCTTTCACAAAATCCTTGAAAGAATTTATTTCCAAACTAGATTTTGAGGAAAATATAGTTTCCCCAATGAGGTGGAAAGTAGTTGGGAAGAGGTAAAAAGCCAGGAAAAGCAGAAAGCAGCTTTAAAAATCCCTAAATAAGGGAAGCCTATGCAAACAGGAAGAAAAGCATCTTGATATTCTTGACGCAGAGTTAAAAACAGGCTTTGGGGAGCAAAAGCTTAAATAAGCTATTCCTGAACAGATTAGAGGTTGGTCTATTCTAGGAGATGATCTTAGCTCGGGGGTGAGTTCTAGGAGATAGAAGAACTCTAAGGTTGGGAAGTTGGTCATTTGCAACAGTGATATGTCTTTAAATTGAATGGTTTTTAGTACATAATTCTGAAAAAAAAAATGGTTATACATAATTGTTTGAATAAGATATTGGATTTGTTAGCTCCCACATTTAACAGAATTATAAAGAAGGAATTAACCCCCTTAATTCTATAGAGTTGTAGAAATAGAATTCTATGGGAGAGAATCCAGTAGAGTCTCTAAACCAAGGTTGGTTTAAATCTGAGGATACATGTTACTCCATAGATAAGTTAGTGCTTTAACTTTAATCTTCTTCTGGTTAATTATATGACTCTGATATGTATACATATGAGAAAGAAGCATAATATTTCATGTACAAATATCTAAAATAGAACTAGATAAACTGAAATCTGAGTTGTGTAGGAAATGATTGAAAACACTTGATGTCCAATGGTAAATACACCATCTATACACAAACAGAAGCAAAAGAGAAATTAATTCCTGCATATACCAGTCTATTTCTATAAAATATTGTAGTAAATAGAAATTAGTGAAGGAAATAACCATGAGAGTAGGTTGTCTAGGGGTTAACACAGTCAAAGCTCTATTGGAAATATACATGTACACACAGTTAATTAACATAAGGCTACCAACTAAGATTTAGCATGACGAGATAAACTTTTATATGAAGTTGAGACTAGTAATTGAAAGAAAGATGAGTGACAATGGTTTTTACATCAGTTGGGTTGATTAGTAGTTAATTAAATTTCATATAAATGATTGTTAGAAATTATTGAAGAATGAGCACAAAAGGAAACATCTACTTGCATTAGTAAAAACATAAAGTGACACAAAAATATAAGATAATAACTGTAAGCAGAACCTTCCTATTTCCAAGTAGGAGACAAAAAAAAAATTGGAATATATCTAAAACCATGTTACAATTATGGAACAAGTACCTTGTGGGAATAAACACCAGAGATAAAAATTCAACTGTGTCACATTAACCATGGAAAGTCGAAAATAAACAGAGTCTTAACTCAGATTTCAGTTATTATTTCTATGATTAATATAAAATGCCTCTGTAAATTAAAATCACTACATCTAAAGGGGAATCATCAAAACTGTACCACTGTATAGTTATGATAGTAACCACGGTAGAAATGGGTGAACAAGTAAAGGAATAGAGGAGATAAACTTAGCACCTAAGTAAAACAAAGTATAATACTCATAGCCAAATTTAAATGAGAAAAATTGTGTATGTAATTAGGAAGGTCCGACATGACAATGTTCATTTGAGTTTTTTCCAGCAGATATTACATAGACATTGCAGCAGTTAAATATTAATGTTCATATACAGTGATCCAGGGTAATTTTGAAAAAAAAAAAAAATACACAAAAGTACCCAGACCCAGATTGGGTTTGAATCTCCAGAAGGAGAAGTCATTATCAAAATTAAGCCAGCAGGACATTAGCCCTTCATATTTAAAATGAAATTTCAGAGGTCAAGGTATAAACCTACCCAGACAGCTGAAGAGAGATTTCACGAAATGGTGCGACAGGGAGTACCTATGTTCACATAAATTAAATGGAATTACAATGGAAACAAATAACGTAAAATATATGCAGGAGCTCCATGAACCCCTATGCAAACTTAATCGAGGGAGAAACAGTGTTAATCAAGAGAAAAGAAAGGATTAGATACCTGGTTGAGGGCAGAAGCTTGGTCACCGAATACATTCCTGTGAGGAACAACACAGTCAGAATCACAAAAACAAACTCGCTGAGTAAATGAATGAGTTCAAGCATAAACCTATGAGCAAGAAATTAGAACGACCTTGTAAATAATTACAAGGATATCAAGTTGACAACTTACCCTTTCGACTATCAAATGAGGAAGTAGCATTCATAGCTTTTTGGGCTGGACAAAGTCGAACCCAGTGATAGCATTCTTCAACAGGCCCAGAAGGCATCGACCTCATAGATGGAATCTATGTTCTCGGCCATTAGGAAGGAAAAAAATATATATTAGTCATGGGCGAAATCCGTGTAATCCGATTTCCCCAACACAAAACAACAATACAATGCAAACTATAAATTTACGCCTCGATAGGCGGCAAGTCAGATGATAATACTTGAAAAAATGAAAATGATGAGATTCAGAGATAACAAAAGCAAATTATGATATTCAGTTAAAATGAATGAACCCAAATGAATAGGAATAGAGCTGATATAACCCACAAGCTAGGTGAGATCGTTCACTAAGAGGTGGATTACCTGAAAGCTTGAATTGGCGCGATTTTGTCGACATTCCTATGCTGAGGAATAGGTCTAATTTCTCTATCTCTGCATGAGAGCACCATGTGGCCAAACCAAATGAAACAAAGAAGGTTTTCGCCAAGAGGAATGACAGATTTTAAACATGATAGGAAACCCTAAGTCTCGAATGAGGTTCATAGTTAATTTAGGGTTGCAAAGATCGAGGGTGGGAAATTTTGAAAGCCCAAGAAGTAAATTGACGGTGATCCAAAATTTAATTACCCAGTACAACATTTATTTACCTCGAGGAGAGATCAACACTTGAATCAATAACTTTGGAAAAAAAACGAATCCACATATACACCGAGTACCCGGAATAAAGGGAAAAATAATACACGCATGTCACATCCAAGGTACGAGTAGCCATTTCATAACGCTGATTCGACTGAGGAAGATTAAATAGTCAATCAATACTATGTAGTGTGACCATGTAGCATGCTTGGCATTAATTCATCAGCAGGAACCAAAATTAATATATTATTTTAACTATTCAATGGTTGGCATTAAGATTGAATGACAGACTGGTAGAGTTAATTTGACTTACAAGAGTAACCAAATCAATTGCTCTACACGTATAGGAAATCAAAACTCATGTGGAAATTCGATATTCCTCCATTCTAATAGGTTCAAATTTATATATTGTTGTTTGACACTATGTTAAATACAACCACATTGTAATTATGTGGGGCCGAGACAAATATGAAATGGATCGATTAGTACATAGTTAAATTAAAGGAGAAGGCATGGAGTTAACAACCATGGGAAGTGTTAACAAAAAGGGATTTATTTTAGAATTTAAGACATATATATATGAAAAATATATATATAGAAAAAAAAGGTATATGTATATCCTTACATATAGATAGAGAGTTAAATGATTAATTGAAATTCATGTATAGGGCAAAACATATGGTAATTGGAGAGGACACAATGCTAGTAAAAAAACAAGAGAGCTACTAGCGTGAGACCCTTAAGAGAATTTCATGTAAGTAAAATGCCTATATTAATATGTTAACAAGAAAAACAAATTGGGGCTTCAGGGAGAGATGTTACACCTGGTGCCCATGGCTCCTGACATGTGAAGCATAGTCGCTTCTTCCTCAACTCCCTCCTGGCCTCATCATCAACCTGTGCCTGTCCTGGATTCACCTTTGGAGGAGGAACCTTCACATCCTTCCCCTTGGGCTGGGTACCCTATTTCTGGGGTTAAGGTGTCCGTGTCTTGGGAAATTCATCTTGCAAGTCTCTAGTCCTGTGGATAGAATCCTGGAGTGTAGCTGGTCTAGTGGATCTAACTAGACCTCGAAGTGGCTCTGCCAATCCCTCTACAAACATATAGATCATCCGTGTCATGGATATATCTGGCACCATCACCGAAACCCTCAAGAAATCTGCAACGTATGTGTCTGGGATCCCTGTCTCTCTGAGCTTCGTCAGCTCAACAAAATGTTGTTTCGGATCCCTCCGGTCAAAATAATCTATCAATCTACTGGTAAACTCGACATATGTTTTCACTGTGGAATACCCAAGTGTCACAATCCCATGGAACCACCAGTCCTGGGCCTCACCATCCAAATGTAATGTTGCCACCTTGATGGCCTCCGTCTCTGACATCTGGTTAAGATGGAAATAGCTATCCAGCTTCTCCACCCAAGACTTTATCGAACTATTTGGCGATCCATCAAACATAGGCAAATGAAATCTACTAGAGGCATGGTGGGAATCTCCATCATGGTAATGTTGGTGCCCTCTATGATGATCGTGGGGTCTACTGTCCCGCTGGAGTTGCATAAAATCTTTGAATGTGAGAGCATCCCTGAACTCCTGCCTATAGGACTGATACTCTCCAAAGTACACATCTAAGTGCTCGGGCTCTCCCTCCTGCTAGGCTTCTTCCCCTGTATCAGCTCCCAAGAAAGTGGGCATAGTAGAGCGGGTAGGTGCACAAGAAGTCGTCGGCTGAAGAGTATCACACTGAGCAGCATCCTGCTCCAGCAAATGGTGGGATGCACCTGATCCCTCTCCGGCCTCCAAAGCACATGGAGTCTCATGCTGCCTAGCCTCCACAGCTGTGAACCTTTGGCCCATCACCTCAATCTGTCGGGATAAATCCTGCACCGACTTAAGGAGTGCCTCTCCAAACTTCTTGGCCTCTGTGTCATCTACCATCGACGCTTTCTGCCTCAAATCTACTACATGCTCTACCTTCTCTGCGTCCTTCTCAAGCTCTCTCTCCTGATCTGCGTTTTCTACCTGGGCACAGTCTTCCTCTTCGTAGGTGGCCTCCAACCTACGCTCACAGTATCTATGATTCCTACCTCTTTAAGGTCTCTTTCCTGATGTCATAGACCACAGGCTAAGCCAAAACTATCCTCTGATACCACTGTAATATCTCATTTCGGAGATATCTTTAAAACACAAGAAAACTCCAACCAGAGATTGACTGGAGTGCATTTACCGGATATGTCACCTCTATAAGAGTACGAGATCCAGAGGCTACCTGGCCCTTTCCCAGACTCTGTCTAAGAGTGAGAGAAGAACACACCAAGTGGTATAGAACTATAGTGCTCAAACAAAATAATAGAAAGAGAATACAACAACTACGGCAACCACGACAACTACGGAAACTCAAGAAGAAAACATATAAAGAAAATGCTGAGCCATTTTATTAATCTGAGAAATGCAATGGAGTACAAGATGTGATCTTGCACAAGGAAAGTGAGAAAACACTCTCAGAAAAGACAAGAAATGGTTGCTCTAAGAATTGTGTCCCAGCTGCAGGAAAAATGTCGTGTAGTTGCTACTGCTGGAATTGACCGAAGATTAGGGGCTGATCCCCTTGCTAGAATGAGATGAAAATCAGCAAACCTCCTCTCCACAACAACCCGGACAAGATCTAAAAACCATTCCAAGAATGGCCAACCCCCGAAAACACCAGAAACTGCCTTCCCAGTGAATTATGCTGGCCTCCAAGGGACAACACAGTAGCTGGATAGAAACAGCTGAAATGCTGCCACAAACTCCACCAAAAACCTCCGATGGGAAAAGGCTGACCCTTTGCTCGAAATCTCGGCGAAATGGTCTGCAGAAACACCAAACCAGAGCTCCTCCACAATGGACTGCATCCTCTCTCCTAGTGACTGCGTAGTCTCTATCAGCTCTAGCTCCTCAACAAACCTAAACAATGAAATGACACATAAAATACAAGAAAATAAACTTTTCTCGAGCAGGCATTCGAAGTCCCCTAGGGCTAAGGGTGAGATATTCACACAGAGACACTCAGTGCACTAAACAGTGCCATAGATAGGCTAAATAGCTAGCGTGCGAAAGAACACCAAAGTCTCACTCCAAAATCAACAAATCCAGAATGATCCAAATGAGGAGGCTCCTCCATCTTTTATAGCATTGGTTTCCCTCCAAAACCCATCGCACATTCTCTCTCCTCCACATCCTCATCCTTATTTGTGCAGAAGCTTCTAGAGTGCATGTAGGCCCCCTCCTCTATGTGGTGTGTGGTCCCCCTTGACCCCCCTTGAGTCACAACATTATGCTACTAGGCAGATTTTATTCTACTAAAGTGAGTTAAAGCCTCTTTACTCAATTTTTTTATTGATCTACAAACCATATACGGCAAAACTATACGAAGTCGAATATTCGAATTAGCTGTCGCTAATTAGGAATATTACATTTTGACACTATCCCTCGAGACAAACTTTCGGAGAGACTTAAAGAGATCATGGTCCCTCTCGAGCTGAGGATTGTTGTCATCCATCTCTACGATACTGTCACTTCAAAGCTTAATACCAATGAGGGGTGGTCTAAATACATTAAATGCAATATTGGAGTTAATCAAGGGTGTCCCATATCCCCTTCCCTTTTTGACAGATACATCGATAAGCTAGAGAAGTATCTGGAATTTGCGGGGTGCAAGGGATCTGAGCTTGTTGGTATTTTCATTACCCTTCTCCACTATTTCAATGATATCATTCTTCTTGAAAAAATACATGATGAGCTTGACAAGTAGCACCATATTCTTCATGATTATTTCTCCAAGATGGGTATGGCAGTTAATACGGATGAGACTAAAGTCACGATCATTAAATCCAAGAAGATCACCCATGGTAGTTTCGTGTATAATAACCATTTCTTAGAGCATGTTTACTCTTATAAGTATTTGGGAAATCGCTTCCCTCGTCATCTCAATTCAAACTATGGCATTGAGAAAAGGATTATTGGGGGCTGGAAAGCGTATTATGAGCTTGAAAAGAATTGTAATTTGGTCGCTATTTACATTTTGAATAAAAATAGGTTCCTCCTTGAGACCCTTTTCACCCATGTTGTCTTATACATATGTGAAGTTTGGGGTTGCAGTATATACAGAGAGCTATGGAGGAAGTTTGAGAGGATTCAAAAACAATTAATCAGCAACAACCTGAAGATCAAGGGAAATACTCCCTATCCTATCCTCTTGATCAAATCTGGTTTGTCCACCATTGAGAGTAGGGTTGTGTTTAGATATCTAATGTATAAGAAGAAGCTTAACAATATGGAATCAAAAGGGATCCCTAAAATTTCTTCTAACTATAGTCAAAACCCTCACCTTCCCCTCAAGCGTGGCTTGCATAAGGTTGCAAATTCTTGGCTCAACCATTGGAAAATTAACAAGGAGATTAGTATGAGAATCAAAGATAATATCGAAAATACTGTTACCTCCAAGTTTAAGGACAAGATGTGGGAGGATCGAGAGATGGAAGGTAAAAGGAAGCTAATATATTATAAGGAAGTGATCAACCCCACCCTTGATAATCAGAATTCTCTCTCTATGTTGTTCAACGATAAGAAAAATATTAACATCGCTAAGATAAGATCTAATTCCCATGAGCTTCGAAGTGCAACTGGGTGGTGGTCTATCCCCAAGACCCCTGGAACAATAGAATTTGTCATATTTTTTATTTTAATAAAAACATTGTTTCCTTATATATATTTTACTATAATATACTAATTAGATTAATTTTATTGATATTAATAGAAAAAATATTAATAAATAATTGATCAATGTTATTAATAATATTTATAGTTGTTAATATTAATAAAAAAACATAAATATTAATATTAATATCAAGAAAAATAAAACATCATTTCTTTATATATATTTTACTATAATATTCTAATTATATTAACTATATTAATATTAACACAATGTTAATATTATATAATGTTATGTTATACAAATATTTTTACCAAGTCAAATTACATAAAAATAAAAATAAAAATAAAATAAAGAAAATTAATAACTATAAATATTAACTATTAATGATGATTAATATTTAAACCAACTTAGTTTCTACTTAACTTCTAATCTATGCATTTTCAAGAAACAAATCTCTTTTACACTAAAAACAAAGATACTTGATAAATCCAAAATTAAAATAAATCTAAACTCGTGATTGAGATTTAAAAACACATAAACTTATTTTCTTGAAGTGAGAGAAGCAAATTGAAAATGCAATCAAACAAAATGTAGTATCTAACAGAAATCACCTTGTTGAAGCTTAGGGACCAACTTTGAAATACAAATAGGGAAGTAAAAATAATTATACAAAAATAATTTTTATTTTTATCATATTCTTTTCATAACATTTAATATAATCATCTTGATAGACTACCATCTATATTATAATTATTAACAATGAAATTACAATTTTATGATGTTTTCGTAATAAAATTAAATCTTTACCATCTATATAATAATTATTAACAATCATGTTACAATTTTACAATCATATTCATAATACTCATAATAAAATTAAAAGTGTAGAAATCTCTCATTCCATAACTCTATTTTAAGAAAGAGATGAAAAAAGGGAAAAGAAGAAAATGTTTAATTTTTTATTTTATTCTAATGATATATCCATTCATAAAAACAATAATTGTTTAGTTATTTCTTAATTTATTGTAGGTTTTTTCATTTTGATAATATAGGCAGAAATGTTAAATACACCAAAAATGGCAACAGACAATTATCCATTCAATGATAAGAGTTAATAATTGAAAAATATTTACCTACTAATATAACAAAATATCTCTAATAATAGTTCCTTGTCTAAATTTTGTAAAAAATATTCAAAAAATGAGGTAGTTGGAGTATTTGAATACATTTTTTGATGGTATAAATGGATTCAACACCATCACAAACTTATGAACCACTCAAAATCTTGAAGTTTAACGCCTTTAACTCAGATTTTCAAAAATTTCTACCAAATTATTTTATAATCTTACTAAAATTCGTTAATTATTTTCAAAAAATTCTACCAAAATGATTATTTTTAAAAAATTTCAATCTCTACCTGAATGTTCCATAATCTTACCAAACAGCTTTTCTTGCTCTTGTTAAAATATCAATATTTAAATGGAAAATTAAAAAAAAATTGCAACCATCGCTAGCACTGAAATTCTTTGCAGCAGAGGGCATAGGTGCTCACTACTGTCATCCATGGTTCAATGCACTTTTGGTGGAATATGTGACCACAATGGATTCGACCCGCGTCCTCCCACAGTTGAAAATCGTCATGGAAAATCGGGCATGAAGAAATAATGGTATTGTTGTCACTAATATGTTCGCTTGAAATAGTAATGGGATGTAGTAGAGTTCGAGAAAATTTCATGTACTGGTAACATTGGTATCATTAAATGTTCTATGTCTTGTTGGCATTCCTCAAGCTCCCCAAATTCTCTTATAATCTCTCCTATTTTACTTGATAATTCTCTATATTGATTTCTTTCTTCACCCCCTCGTTGTTCTGGTCGTTGCCCTTCCATTTCTAGACTCCCACAGATTCAACGAATGGTTGCTTTCTGTTCCTAAAGAAACTGCGATCGCTGATGATAATTAAAATTTTGATCGAAGACCCAAAAACAGGAGTGACTTTGCGGCTCTACCCTTTTCAATCAAAGTCAATCTAGTTTAATTAATAATGGAAAATGCATGCACACAAATTGTTTGCATCTTTCGTTAGAAGGGTGCATCACGATGACTTCATTCCTCTCGATTCAATTTAATAACAAAAATTAAATGTATAACCTTGATATAATTGTATTGGTGTCTCTGTCTGAGTGTAGTGGTTAAGATGGTGGTGGAGGAACATTCATATAATCAAATGTTGATACTGCGAAGTTTTTAAGCCCTATCTTGAGTATGTCTACTGTTTGGAAGTTTGATAGAGACCAGCTAAAATGCAATTATATATTGTTAAAAAATAAAATATAAAGAAATGAGTTAGATTTCAAAATATATAACTTTTATTATGTTTTATATTGAAAGGCTTTTTTTCACTGGGTTATTATTTTTTGTGCTTGAGATTTTGACAATTAATTATGGTTTTGTCCATGATTTCTGAATACAATTAGTGGTTTTTGTGATTCAAAATCTCACAACCCATGGTTTTTCCCATAGATTTTGTACAACCCATGGTTTTTCCCATAATTTTTATTGGGATGAACCCTACTTAAAAGACTTGACAAAATTAATTATGAAATGAAAGAGTACTTAGATCCATCTTACCTCTACACTTATCATCTTAGTCAACTTTGGTTACACCATTAATACATAAATAATTATTGGTCCTAGAGCTACATAAAACATCATTTTGTTGGCTCAAAGCGGGAAGCATGAAACACAAAACTCAGAGATGCGAGGGCATTTGCGAGACGATAAAATTTATATGTATCATAGTACTGATTGTTGAGTAAATCACAGCGAAAACGTAAATAGACAATAAAACACACAGCATAAAACATGAGACAACATATTTAATGTGGTTCACCCAACCAATCTGGGCTACGTCCACCAAACAGAGGCATCGGCAATCTCATTCATCAATAGGAGAATTACAAAAACATAGTTTCGCATCTGCACTTCTCTTCCACTCACCTCACATCCCTCATTCTCATTTGCCTCTATGGGCTTACATTTTATAGATGGGAGTAGAAACTGAATCATTAAATTCGATCACAACAAAATAGGATGCAATAACTCCACATCAGGATTAGATGGAGTCAATTTAGCAACAAATCCTATTGTTGTCATATTCATGAGAATTTCTCCAAATTTAATTTAAGAAATCTCAACAATCTCCACCTTGACAACAATTAGCCTGATGTCCTGTTCAATTATTATTTTTATCTTTTCTGCAAGCCAAGAGAAGCTAGACACCATCGTAGCTTCTCTAATAAAACTGGTTTCGTGAACATGTCTGCATAGTTTTCCTTTGTATGCAATTTTTCAAGAGAGACTCCTCGTTCAGTGATAACCTGTCTTACAAAATGCTACTTGATAGGTATATGCTTTGATTTACTACGATAGGCTGGATTTTTAGCCAAGTGAATTGCACTTTGACTATCACAAAATAACTTAATGTTGTCTTGCAACCTACCAAACTCACCAAACAAAGCTTTCAACCAAACCACTTCTTTGCAAGCATGTGAAGTAGCTATGTATTTTTCTTCTGTAGTAGATAAAGCAGCAATATTTTGTAGCTTTGACATCCAACTTATAGATCCACCTCCAAGAGTAAAGGCATATCCGGAAGTTGACCTTCTCTTATCCAAAACACCTGGAAAATCGGAATCAATTTATCCACAAAAAAATTCACTACTTCTATTATAAGTTATACAGTAATCACTTGTGCCTCTCAGATACCGAAGCATCCATTTCACTGTTGACCAATGTTCTTTTCCTAGATTTTCCATATACCTGCTGACAACTCCATGTGAAATATTTGTTTGTGTACAAACCATCGCATACATCAAACAACCTACTACATTGTCATATGGAATTTGAGACATATATTCCTTTTCTTCATTTGTGTTAGGACATAAACTTGAAGAAATCTTAAAATGGGAATCTAAAGGGACTGAAACATGCTTCACATTGTTCATACCAAACCTCAAGAGTATTTTCTCAATACACTTTTGTGATAACCACAGCTTACCATTTCTCCTATCTCTGAAAATCTCCATGCCCAAAATCTGTCTTGCTGCTCCTAGATCTTTCATATCAAATGTCCTAGCCATCTGAGCCTTTAACCTGTTGATCTCACTTATGCTTTTTCTTGCTAAAAGCATATCATCAACATACAACACTAAGAAAATGAGCATGCCATTACTTAATTTCTTAAAGTAAACACAATGATCATATTCACTTCTTATATACTTTTGAGTCAACATGAAAGAATCAAATTTCTTGTACCATTGTCGAGGAAACTGCTTCAGACCATACAATGATTTCTTGAACCTGCACACAAATTTCTTATTGCCATTTTGAACAAACCCTTTCAGTTGTTCTATGTAAATATCCTCATCTAAATCTCTATGTAAAATTGCAGTTTTAACATCTAGTTGTTGTAATTCTAAATCAAGTAAAGCAACTAATGCTAACACAATCCGAATTGAAACAATTTTTACAATTGATGAAAATATCTCATGAAAGTCAATTCCTACTTTTTGAGAAAAAAAATTTGCGACCAGCCTCGCTTTGTACCTATCTTCTGTATCATCAACACCCCTTTTCAATTTGTAAACCCATTTACATCCCACAGTTTTTCTGTTTTTAGGAAGTTCCACTAGATCCCATGTGGCATTCTTGTCTAATTCCTTCATCTCGTCCTCCATAGCTTCTTTCCACTTATTACTAGAACTTTCTACAGCTTCGTGATAGCACAAAGGTTCATCATCATTAGCGGTTAAAGAAAATGAAGTAAAATAATCATCATACCTTTTAGGAGGACGTCAGATTCTCGTGGACCTCCTTAAAGATGTTGTTGGTTCTTCCACAATTTGTTGACTATTATCTATAGGAACTTCTTCATGATCTGCATCTGAAACATGTTCATGATCTACATCTGAAACTTGTTCATGTTCTGCATCTGAAACTTGTTCATCTGGACTATCATCAGTATTTGAACTGGCTTCAAACTGAATATGTTGAAACTTAGGTACATTATCCTATTTCATTTTATCATCTACATCTGGATTATTGAGTGAAGATTCATTGAATTTAACATCTCTATTAATGATGATCATGTGGGTAGTAGGATCCCAAAACCTGTATCCCTTAGTCCCATCACCATATCGAACAAAGATATATATTTTTGATTTAGGATCTAATTTAGAACGTTGATGTTTCGGAATTAGAGCATATGCATCAAAACCAAAAAATTTCAGTTTAGAATAATCATGTGGATGACCTTTCCATACCTCTTGAGGAATTTTACATTCTATTGCAGTTGATGGTGATCGATTTATCAAATAGAAAGCCGTAGAAACCGTTTCTGTCCACAATTCCTTCTGCAAATTGGCGTTACTAAGCATACTTCTTGCTCTTTCTAAAAGAGTCATGTTCATGCATTCAACAACTCCATTTTGCTGAGGAGTATAAGCAGTAGTACTATGTCTTTCAATTCCAACTTCCTTGCAATAATTATCAAATTCCTTTGAAGTAAACTCACCACCATTATCAGTTCTTAAACATTTAATGGTTCTTCCAGCGATGTTTTCAACTAATGCTCTAAACTGTTTGAAAACTATGAATACATCAGAATTTTTCTTTAACATATAGACCCACACTTTCCTAGAGAAATCATCAATAAAAGATAAAAAAAATTGACGATCCTCCATATGAGGTTGTAGGAGATGGACCCCAAACATCAGAATGGATATAATCAAGGATTCCCTTACTAGTATGTTTTCCAGTTTTAAACTTTTGCTTGCTTTGTTTCCCATATAGACAATGTTTGCAGAAATCTAACTTAGAAGATTTTAAACTAGGAAGTAACTTACAATCAGATAAAATTTTTAATCCTCTTTTGCTCATATGGCCCAACCTTTGTTTCCATATACGAATAGAATTACTATCATTTTCAGATATTGTAGAAGCCTTATCTAACTTTTTTCTTCCTTCTAACTAAAAAATATTTCCAACCTTCTTTGCTTTCATTACTAGTAAAATTCCTTTATAAAATTTCACTACTCCACCTTGAATAAGGGTTTTATATCCATTTGTGTCTAGCACTCCTACAAAAATGAGGTTTTTTCTGAGTTCAGGCACATGCCTTACATCAGTTAATATTTTATTTGTCCCATCAAACATTTTAATCTGGATGCTTCCAATTCCCACAATATTACATGAGACATCATTTCCCATGTAAACCACTCCATCATTGATTGATTTATAAGTTTTAAACCACTCTCTATGAATGCACATGTGATTTGACGCACCAGAATCTAACAACCAATGTTGATCATGAATATCATGGCATATTACAATAACTTTCATATATAATAAATAATATTACAATCCATTGATTTAAATACATATGCAAAATGAATACAAAGGAATTTGAATAGAACTAAAATACAAATCGATTTTTAAATAGAAAATTGCATTATTGCAATAAAATTGATTTTAAATGGTATTTTAACATATAACAACATTCAATATATTTGAAAATATACTCACTTTACTCTTTTTGACCTTACACTTTTTGCAGCTGCTACCTCCATTATGTATTGAATATATCAAGTTGACTTTCAGCCCGTCTTAGTTATTCCTCCTAACATCCCTGCAAATAATTTAACTTATCGCAATTGACATATTACGATTACTGTTTAGCAACATAATTGCGTTCAGTCATAATGTTTGCACGCAGATCAACATGAGCTCAAACAACGACTCAAACATCTGCTCAACAACAGCTTTGTTCCACCACACCACCAGTCTTGGCAGCATCTCTTCTTCAAGGAAATCTCCACGGTCTCATGGTCGCACGTAGCCTTCACTGTAACAACACCATTTTTTCCTACAAATTGAAAATGATTTTTCAAATCAACTACTCTATGCACCAGCTCACGGAACTTACAGAGTTTCCGGAACTGGTGACCCAGATCGCCCAAATTAAAATGAATCCATGCACCAACAAGTGAGTCTCT
Organism: Pinus albicaulis; assembly: GCA_034641835.2. Taxonomy (NCBI): domain Eukaryota; kingdom Viridiplantae; phylum Streptophyta; class Pinopsida; order Pinales; family Pinaceae; genus Pinus; species Pinus albicaulis. The sequence continues at coordinate 1,321,660,809 of CM076579.1, read as the reverse complement.
AGATGATTCTGCACAAAACAGTCATGGAAATGAAGGCTCAGCAAGCTTGCAGCCTAAGTGACATCTTCGTCCAACGCAGTATCAATTTCACTATGTCCTCCAAGTCGGGGCAACTTTCCTTATAAAATTTCCACGAAAGCCCATGTGCAGGCTTTGACAGATCGTGTTCATGGATAACTAATCCATTGCTAGAAAATATGCACGCAGAAACAAATACAAAGACACACACAATGGAGCTCTGATACCAATTGTTGAGTAAATCACAGTGGAAACTTAAATAGACAATCAAACACACAACATAAAACATGAGACAATAGATTTAACATGGTTCACTCAACCAATCTGGGCTACGTCCACCAAACAGAGGCATCAAAAATCTCATTCATCAACAAGAGAATTACAACAATAGAGTTTCTCATCCGCACTTCTCTTCCACTCACCTCACATTCCTCATGCTCATTTGCCTCTACAGGCTTACATTTTATAGCTGGGAGTAGAAACTGAATCATTAAATTCAATCACAACAAAATAGGATGCAATAACTCCACATGAGGATTAGATGGAGTCAATTTAGCAACAAATCCTTTTGTTGTCATATTCATGAGTTTTTCTCCAAATTTAATTTAAGAAATATCAAAATTGATTGTAAAAAATTATTTATTGATGTTGCTCTCCTTCAGTCCTTGGTTGAAGCCAAATGTTGGAGGTTGAGCTTGCATGTGATGAGTGTTGGAGTTGTGATCCTCGTACTACTATGCTAGCAATCAAGAAACAAGATTTAGATTATGCCAAGAATTTTTTTCAACATAGATAGTTATACCGAATAAGCTGCATGAACATAATAATACTTTCAATATTCTATTCCAATTTGATTAACTCAAGAAACATTCCCATACATTTCTAAAATTCTCATTAAGAAAAACCTGCTACATAACATCCCATGCCATAAATAAAGGCCTATTAAATAATAACTTCTCACAAATGGCATATGAGGCGAATTAGGTATTTATTAATTTAATAATCATCTCTTACGGTTTTCTTGTGAGATGTCATGACTATTTAATGGATCCATTTCTCATCCAAAAAAAAAAAAAAATCCATATCGTTCCCAATCTTTTAATCTTTTTTCCATGTCTGTGGAAGCCCAAATCACCTTAGGCAACCAAGGAGTTTTCCTCAACTGAGAATCAATGGTAATCCCGCCTAGGCCTCAACAATGCAAGCTATGTTGTGATTAAATTCAGAAGGATCTCTTATAACACATGCCCTTAACCCAGCAGCACTTCGTTTTGGTGGTAGACATTTTGAAGGAAAACCTCTCTTAAGCTCTCGTATACTTCTACCTATTGGCGAGAAGGTTGTGCACATATTCCAATTGTGTTGTGTATATCGGCTAAAACAATTCTTCCATGGATTTGATTAATGCGTCTGCAATAGACGTTCAACATTCAAGAGATCACAAAGGCCGAGGTTGGCCTGGTCATTCGCCATAACACTATTAGGTGAATAATTTAACAGAAGAACTCATAAAAATGGGAGGATTAAATTAGTTAAAGAAACACTTGTTAGCTCTAAAATGAGAGACTAGACCAAGAGGAATTGTGTCTATAGGTCACTCTACATTCTCATTACAATGCAAATAATATATTACTTACATGCATATTGGGAAGTTAGAAACAATACATAAGAAACAGGAACAAACTCCTAATCTAAGGTTCCAGTGAACCGAATCTCTCTAAATATGTTTCTGCGTTATCTTCAACACTGCCCCTTAATGGAGAAAGGTTTCACAAATATTCCTAACATTTCACTAAAAAATTAAAATTTAATTCTACCAAGAGGCTTAGTGAAAAATTTTAGTCACATTATCCCAAGTACTACAATATTCGACATGAATTTCTTTTGGCTGAATTTATATTTAAAAAATGTTTGGAAAAACTATTTATAAAAGATAACACAGTCCAGTTTGTGGGTTATACACCCAACCATGTTTATGTATATTACAAAGGAAAATAAATATAGTTATAGTGACCTAGTAAGATCTAGGGTCACTGAAAAACATTAATATATGTCTATGGTAGTGCGGCAAGATGACCAATGTAGCAGAGGAAATCAACTATGTCAATACCAACCTGTGCAAAAAACTAAACTCAACCTCATGAAAAGAGACCTTATGAGTTACATGATTTCTAGAAAAAATGAAATGAACCATAGCAGGGACGTACCTACATAAACCAGTAAATCGAATTAGAAATATTGAATGTGAATAAATCTTATAACAAATGATAATCAGGAGAAATCAAATTGCAAAGGTTAAAGGATATACCTTCAAGAGGTTCGGCCTTCATGGAAAACCACACTTGAAACCACAATAATTGAAGTAAGATGTGAGATGTAGCATTACGGTTCAAAACGAAACTAAAAATGAAGGGATAAATCATATAAATAACCCTCGTAATGTAAAAGTTAAAAAACCACAACCTACATGTGAAAAGTTGCAGGGGCGAAACGAAACCCTTGAGACCGTAGCAAGAAATTTGAAACGTTCTTCTGGAAAACTCAAAGGGAAGCCAAAAACATCCAAGGCAATTTTGAATGGAGCTGATCCATCTGTGTTGGGTTCTCCCTCACCCAAGCAAAACATAGTAGAATTAAAACACTGAGCAAAGCGTTGCAACAAGAAAGACATGTATAAAAATTATGACAGTGGAAAAAACCTTGATAACAACAAAAATATACAACTCATTAGGGGAATTTTGAGGTCTAAAATGGGCCTCCTAAGAAAATTATAAAATAATAGTGGAAAAAATCAAATAAGATTTGATGACATCATCAAATTTTAGAGGGAAAAATGGAAAAACTACATTTTCAACTCATATTTTCAACTTATCTCCCAAATTGTTTACTCAAATTTCGAGCAGGAGTACTCGTTGGATGCGAAATTTAATTCCACATCCAAGGAGTACCCATGTTGGATACTTTCAATGGGTCCTACTACACGAAAAATGAGAAATACATAAAAAAACGTGATTACAATCACGTTTTTTATGTATTTCTAATTTTTCTTGTAGGAGAGTTCATTATAAGTGGCATGGGTGGCTCCTTGGATGAGAATTTGCGTCAGCAGTGCTCCGCTCGAAATTTGAGTAAAAATTTTAGGAGATAAGTTTAAAATACGAGTTGAAAAAGTAGTTTTATTATTTTATTATTTTTTAATATTTCTACCCTTTTATTTAAAAAATGGTGAATCATCCCCCATGGTTGATATCATCATCTTTAATCCTATTGGTTGTTATAAAGTTTATTTTTGTTGTACATTTTTGTTATGAGGCCCATTTTAGACCTCAAAATTTCCCTAATGATAACCTGAAACCAACCATGAACTTTGTGCTCACAACTGTGGTTTGGAAAATCGTATTAATAGAGACATATTATATTCAACAATTGGGAAAAAAAAAGCAAGGTCCTGTAAGTACAAAAAAGCGACGCAGAGATACTGCACCCTTTTTACAAGGAAAGTGTCTTAGTGAATAGAGCAAAAGAAAATTTGTACTACGACTCCATAGAAAATTATTATAATAGTATTCTAGGTGAAATAATCAACTCTTTCAGGAATTTAAAAAAAAATCATAGTAACGTAACAATTTCAATGGAAATTAATAGTAGACCAGGTAAGACATAACTTTTTCCCTCTACTATCATTCATGGTTGTTTAAGAGCAGTGCAGAGTGACAACAATCATTAACCAAACCAAAACCAACTACCGAAGTGAGAAGGAACAATTTACTTAAGTAATGCAAATGAAACTGTGTGAAGAGGGTGCGGTGCTCTTCTTGGGTTCTTCTAGACGAGGGAGGGAGAAGATGCAGTAAACCAAGCTTACAAAAAACAAAAACGAGAAGTTCAAATGAAGTTGAAAGTCTAAAAGAGAAATTGATATACAACACTAATAAACCCTAATTGGTAGAGAATCCACACCATCCACGCATCAAGCGATGGAATGAGGGACGCTGGTTCGATAATATGGGTCTCAGAAAATGAAGTAATTTCACATCAACCACTGTATAAAATCTTGCGAGGTAAAATCCAGAAATCTACGCATTTAATAATCAGTACAATGTCACATGGAATGCGATGGAGAAATTTAAGAGTCTGGTGCTACCTGTCTCATAACCTTTACATATAAGATTTCGTGAATCACCTTGAGTGCAGAAGGGTACATAAAAGTACACGTTGACATTAAAACTACCATTAACGTTCTCGAGCCCAAAGATAAGTTAATGGATGCCATTTTTTTGGTAGGATGATTGCCAACACAATATGTAAGGTAAGTTTCTCATGGGGAATAGTGATAACCTAACTAGTATATGTTAAGAAGCTATAGCTAGGATAAATTCGATTATGGTCTCAATTGATTAGATTCAAACTATGAAATCAACTTGATGTGACATAAAAAGAGGTAGGTAGATATTAAAGTACAACATAAAGGATATAATATAATTATATAGTATATAGGTTCAGGGGTAACCTATTTAAGACTATATAGTTCCCTTTATTATATGAGTTCAAGGTAAATGACAAATAAATTAGTAAGGGGGTTATCCATCAAGGAAGTATATGTAATGAATGTGTGTAGCTATAATAACTAAGGAGGTTTTATAGATATCTATATATACACTATAACACTACAAATATGCTTATAATGAAGAATAAGGAGTTAGTTCTATGCAATCATAAAGTTGCATCAAAAACCTTGGCAAGGTGGAGTCATTCAATTACATCAGTCCTAAGTGGGTTTAGGATCAAAGTTATTTTAGATAAATTCACAAACTGTCTTTGGAAGAATAGTGCAAGTAGGAAACTATGATGAAAACAAATTATACAAGTATCCTAACTGTTGGTTAATAATGCAACATATCAATGCCTTAGCCAAGAATGTAAATCATCTCTCATCAACATGTGATGAAAAAAAATAGAAAACATTTTTTGAGAGGAAAGAGGTATTACAAATAGGATCAGAGCATTAGCTAACACACTGGGAAAATTATGTGCTCACACATAAATTTTAAGCTGCTGCAAATTTTTTATAGAAGTTAAATTTTGCTAATGTTTAATTTCATGTACAGTGAACAGTACTGAAGTATACAACTACGAACTATGACTAAAGAGGATGATTTGTGTGTAGATCTGGGTGGTGGAGAAAACATGCCAGATCCAAATTCTTCATTGATGGCTATGTTGCATAGAATGCAAAGAGAAATTGTGCAACTTAAAAGCCACAATGAAAGTCTATATTTAGCTAGTGAGGAGTAGGATAGACTAATAAGAGAATGGACTTCTTGAAATAGTCAAGAAGGTGAAGATTTAGGAAGGAAGGGAAAGGGAAGAGTCAATTTCTAAGAGGATTCTGAGGAGGATGACACCTCTAGACAACAGTCTAGACGGAAGAAGTAATTGCAGGGTGAATTCAGTAAAATCAAACCTCCCTCCTATGATGGAGAGAAGGGGGAAGATTTTGAAGCGTGGCTTCTAAATATGACAAAGTACTTTCAAGTTTACGAATATGAAAGTAAATTAAGAGCCACACTGACTATTTATCAGTTGCAAGGTAAGGCTACCTTGTGGTGGGAAGAAACAAAAATGGTGCATTCCATTGATGAGAAAATGGTGACTTGGGAGGATTTTCAAGTTAAGTTTAAAAATAGATACTTGAATGAATGCTATTATGACAACAAGGCAAAAGAGTTTCATGAACTCATATAGGGACAACTTACAATTGATGATTTTGTAACAAAATTCATGAATCTATTACGATATGTACCTTATATCAGAGAGGAGAAAGCAAAGGTACAATGGCTTTTGAACTATCTACCCATGATTTAGAAGGAAAAGATAGAGTTTGATAATCCAAAGACTGTGGATGAGGTCGTGCACAAGGCCAGATTGTGTTACTAGAAATTCAAAGGTAAGAGTGAGCAAGGAAAGAATTTGTCAAAAAATGGTGACCCCAATGGAAAGAAAAAAAAACCAGCATATCAGAAGAACTTTGGAAGAAACCACCAAAGAAAGAAGTTCAGAAAAATGGGTGAAAATCAAAATTCTCAATCACAAACTGGATCCAAAAAAATGAATGGAAATAATAAAAGAGAGGGGACTATTAAAATGAAAGAACCTTTGAACTGTTGGGGTTGTGGAGAACCTCATTTATTGAGGGATTGTTCGCATCGAAATATTTAGACTGTATAATTAATGAGAGAGGAAATGAATGTAAATGATGTGGCAAGGAATATCCCCAAAATCAACACTTCTTTAGAAGTCATCAGGCAGAACACCAGTCCACTATGGTCGAAATGGAAGGTATGATTGCTGACCAATCTGTTACAGTTTTAATAGATCCAGGTGCATATTTAAGTTATATCGGTCCTCAAATGATAGAAAAATGTAATTTAAAGTCAGAGAAGTTTCATCAGTATTGGTTAGTTCAGTTAGCCACTAGTACAAAATTGAAGGTAACTCATAAGTTGCCCCACACAGCCATAAATCTGAATGGATACCAAACAGAGTTAAATTTAAATATTCTACCATTAGGTTCTTATGGTGTACTAGTAGCAATGGATTGGTTATAAAAATAGAAGGCTGTGTTCAATTTTTTAGACAAAACATTACACTGCATTGACAAGGAGGGAAAACATGTTATAGTAAAAGGAAAGCCTAAACCCATATTTGTGAAACAAATCTCAGCTCTCCAGTTAAAGGGAATTTCTAGGAAAGGTTATCAAGTGTATTTTGTTCATGTAGAGGAGTTCGGACAGTAAGTAGAGAAAAATTTGTTGGAAACATTACCAATAATAAAATAATTTAAAGATGTTTTCCAGATGAAATTCATCATCTGCCCCCTAGGAGAGAGATTGATTTTTCAATTGACTTAGTGTTGGGAGAAACTCTAGTTTCTAGAGCCCCATACAGATTGGGTAATCCAGAATTAATGAAGTTAAAAATGCAACTACAAGAGTTTTTGGATAGAGACTATAATAGACCAAGTGTATCCCCATGGGGAGCATCGATGCTCTTCGTGAAAAAGAAATAAAAAACCTTTAGAATGTGTATTGATTTCCATCAACTAAGCAATCTATCAATCAAAAATAGATATCTATTACCTAGGATAGATGACCTCTTTGACCATGTTAGAGGGGCAACAGTGTTTTAAAAAATTGACTTAAGGACTAGTTACAATCACTTAAGGATTAAAGATGAAGATATCAGTAAAATAAAATTTAGAGCCATGTATGGATACTATGAGTTTGTGGTCCTACAGTTTGGGTTGACCAATACACCCGCTACTTTTATGCGCTTAATGAATAGTGTCTTAAATAATACTTGGACAAATTTGTACTAGTATTTATTGAAGACATTTTGATTTATTCAAAAAGTGAAGCAGAGCATAAAGAAAATCTTAGAACTATTTAGATAAATCTTAGGGGAAAAAAATTATATGCTAAGTTTAGCAAGTGTGAATTTTTCAAAGATAAAATTCATTACTTAGTGCATATAATTTCACAGCAAGGGTTGGTTGTAGACCTAGAAAAGATAAAAGAAATACGAGAGTGGCATGTACCTACTAATATATCTTCTGTAAGATCCTTTATGGGAATTGCAGGATATTATCGAAGATTTGTAGAGATATTTTTAGCCTTAGCCTACCCTATTACTTCCTTACAAAGGAAAGGAGCTAAATTTGAATGGACTAAAAAATGTGAAAATAGCTTTCAGCAACTAAAACTGAAACTTACTACAACACCTATTCTAAATATTGCTGATCCAGATCAGGAATTTGTAGCATGCACAGATGCCTGTGGAGAAGGAATAGGGGGAGTACTATTACAAGAAAATTCTGTTATAACCTATGAATCCAGAAAACTTAAGAAACACGAAAAAAAATTATAGTGTATATGATCTTGAATTAGCTGCTGTAATAAACGCTCTCAAGATGTGGAGAGATTACCTTCTAGGAAAAAAAACTTGTTGATGACAGATCACATTAGACTAAAGTATTTCTTCACTCAAACAGATCTGAACGCTAGGCAAGTAAGGTGGTTGTCTTTCCTTAGTGAGTTTGAAATGGAGATCAAACATACTAAAGGAAAGGAAAAGAATATTTTCGATGCATTAAGCAGAAATGCTTGGCAAAATGTGAGCAATATTGGAAGTAGTGCTAAATTTTACTTGGAGGGACTGATACAAGGGGTACTGAACTAAGACCCAAACAACGAAAAGCTTCAAGCATAAATGCTGAAAAAAGAAATCAAAGAGTATACACAGAATGGAAAGGGGCTAATTTGTTATAGATATAGATTGTACATCCCTGATGTGAACTCCTTAAAGAAAGAAATTTTGGATGAATATCATAAAATACCCTATGCTGGACATCCTGGGTACCATAAATTACTCACAGCCTTAAGAAAGAACATATTTTTGCTGGAAATGACAAATTATGTAGTAAATTACTTGGCCAGGTTTATTGAATGTCAATAGGTAAAGGTTTAACATCATAATCTAGTTGGGTTGTTGAATCCTTTACCCATTTCAGAATGGAAGTGGGAAACTTTTTCCATGGATTTTATTACTGGCTTATGAAGAATCAAATATCAACACGACTCTATCATGGTTGTAGTGGATACTTGGAATAAAGCTGCTGAGTTTATACCTTTACAGTCTACTTTTGGAACAACTCAAGTAGAAAATGTGTTTATGAAGGAGATTGTGAGATTACATGGTGTTCCTAAAATCATCATTTTGAGACAAAGACGCAAAGTTTACTGCAGCCTTTTGGAGGAGTTTTTTTGGAGGCATGGCTACCAAATTAAATTTTAGTACTGCCTACCATCCCCAAGCTAATGGCCAAACTAAAAGAACAAACCCGATTCTAGATAATATGTTAAGGATGTATGTTATGCATAGGCCAAACAATTGGGAAGACTATTAACACTTAGCAGAATTTTCTTATAGCAACAGTTATCAAGCTTCCATAAGATGAGCCCGTTTGAAGCCCTTTATGGTAGAAAGTGCCATACCCCCCTAAGTTGGAGTCAACGTGAAGATAAACTGATACTTGGACCACAAGCTTTACAAGAAATGGAAAAAATTGTTAAACAGATTCAGAGAAACATCAAAACAGCTCAGGAAAGACATAAACATTATGTAGACAAAAAGTGAATTCATCGGGAATTCAGTGTTGGTGATCATGTATATCTGAGGATTAAGCCAAAGAAGAGTACTTTGCACACCGGAAGCTGTGCAAAATTAGCTCCACGATATTGTGGACCTTTTGAAGTGCTGGAAAGAGTGGGACCAGTTTCCTATAAGCTGGCCTTACCCATTCACATTAAGGTTCATGATGTATTTCATGTTTCGTTGTTAAAAAAATATTTACATGATTCTGCTCACATTATTGATTGGAATGTGATTTAGGTGGAACCAAAAGGGGAATTTCTTCCCGACCTGTATCAAATCTTAGAGAGGGAAGAAGTTGAACTTCGGAACTAGAAAATTGTGAGGGTAAAAGTGCAGTGGAGACACTTCACACCCGAAGAGGCTATGTGGGAGTGAGAAGAAGAGATGATGGAAAAATATCCATCACTGTTTACATAGTGATTTCGTTAATTATTCTATCGACACCAAGGACGATGTTTGTTGTTAGAGGGGGAATATGTAATACGCCAAGTTTTCTATGCTTTTAAATTAACAATTGAACAATTCCAAAGGGGAGGTGGACCCTAATGGAGAACTATTATGTGGATTTATTTTATTTTTTACTTAAAAAAAATAAAATGGAAAATTATGTGTTTTATGACTAGGTTGAGAATTGAGACTTGAAAATATAAATCCATGAGGATGGATAACGTGATGAGGCTTTCCCACACCTTCCAAAAAATCCTTGGAAGGAATAAAAGAAGTTACTAAAAATTAGATTTGGAGATAAATATCTAATTTCCCCAAGAAAGAGGAAAGTATTGGGAAGAGGTAGAAAAAGATGGAAAAGAGGAAAAGACAGCTTTAAAGTACCTCTGTGGAAGAAACAATGGGAAAGCCTAGGAAAAATAGGAAGAAAGCATCCTGAAATTACTGAGCACAGTAATTGGAAATAGGCTAGGGAAAGAAATGCTTAAATAAGCTGCTCTAGGATAGACAAGGTGGTTGTCTATCAGTGGGATCTAAGGTCTCTACTCGGGGGTGAGTTACAGAGATAAAACTATATGGTTGGGTGTCAACTAGTCAGAGCTAAATTGGTATGCACACTAAACTAGAAATTAATTGGGTGATGATAAGTCTTCATGTGTGATGCTTTGCAATTGATTAGATATTTCTTAATATTATTGCGAAAATTGTTTAAGTTAGAGTTCCATAATTTACATAGGTTGAATTAGCATTGGGTAAAATGATTCAAATCACCCATACATTTCACACATTTTTTTACAGTATTAATACTAAAATCTGCATGGTTGTATGGACAAAATTTGTTTAGAATCAACTCCCTGAATTTCTAGACCTAGTTATAGGTTTAAAACTAGGGTTACGAATCAAACAGAGAATTTCTTTACAGCATTTAAGCAAATAAATTATTATCGGTACTGTGACTAGGGTCAGAAGGAAAAACATTACTAACTATAAATTTAATTAAAATTCATATCTATTGTAAATAACTCTATACAAATAGAAGTAGAGACTTTTGTACAAATCCACACTACCATATTAAATACATAACATTGTTTCATACATGAATGGTAGAGGAATAGTCAGAACATCATACTAGTCTATCATTATTAGCAGGGAACTTGAAACAACAATGGTAAACATCAATTTTTTCCTATTCTAGAAACATATGGAAATAAATAGTCATGAAATATAGACTTAAAGATAGTTGTATAAAAGTACTGAAATTAACTTTGATTACAGCTAAGAAGTGAATGATTTTAGTATAGTAATATGTTGATCTATATGATTATTACACAATTCTTTCTTAAGGAATCTAAATATTCCTTATAATGAAATATAAGATAAGTAGAATTATATTAAAAAATAAGCTAAGGTAGTAACTCAGAAATATGCAGCCATGTGTATAAAAAAAACATACTACTTACTGAAACAATATATTTAAACTACTGTGTAAACTTGAAAATATAATACTAGCTGCGAAATGGAAAAGTATTATTAAGTTTTCTTCTTTAGTACTAAAAGAGAGAATATATACATATCTCTGTCGAAATCTCGATTTTGCAAAAATTAGGTGATCTTGTCACCAAGATCAATATTATGAAAAAATAAGTGATATTCAATTATCATCGTTAACTATAAACCAGATCAAAGTGATTCTATTGGAAACAGTACAGAAAGAATAAATGTAGATACATAAACTTTTATATTTAAAAAATGGCTGGAAAAAATGTTTATAAAAGATAACACAGTCCAGTTTATGGGTTATAAACCCAACCATGTTTATGTATATTACAAAGGAAAATAAATATAGATATAGTGGCCTAGTAAGACCTACAGTCACTGCAAAACAATAATATATGTCTCTGGCAGTGCGGAAAGATGACTAATGTAGCAGAGGAACTCAAGTATGTCGATACCAACCTATGCAAAAAACAGAACTCAGTCTCAAGAAAAGAGATCGCATGCATTACAAGATTTCTAGCAAAAAGGAAATGAACCATAGCAGGGACGTACCTGCATAAGCCAATAAATCAAATTAGAAATATTGAATGTAAATAAAACCTATAACAAATTATAATCATAAGAAATCAAATTACAAAGGTCTAAGGATATACCTTCAAGAGGTTCGGCCTTCATGGAAAACCACACTTGCAACCACAATAATTGATGTAAGATGTGAGCTTTAGTATTACGGTTCAAAACGAAACTAAAAATGAAGGGATAAATGATATAAAGAATGCTCACAATGTAAAATTTAAAACACCACAGCCTACTTGTGAAAAACTGCAAGGGTGAAACCAAACCCTTGAGACCGCAGCAAGAAATTTGAAACGTTCTTCTGGAAAACTCGAAGGGAAGCCAAACAATTTCGAGGCAATTTCGAATGGAGCTGGTCCATCTGCGTTGAGTTATCCCTCACCCAAGCAGAACATAGTAGAATTAAAACATTGAGAAAAGGGTTGCAACAAGAAAGACATGTATACCAATTATGACAGTAGAAAAAAACCTGAGAACAACTAAAATATAAAACCGTAACCTGAAACCAACCATGAACTCTGTGCTCACAACTATGGTTCAAGAAATCATATTAATAAAGATAGAGTATATTCAACAATTGGGAAAAAAAAAAGTCTCGTAAGTATAAAAAAACGATGCAGAGAGACTGCACCCTTTTTACAATGGAAGCGTCTCAGTGAATAAGGAAAAAGAAAATATGTAATATTACTTCATAGAAAATTATTATAATAGTAGTCTAGGTAAAATAATTAACTCTTTTAGGAATTAAAACAAAAATAACAGTAATGTAATGATTTCAATGGGAATTAATAGTAGACCAGGTAAAATGTAACGATTTCCATCTACTCTCATTGATGATGGTTTAAGAGCAGAGAAAAGTGACAAAAATCATTAACCAAACTATAATCAACTACAGAAGTGAGAAGGAAAAATTTACCTGAGTAATGCAAACAAATATGTGTGAAGAGGGTGCCATGTTCTTCTTGGGTTCCTCCGGATGAGGGAGGGACAAGACGCAGTAAACCAAGCTTACAAAAAACAAAAACAAGAATTTCAAATTAAGTTGAATTTCTAAAAAAGAAATTGATATACAACACCAACAAACCCTAATTGGTAGAGAATCCACACCATCCATGTGTCAAGCGATGGAATGAGGGACACTGGTTCGATGAGATGGGTCTCAGAAAACGAAGTAATTTCACATTAACCACTATATAAAATCCCACAAGGTAAAATCCAGAAATATACACATTCAATATTCAGTAAAATGTCACATGGGATGTAACAGAAAAATTTAAGAGTCTGGTGCTACCTGTGTCATAACCTTTACATATAAGATGCCAGGAATCACCTTGAGTGAGGAAGGGTACATAAAAGTATAAGTTGACATTAAAACTAACATTAACATTCTCGATCCCAATGACAAGTTAATGTATGCCAATATGTTGGTAGGATGATTTCCAACATTATATGTAAGGAAAATTTCTCATGGGGAATAGTGATAACCTAACTAGTATATGTTAAGAAGCTATAGTTAGGATAAATTCGATTATGGTCTCAATTGATTAGATTCGAACTATGAAATCATCTTGATGTGAAATAAAAAGGGGTAGGTAGATATTAAAGTAGAGCATAAATCATGTAATATAATTATATAGTATATAGGTGCAGGGGTAACCTATTTAAGACTATATAGTTCCCTTTATTATATGAGTTCAAGGTGAATGAAAAATAAATGAGTAAGGGGGTTATCCATCAAGTAAGTATATGTAATTAATGTGTGTAGATATAATAAGTGAGGATGTTTTATATTATCTATATATACACTCTAACACTAAAAATATGTTTTCAAGGAAGAATAAGGACTTAGTTCTATGAAATCATAATATTTGCATCAAAAACCTTGGCAAGGTGGAATCATTCAACTACATCAGTCCTAAGTGGATTGAGGATCAAAGTTCAGTTAGATAAATTCACAAACTATGTCTTTGGAAGAATAGTACAAGTAGGAAACTATGATTAAAACCAATCATACAAGTATCCTAAATGCTAGTTAATAATGTAACATATCAATGACTTAGCCAAGAATGTAAATCATCTCTCGTCAACATGTGACGAAAAAAATAAAAAAAAATTTTGAGAGGAAAGAGGTATTACATCAGTAGACTCTTGACATACTTACTCTGTGATAGAAAAGTATGCCCTGAATCTCTCTAGATTTCTAGACCCAAACAATAGCGAAGCTCATCAAGGTCTTTCATCTCAAACATTTGTGACATCTTCTCTATGATTTATTTAATGATTTTATCTTCATTTAATGTAATTATAAGATCATCTACATATAAACAAATCAAAACAATTCGACCCTTTTCAACAAACATACTATAGATATTGGGATCATTTTTTCTTCTTTTATAACTGTGCTTCAAGAAAAACAAATCAATTTTATCATATCATGACCTGTGAGCATGTTTTATTCCATATAACCCTTTATTTAATCTACATACTAAATGTTCTTTCACCTGTTTAACAAATCCTTCAGGTTTCTCTAAATACACTTCTTATTTTAGCACCCCATTTAAAAATATAGATTTAACATCTAGCTGATGCATCATCTAGTAATGTTTAGTAGCTAAGACAATTAACATTCTGATTGTATTTAATTTAGCTACAGGGGCGAAGGTTTCCTCATAGTATATACCTTCTTTCTGAGAATTCCCCTTTGCAACCAACCTAGCTTTATATTTATCTATGCTCCCATCTGCCTTAAATTTGTGATTGTATAGCCATTTGACACCTATGGTTTATTTTCCCTCGGGTAACTCAACTAACTCCCATGTTTTTTTTTTATGTATTGATTCATGTTCCTCTTCCATGGCTTCCCTAAATTCATTATATTGACTGTATTCTTTATAACTAGAGGGTTCAACAACATCTAACATGCTATTCATAAAAGAAGTTTTCATGTTCTAATTATCCCTTGATGGACTAGGTTTGATGATTGTATCTGTACCTTCTACTTCTTCCTTTTTCTATTGCTGAAGTAAATTCTCATGGCTATCTCCAGTTTCATTACTCCCTTCTGCCACCAAAAAATTAATGTCCCATTATTCATTATTGTTTTCATTGTTTCCATCATGAACTTGTTCATGAAAAACTACATCTGTACTCACAAAATATCTATGTGTAGAGGGATCAAAAAATTTGAAAGATTAAATTTAGTAAAATACCCAACAAAAGTGCATTTGATGGCCTTTGAATCCAACTTCTTTCAATCGTCCTTTGGTACACGAGTAAAGGCTTTGGATCCAAAAAAAAATTAAATGTTTAATTACATGTTTAAAGCCTAATAATGCTTAAAATGGAGTTTTAAATTAAAGAAACTTTGTTGGACTCTTGTTTCTCAAATACACTGTAGTATTAATCACTTCAACCCAAAATCCATTAGAAATATTCTTACCTTTCAGCATGTTCCATGCACACACCAAAAGAGTTATGTTTTTCCTGTCTGCAATCCCATTTTGTAGAGCAGTGTGTGGTATTGTAAACTTCTGCAGTATTCCATGGTATTTTCAATATTTTTTCAAATCAACCTTCCTGTATTCTTCCCTTTGATCTGTGTGTAGAATATTGATGAATTAACATGTCTGCTTCTCAATGATGCCTTTGAACTGTTTGAAATATTCAAAAGTATGATTCATTTTGCTGAGAAAATATACGCACATGAATCTTTTATAGTCATGAAATAATAGTAAACTAGATTAAGCACCTCCCAATGATCTCAACTGCATTGGCCTAGATAAATCAGTGTGGAATAACTCTAGTATGTCTCTTTGTTTTCTATTTACATTAACAAGAAACTCATCTCTGTGCATCTTCCCAAGATAACATACTTCGCAATCAACATGACTATGTTTTGAATCAGGGAGACCATTGAATATACCTCTTTTATGAAGTAGAAACAAATAATTGAAATTAATATGGCCAAATATCTGATGCAATAAGTCTTATACAAACATACCTGAAGATGTAAAAGTTTGAAGTGGCACACTTCTCACATTCATCTTGTAAAAAACACTCAGACGAATCGCTGTTGCAATTTTCTTCATATAATCTAGCAAATCCTAAACCACACAATATGATTGAAAAAAATCTACCTTAAAGTTCTGATATGTTATCATTGAAATAGAAATCATATTCTTATTAATCCCAGACACATACATCACTTTTGAATGTCCCTAATATTTCCATTAGGCAGTATCATAGGAACATTACCACGTCCTTTGATTTGATACCCTCTATCATCGCCAAGGTAGATTTTCTCTCCATTGCTAATTTCTTTGAATTATTCAATTCAATGTCTGTTAGTTGTCATGTTGGTTGATGGTCTTGAATCCACATACAACCTATCTTATTCGTCATTCTCATCAGAATCAGCCAAAAACAGTCTAAGGTCTTGGTTATGGTCATCATGAGCAAAGTGTCCTGCATGTCTTTTCTATCACTGTTGACTTTCATCAAACTTCTTCTTTCAACAATGTTTAACCACGTGCACAATTTTACCACAATAGAAACATTTTAATGTTGAATCATTCCTATTTAATGACATACCTTGATATGGATTCAACCTTTTTTGTGGCTTACCTCCACCTCTCTCTCCTCCATTTTCCTTCCCTCTGAAGGGCTTTTTCTTCGCCATTAAAGCAAGGTGTGAGTTATAGTGTTTCAGAGTCATCCACCCTTCTTCCTCTTGCATTACAATCCTTGTAAATTCTTAGCATTTGTGGTCCTCTCTTGCACTCAATCTTGTGATAAACATATGATAGTCGTAAGTCACACCATTCATGGTAATTTTTACCAAATAAATATTACTTACTACCTCTCCTATGTCGCCAGGATTTTCATTAAGGTCCTTGATGCGAGAGATGAATGCAGTTGTTGTTTCATTCTCCTTCACTTTAATGGAGAGAATCTTTCTTTTCAAGAAAAGTAGGTGATTTGCATTTTTTATTTCGTATAGATCCTTGAGAGTTGTCCAGATCTCATTTGTTGATTTGCAGTCTCTGATGTGAGAGATAAACTAGTCTTTGACTGCTATTTTCAACATTTTTTTCACCTTTTTCTCCCTCTTCTCCCAATCCTTCACTGTCGAATATTTTTCACCTCCTGCAACTGTAGGTTTAACTTCATCAACACTCACGATCCCTTTGCACTATGCACTTCAAGCATATTTTGAAACCTGAATTTCCAATCAGAATAATTATAATTGTCAAGCTTGTTGCTCTCATTTAGGTATACTTCCATCAGACTATTTTTCTTGACACTCTAAAAAAAGAACTCCAAGAAGTTGACAAAAAACCGGATCTACAAATGGATCTATCCTATATCCACAATAAATAATGTCAAGAAATAGATCTATGTGATATTTGAACACTCTAGCAAGATAATCTATGCACTGCACCATCGGCTCATGGGCTCCTCTGCCATCACCTCTTCTATTGCAATCTCACGGGCTCCTCTAGTATGGATCACGCTTGTGGTGATCCTCATAGTTTACCATTGATTTTCTACTACCTCTACTGCCACTGCTCACCAACTCCTCTGGCACAATCTCAATGCATATTTAGGCATGAGCTCTCTAGCTCAACTGGCACAAGATTTGTTGCTAAATCAATGATCCACAACACAAGTTCTCTAGATCCATGATGCTCCACAACATGAGCTCTTTAGCTCCTCCCACACGATCTCTCTCGCTCCACGATGTTCCACAACATGAGATCTCTAGCTCCTCGAACATGATCTCTGTAGCTCCTCCAACACGAGTTGTCTTGCTCCATTGCGCTCTACAACAAGAACTCTCTATATCTTCCAACACAAGCTCTTTGGATCCATGACGTTCCACAAAACGAGCTCTCTGGCTGCTCCAACACCAGCTCTCTGTCTCCTCCAACACGAGCTCACTGGATCAAGAGCACTCCTTAACTACTCTAATCTCAACAACACTCCTCAGCCACTCTGATTTCGTGTTGGCCATGCTCGGAAAAACTTTTGCAAATTTTTCACAGATCATCGTGATCCTCCCACACGATCCCGCACCAAATTTTTAGATGATCAACTTTCTCTGGCATGGGTTCGCGTTGATCGATGCTTTTTTGCCACTAACGAACGCATTGATCGAAGTTTCCCTCAAAAAATAAAAACAACCTCATTCAGGCTGCCATGAGCTTCTCTTCTTCCACTTGGATACTCATAGGTATCAAATCACTCCATCTTTAGTTCAGCCCTGAAGGTCTGATATGATGATATAAATGGTAGGATCAAACTAATTAAATAAATAATGGCTAGCTCTACAATGATAAACTACACTAGGAGGGACTGCGTCTGTAGGTCTATCTACATTCTCATTACAATGAAAAAAATATATAGCTTACATGAATATAAGGATGTTAGAACCAATAACTAAGAAATAGGAAAAAATTCCTAATCAAAGGTTCTCGTTCGCTGATTCTCTCTAATTAAGTTTCTACATTATTTCCAACAGGAAAACGTGTTCAGATTTTGTTAATGACGAGGAATCTTAAAAGTGTCTTCTTTAAGAACATCATAATAAAAAATGCCTTTGGTATAAAAAATAAGAAATCATACTTCAACCAATTATGTAGAGCTATATATTGCCTGAAATTTTGTTTTTCCAACACAAAAATCATACATTGAATAGCAATATTAAAACTCAAACAGAGAGTTGGAAATGCAATTTGAAGCTTCAAAAATAGGGGCGCAATATTAACTTAATGTATTGATTGAATTTTTCATTAATTAACAAACTTAACGAAAAATAAAAAATTTCTCTTCTCCAAGTGTTAAATTACATCCACCAATTTATAAAAGAAGGTTGAAAACACACTTTTAGCCCAAGCTAAAATCTGTTTTCCTCAGACAAGAGAAGAAAGTTAAAAATGAAATCAAACAAGATGCAAGAGAGCTGAAAATAAGGCTAATTTTTTCATTAATCAACACCAAAAAATAGAAAAAATAGCCTTTTTGATGCTTAGAGAAAGGCGTTGAAAATGAAATTTAAATATGCAAATAGAAAAAATAGTTTAGAAAAAAACAATTTTGTTTTTATCATAATTTTTTTATAAAATTGAAAATGAACTCACTTTAAATCCCTACTATCTATATAACAATTATTAACAATAAAATTACAATTTTATTATGATATTCATAATAAAGTGTACAATCCTTATTCCAAGATATGTACTTCTATTGCTAATTAATTTAGGAAAGGGATGACCAAAAAAATGGCAAAGAAAAAAAATGTTTATTTATTTTTATTTTAATTATATATTGATTGATAAAAACAATAAAAATTCAGTTATTTCAAAACTTATCGTTGGTTTACTAATTTTGATAGAATATTCTTTTAGAAATGTTAAATACTCCAAAATGGAAAGGGACAATTATCCATTCATTGCCCGAAGATTAATAGCCAAAAATATTACAAGACACATTTTCCTATTAAAATATCAATATTTCAAGGGAAAAAAAATCAACCATCTAGTACTAAAATTCTTTATGACAGATGGGACAAGTGTTGGCCACTGTAATCCAAGGCACAATGCACCTTTGGTGGAATATGTGACCGCAATATATTCGAGTTGTGTCCTCCCGCAGTTGAAAATCATCATGGAAAATGACAAGAATTGAAAAATAAAAAGAAGTGGAGTAGAGGATTTCTCTTCTCAATATTACGAATTAGTTAAATAAGATTATATTGAATACATCAACATTAAATGATTGCATTGAGACTCAACTAGAACTAGACTATATGAAACTAAACCGGGACACTTGGATGCATGGTTTCGACACCTAGTAGGTGGTTGGAATTAGATTCTGTAACACTCCCCTTGAATTACAACACATAAAAATTCAATTAAGGTACCTGCTGGTCTATGTTTTAGCGGGGCTTACAATTTAAAAATTTGACTTCAACTAGATTTAGTTTTCTTATTCTCTTCTTCCAGGTTCTATAGCCTCCAAATTGCTTGAACTTTTTCTCTTTGTTGTATCCCTCAAACCTCAGTTTCTTCATTTTCTCGTGTAGGTCTTCTATTGTTCCAAGTTGTCTAAGAATGTCCTGGACTTCTTCCAGAAATGACTTGTATGTGGTATGCTGCCACATTTTGTTGTCTCTAGTGCGATTTTCATCATCAATCTGTTGCACCATAAGATGAGAATTATATTTTATCTCTTCAAAACTCCAATACCTGAAAATTTCATTGACTTGTGTGTCATGGATGTTTTCTTCAACATTCATATGTACAGCGTCTGTATAGACCTCATTTAGACATGGTGTCACAAGCCATGTTTCAAGAAACTTTAACTCTTCTTCATAATTGGTTGGTGTACCTACACATTGGAAATCAATGGTAAGTGTAAAAGCAACTCTAAAACCACATTGATTTTTCTCCTTCTGCTCTAAAATGGAAACTATCTCCTGTTGTGCTTCCTTCTTTGCTTCTTTAAAGACTTATTTCTTTGCATCTATCTTTATCTCTGCTTGGTTTTATTCCTTCTCCTTTGCAATGGAAACTTTCTCCTGTTTCACTGCCTTCTCTTCTTCTGACATTATCTTTATTTCCTTCAGCTCTGAAATGGGAGCTCTTTCTTGTTGCGCTTCCTTTGCTACCTCAATCATTGTTTTCATTTTGTCTTTGTGGGCTTCCTTCTCTGCATCTGCCTATTTCTCTATTTATTCTTTCCCTTTGCAGACTTCTTTCTTTACATCTGCCTTTATCTTTGTTTCTATCTCTATATTTATCATTGTCTTTTTCTTTGTCTTTGTCTCTGTCTTTTCATCACTAACCTCTGCTACTGTAAACAGGTTTTCTTCCACTGTCTGAAGTGGGATTATCTCATCCAATAGCATCATGTCGATATCATGTTTTTGTTGCATCACCTGCAACCAGTCCTTGTTAGCCAACACATACTGATCTAATTTTGCATCAACAATATTAATCATTGCATTTACCATAGAAATGATTACTTCAATAGCAATTTCACTCCCATCAGCAAGATGTGTTGTTAGATTCATTAAATGTTCATCAACAAGCTCTGTTGCTGGAATAAAATCAACAAGCTTTTTTTTTGGAGTCATCAACAAGCTCTGTTGTTGGATTGATCATAACATCATCAGAAAGCACTGTTTTTGGAATCATCAAAACATCATCAGCAAGCTCTATTGCTAGAATCATCAAATACTTTTCCACTTTTGGTTGTGCACAGTGGGGTTCACAAGCATCTTTGTGCTTCTTCTACAATTTCTTCATAGACATCATCCACTTATGGTTGAGCACAACGGGATTCAATGAACTTTTCATCTCATTGTAGATCTATTGCAATAGATCCACCTTCATATTCAACTTCAATGCTCCCCCTTGCACTAAGCCACCTCTCAATGGTATCCCATGCCTACTTCATTGTATTGTAATATGAAATAAAGGTTAGAATGCTTTCATCCACATATTCATTTATGCATTTTAATACAAAGGTGTCCGTTTGCCTCTTCACTTCCAAATCTAAAAATATCTCAAACATATTATGTTTTTTCTCTAGCCTCTTGGATTTTCCAATGACCTCGTTACTTGGCTTCCAAAAATTCTGTATGAAGGCAATAATTTCACAAGACTTTCGCAATGCCCCTTTTTAAATCTCCTTTTTGAAAAAAATCTACTTTCACACAAGCAATTTTAAAAAAAAATTCATGCCAAAATAAAACCCTTCTCCTTTTAAAACTTTAATAAAAGAACATTTTTTATGACCTTTCTTACCCTTTTCAAAAACCTTAACATAAATCTTTTTAAAATCAAGTTGAATTCTTTGAATGATTTTTTTCTTAGTAATGGATGAGCCCATTTTTAAAAATATCCTTTGAATATGTTTGAATGAAATAGATAATGCCTTCATGCATTAAGTTTCATAATTCACTTTAACTCAAAAAATCACCTTAATGCAGGTGCTTCAGGTCGGAACCGTGTGCGTGAAGAATTGATATATGTATTTGAAACTAACATGGATTTAAAACTCTGTTGTTGCATTAGTAACGCTTAACGTGTTTCATCAACAACTTGGTTGCGTTAATAATGCACTTCTCTCATTTCCTAGAGTGTGTTATCCCGAAACAATATTTAAAAAAAAGCTATGTTGACCTTTCTTCAATTCGTTGTCGGCACCTTAATTGGCTTTGTTGTGGTAGTTGACTTCTTCGTCCAATGCTGCTTATTAGCACTATGCTTCTTCAAACTTCTGTTTTTTTTTTCACAAGAGAAAAAATGTTGTTTTGTTTATATTATATATGAAAAACAGTCCATCAGTCATAACATTCTCATCTGATAGGAAGATACGCAATTCCACAGGAGAATAGGGTGACCCATAACAGACATGAGATAAAAATCCCAATTACCCCTATAGGGACTTGTAAAAAGACCATATAAGATCCAATATGTGAAATACAAATCTGCCGAGATGCAATCAAGTAGAAAAAGACCCAGGAAGATAATGAACAAAATATGCAAATGGAGAACTGGCATATATAAACTCAAATATGTCTCAGAGTAACCAGACCATCTAGAACCTGATCAAAAAAAAGAGATCCGACCATAATAATGCTGAAATTCATACGTAATGTCAATAGCAAGACCATCCAGATACATAACAGCGTAAGCAGTATGGTACCAGTCAAAACATAATAAACCAATACCTGAAGAAGATATGTGATCCATTATCTAAGATTCCAGCCACAGAGAGCGATCACCAGATCCGTAGATGAGGACTATAAACTAGTACCCGATAAAAAACATCTGCAGGGTCCAATTAAATACCACAAAATCTACCAGCCAAGCCAGATCCCATGAAGATAATCCCAGCCGAAGTAACCATGTAGTATCTCCAAGCACTATGAAATACATTATGTTGGCCCATATACGCAACTACAACAGGCTCGATCCTGCCCCATACTTGTATGCCCCCAGTAATAAATACCTACAGTAAATGTCCCAAGACGGGAAAAGGGTCCAGTTCACATGATCCAGGTGAAAAAAAACAGCAACAGATGATCACGTACCAAAGGTGAATACTTTATGTGGCCAAAAGAACCAGTATACAAAAACCTGAGAGAGGAATTACAGCCACCCAAGGAGATGACCCTACAGATTGAAACTGAAAGATGCCCTTTCCCTATTATCTCTCTACTGGATGACTGTAATGTGACCAAAAATTTGTTCTAGCCCCAACTTTGAAAGCCTATCCGCCCTCCTGTTTAATTCTCTGTATATATGGTGGATGGTAGCCCTCTGAAATTGAGAAATAATATAGAGAATTCGATCAACCCATCCATTGAGGCTTGTACACCTGAGATTTGCCCTGCTCGAAATGCCTTCGATAACAATCTGGGAGTCCCCGTAAATATCAATGTAAGGGATCATCAAATGATGGGCCACTGTGAGCCCGCTCCATAGGGCCATGATCTCAGCTTTATTGTTAGATCCAGGGCCCCCATTCCAGATGACATGGTAGCACTCCCCGCCCTCCATTTTAAGCCAATTTCTACAGCCGCATATGCCATCCTATTGTGCTCCATCGAAAAATAGAGCCGGAATGTGGATACTGTGAGGTCTAGTTGTAATAGACAAATCCTTATCTACCTTTTCCAGAGCAGGATTAATCTGGAGCCAGTCCAGAATGCGTGTGTATATCCTGCAGGTATCCCACAGCCCCCCATTTAACAACATGTTGTTCCTCCTACACCAAATCTCCCAACATGCATAATATGGAAGAGCCTTTTTTCCAGCACCCTTTGACGGCCAAAAATCATATGCATGGTTTTGTGACATCGGTGTCCACGATGGGGAATCATTCCAGTGTGAGAACATTTCCCAAAGTCCAATAGCCACCTTGCATTCAAAGAAAATGTGAGAGACAGTCTCCAGTTCCTCTTTACACATAGTGCATCATCCCGGGCCATTTTTCCCTCTTTTTTGTAGATTGTCCCACACGAGAATCTTTCCTTTTCTGAGTAGCCAATTGAATAGTGTAATCTTGTGGGGAATCTTCCATTTCCATACCTTTGTGAAGCCAGGGATACCAGGGGTGGTGTGTCCTTCCGCTTTAATGTGCATATAAAGTTCCTTGAGATAGATGTTTGGGCCCTTATACGCCCCACCCCAAACAAGTCGGTCGCCCTTTGGATCAATAAAGAAGCCAGCCCTCTGATAAGAGCTGATGAGACTCTGCCAACTCTCCCTGTCATCAACCTACATACCGAGTGCCTCAAAAGTCTTCCATACGGGAGCACCTACTTCTCAATGTGTTATGACATCAGATAAGAATATGAGGCCTCTGTGAGTCAACCTGTGCCTCAAAAGTCTTCCATACGGGAGCACCTACTTCCCAATGTGTGATGACATCAGATAAGAATATGAGGCTTCTTCAAATTTCTGTTACTCTCTCAAAGAGTCTTATGCAGGCTCACATCTTCTTTCTACTACTCTAACTTTTCTCTTGTTAATGTTCTCTCTGGGAGTTGTATGCAAACTAGCTTCGA